>VXBX01008449.1:117839-221049 GCA_013400415.1 Scytalopus superciliaris | reverse complement strand
GGGGCGTCGGTGGGGGGGCGGAGCCCCGCCTCTCGGCAACCCCGCCGAGGGCAGCCGGCTGCGTTAGACCGCTCAAGAGACTATTTCGTTTCTTGGGGGCAAAAAGGGGCATATGGTTGGTGTTTTTNGGCGGCGGAGCGGAGTGTGCTGCGGCGGCACCGCCGGCAGAAGGGATGGAGCGAGCTGCGGGGTCTCACCTTGTGGCGCGACGGCAGCGCGACTGTGGGGCACGGACAGCCAGGCAGCTTCCTTCCTCGGGATCCTCCGCCGCTTCTCAAGGGGACTCCACGTGTAGTGCTTTCTCTGCTTCTTTCCTTTTAATATGGATATTAAGCAAATCGTGATTTTGGCGGTGGTGGGTTTTGTTTTGGTTTTTTTTTTTGTTTGTTTGGTTGGTTTTTTTTTGTTTTGTTTTTTGTGTGTTTGTTTGTTTGCTTTTCGTTTTTTTTTTTTTGTTTTTTTCTTTTTAGACTGGTTAACAGATCAACTAAGAAGACCGTCTGGAAGACCAAGACAGGACTTCGCCATCAGTATCAAAAGGCACCTGTGCATCTTGCATGAGTATATGCAGTTTCACTGGCACGGGCATATGCATTTTTACTTTCCACCATAGCTACGTCTGAATTTCAAAGTAGTGTCACTTAAAAATTTCACAGAGTGACTGTGGGAGTTTAGACGGCGTGTGCTTTGCATTATGATTTTGATATGTTTTTCAACCATTTCAGTGTCTTACAACCTGAAAAGAAAAAGAGAGAAAGAAAAAAGAAAAAGCCTTGACTGATCTTACTCTAGATGCTTAGTTCCACAAGTTCTTCTGTAGAGTCTCTGGACAAGTAAATACGGAATATACGCTCCCGCTGTCAATCCCAGTGCAATTAAAACCTGCACAGCTATCTCTAACCAAAACACTTGAACGTGAGGTGCAAATGCAAGATTTAATCCCTTGAATGACTTCTTGAGCCCATCAGCTCCTTGTCACACCACACCTTTGTGCTCCAAGCAAAGCGATACAGTGGAGGGGAGATTCCTCATTCATAAACTTCTACTTTACTCAAGTTCCTGATCTTTTTATCTCCTTCCAAGGGGGAGGGAAGGAGGGAGAGAGGGAGGAAAGAAAGTAGAAAAAACAAAACAAGCAATCCCTCATTGGTGTTTTGCAGCAGGGTTAATCAGTTATGAATATGAGATACCAATTTTTTACCATGCCTTTCACATAAAAATTTGTTGTGGCATTTATGTGTCAGGAGCAAGGATATACCAGTGTAAAGTTGCTTGTGCATAGAGTGTTGGAGATAGAGTGTCTGAAAAAAGTGGTACCGTTGTCAAGTGTGTTTGTGTTAAGACTTTTACCACTATAGCTGTGTCAGCAGAAAATCATGTCCCCCCTCCCCCCACCCCCGACATGGGTAGCGTTATTTCTAAGAACACGACAGCCATGACTGAGAGGCAGCTCAAAAATGAAATGAGACCAAAAATGAAGAAGAGACAGTGCTGGGACCTGTTCTTGGGGGGCAGCAGGATTCGCCTTCCCTTGCTACTTCCAAGGTTAAGGGTCCTGTCACAGCCTGTTTCCTGATTTCCAATAGTATGTTGCACACCCCAGATGAAGTTGTCTTTTTGCAGTACTTCCAAAATGTGACTTCTCTCAGCATATTTTGCCTGAGGTGTTTTCATCTTCTACCTTCTGTGAGGGGGCAAGACTGAGGTGTGGACTGATGAAATGCTTTGTACAGTGCTGCCCAGCAAATCAGCATCACAGCTGACTCTGTTGCTGATGCTTGGCTGTGAGTTCATGATCATTCATACTGAATCTGTGCCTTGCAGCTACAACTTTGATCAGGCACAAACACAAACCTTCCAGTCAAGCTAGCCAGGTATAAGCATGATGTGTAGTTTGTATGTCAACTTTACACTAACTTTCAGTAGGGAGTTTAGAAGAACTGCTGATAGCTTTTGACCCAAGAGCAGCTGAGGCAAAGTTTCCCCTGCAAAGTGTTTGGACACATCTGCAACAACAGCTGAAAGTGGTGCCACATTGTTATGTGGCTACAGAAGTCCTAACCTTACAGCAAGGTCCTCTGAAGCTTCAATTTACCACCCTGTGAAAGAACGGCTTATGACTCCTGCAGCCACTGTCCAACTTCCCATCTCACTAATAGCCAGATTTTATTTTATTTTTTTATTCCACCCCCCCCGCAATACTGTCTAAAACATTCATTTCCATCCATTCCTGAAATATGGGTAAATGAAATAGCACTTTCATTTGACAGTTCAGGAAAAGGAGAAAGCTTCTCAGTAACAGCTCCCTGCCAGTATGGCAGCTGCTCACTGGAGTCCCAGGAAAACCGATCACTGACACTCACACTCAGCTAAGGTAAAAGCACAATCATGAACACGTTTTAACTCCTGTTAAAATTCAAAACTTTTAAAAACATGTCCTAACTGGCTACACATAGTTGGGACACCAATGTATTTTAACACATTTGCTGACAAATACACTAAAATGCAACACACCCTGCCAACACAGAGAATTTGAAAACATATTAATTAAAAGTTTTCACTGACACTTTTTTTTTTTTTAAACACACCTTTATCCTCGTCCAGACAAGCCTTTAAAGAAAGTGAATCTAAGAGTGGTTTGGGGAGCTGGAATCCAAAGTTTACAGAAATCCTGGAATGATGTATGCTTTTTGGTCTTCTCATTGTGACTCTCCCCTGGGTGATCTGAGCTCTGAGGAGGTGCTGGGAAGTCTCCTTGTATCTTGGGGTGTACAGAGACCTTTCCTCTGTGCAAACAGGGCAGCAAGCAAACTAAAAAACAATAATAAAAGTTTACACTGAGAGATAATGTTCCCTATGTGCTCATCTACTTTCTTGGAAGTCATTTCTTCTCTTGTCCTGGTCCTTATGGAGAAACAGTGTAACACACATAGGACAGAAAACATCTTACTTTCCCAGGAACTGTCAAGCTGGGACAGTTCTGTTAACGGGAGATTAGGGTAATATGATCTGAATAATGTTAAAAGTTTCAAGTTGTAAGTGCAGATTTGCAGAATAGTTGCATCTTTTCCAGTTTCTGAAAAGTCTGCATCAGTGCTGAGATTTCTTACTGACACATCACTTCAGTTACTTCAAACTTTACTCCAGTTTGGTGCAATGCTATCAAAAGCTTTTAACCTTTATGTCGCTCACAACCATTACAAGCCCTTTACTAATATTTGCCAAGCTTTTATTAACTGAATACATTCAACAGTGTTTGTTAAATAGCATCCAGGCAGTTTGAATGTCCAGTGTGCTGGGAAACTGAAAACTTAACAGAGCTTATGTATTTTAAAAGTATCATATAGCTGGTCTCTCCAATAGCTAATAAAAAAATATCTCTCAACCAACTAGATAGCTGTCCTTCCAGTAATGAGGCTGGTTACTTCTGGGGAAAAAGAAAGTAAATAAGAAAATCTACAAACTAAAATTAAGAATAAGAAAACCAACAATAAACCCAACCCAAACCAAACAAAAATTCCTTAGATGATACAAAAGGAAGAGCACTCCAGTAAAGCCCAAGCCCCTCCCTTAAGAGCAATCACAGCAAGAAACAATAACTAACAGGGGAAGTGTGAGCATACCGCTAAAAGACTGGTGCTATATGCTGATTGTGCTTTAAAGAACACCATTTCAGCAGCAAAGAAATGGCATTGGGGCTCATTTGCATTAAGAGGGGTGTGGAAAAAAAAAATAGATAGTAGCAGAGAGTTGTAAACACTTTACATGCATCAGTTATAAGGATAAATGCTGTTCCACTGCAGCTTCCCAACAATTTTATCTGGGCTAAGTCAATGCAGCAGCAATCCTTTACTCCCTTCATTCCTGTGCTCTGGCCCTACAGCTCCACTCCCTCCATTGTGTGTGCCCTGGCTTTCCTCTGACCTCCTGTTAAGCCATTTGGAGAGTTATACCAGCAGGAAACTATTCTCTCTCTCTTCCCCAATATCCTCCTCCTCTGCTCCCCCTCTCCTTCACGTTTTGAGGGGCAAGGGCCATTTCCTGCTGCTTCAGCTTCTTTAACTCTTGGCCAGACAAGTATCAACGATGACAAGCAGGTGATAACCTGATTCAGCATCAAGTTAAGCTTCAGTTCCAATGACATTTGATTCAACACAATTCCCCTTCTCTGCAACTTGTGCTTGCTTCCATTTTCCCGATACTCCTTCAGTTCTTCTGGGAGGAGTGATCCAAGTTAAAAAGTGCCTGATGAGCTGGTACTTCTTAGAATGGCATTGACAGGTGATGTCTCATCAGGTTTTCTTGAAAGACCACGTGGGCTTTAATGATGAGTATTTTGTGTCATATGGCTACAGCCAGCCCAGCTTTTCTGAATTGGAGGGGGCAGGCCTTAGATAAGAGTGTAACCATGCACATTTATGCTGAAAATTGTCACAAGGTGTGAAATAAAACTGAGGGACCCAGCTAAACAGAAATCTATCTAAAATAGGAAATAGGAAGCACTTGAGCTTGACTCAGAGATTCTGATTCCTATCATTTAGTTGTGAATTGAAACTGATCTAGGGCTACATTAAGAGGGGGTTCAGGGTTGTGGAATTGACAGCCAACACATCTAGTGCCTAGACTCTCCGTAGGGCCCAGACTACAGGGAGAAAGCCAGGTTCCAAAGTCTGTAATTTGCCCAGCTGGCAGGTAGAGACTGGTACCCTGAATCTGGTTTTATGATTCTCACTGCCTGAAAAAAATACACTACAGCCACAAGGTGCAAAAGGCTAAGCCTGTACAAGTTGTTGTTGTGCTGTTGTTATACTCAGCTCAGAAAGGCTGTTTTTTTTCACATAGCTGGAATAAACACTATATAGTGCATCCTAGTCAGGTCAACAGAAATGTATATGACCTGTACTTTTTGGTGTCCTAGTAGGGCACAGATTTTATATCTGTGGTCATACAATCCCCAGCTAAACAGAAATAAATCACAGATGAGAAGTATGAAGCATTTGTGCCTGTCTCAGAGACTTGTATTCCTAATATTTCATTGTAGAGAAGTATATCCCTTTACTTGGAAGCCAGCACTCTGACCTCTTTCCTGCCGTGAGGTGCTTTAGCCCCTTTGAAAGCTTAAGAGGCAGTCCCCTTTCATCCAGCAGCTCAATGGTGGAGCTCAGGAAGCATGGCTTTAATTCCACCTAAAAAAAGTTGAATCCCTTCATTTACCTCCCTCTGCTGTTCCCAAGAAGTTCTAGGATAAAGAAATGTGAGCAGAAATGTTTCCATTTTCTCTTGCTGAAGCTGTTCAGCAAAGGAATTAAGAGTTACTCTTTGACATGAAGAATTACATAGTAATTGCTCCAAAAAACAAAGCATGATTCTGCAGTCTAATTGTTTAGCAGACCTGCCTAGCAGTGAAAGACATCTTGCCTCTAGTTCTTGCTCCACTGAAAATTCCACTGTTTTCTAGTTTCTAGTTACTGTGGCAAGCAAGGGCTGGCCCTCATGATCCAGTGTTAGCAGTGTGACCTAGTGACTTCAGTACACAGTCATGATCCTGTTTTATCGTGTTTTTCATCTTTCAAAAAATTTTTTTGCAAAGTGGAACACTGAGTAGACAGCTGGTATGCCCTGACGCTGTCATGCTTCCATCTAGACAGGTCAGCTGCACAGCTTAAACAGAATAATGAGAGGACTGCATGTTATGGCCCCTTCCCTCCCACATGGCAGGACTTCCTTCATATGCAAGACAGGTCAAAGCCCAGGTAAAGCATCAATTGCACTGGACATCACACACACACACAGACCTCCTCCGTGTTTCCTCAGGGGAGGGTCTTGAGCAGCTGCTTCTGAAGCAGTTTGGAGACATGATGACCGAGGTGGGACATGGTACATTGCTTGGGTGCCTCTGGTGATACATCTAGCATCTTGACTCTCCTGGCATTTTGAAAAGCAGTGACAGATCATACCTTTAATCTAGAGTTCCTGGGTCCAGTCTGATGAATTAAGCAACGTACTGATGGTGTTAAATTCTCAGTTTGTGTTTGGATGACCAAAATGCACTTATGTGCTTTTGTAGATTTAGCTGCAGTTTATAACCCCTCGACATAGAGACAGATTCACTGATGCTTCATATTAGATACATCAGACTTTCAGATTTTCCATATTTTCTTTTTTTTTTTTCTTCTTCTGTTGGCACAGAGAATGATTTAGACTGTTCATAATATCATTCCAGTATTACATACCCACAACCATTTTATTTTGGTTTATATTATGACTAAATGCTTTCTGTATTAGAAAGAGGTTATTCTGTGTGTATTTTGTATTTTAGCATCTTGCTTTTCATTGCAATTGTGTGCAGTTTTGCGCACCATAATATAAAAAGGGTATAAGACTATTAGAGAGCATCCAAAGGAGAGCCATGAAGATGGTGAAGAGCCTAGAGGGGAAGCCATACAAGGAGCAGCTGAGGTTATGTGTCTTGGTCAGCTTGGAGAAGAGGAGAGTGGAGGAAGACTTCATTGTGGTCTACAGCTTCCTCACATGAGGAAGCAGAAGGTCAGACACTGTTTTCTTCTCTCCAGTGACTAGTGACAGGATCCAAGAGAATGGCATGAAGCTGTGTCAGGGGAGGTTTAGGCTGGATATTATGGGTGGTTGAGCACTGCAACAATGTGATCCTTGTGCAGAGCTGGGAGTTGAACGCTATGATCCTTGTGAATCCCTTCCAGCTCAGGATATTCTATGATTCTCTGTAGCCTGATGCAAGAGAGTTAAGTTCATACCCAGTTCTATAAGTGCTCAGAAGAGTTCACCATATTTATACTGCTAATTCACTTGTCATTAAGAGTGTGGATATGAAGGATGAGAGTCACCTATGTAAGTCTAATAGGTAACAGAAACTACTGTCTGCACATTAAAGGAGCTGATCCAACCTCTTTGTGTAAGAAATGGGTACTGAAGGTATTTTCTTTTTAACAGTGGCCTTAGAATTTTGCTGTATAAATGTTTCTGCAGCCATATACTAGTTTTTGAACATGCAGTGACTGAGACAACTGAGAAGTAATTTCTGTAGCCAATATTGCAAGAAACCACAGCTATGAGACTCTCAGGCTGCAACCTTCTGGACAGTAAATTAAAAGTTGTTAAAACAAATGGTTTAATGATTACAATTTCAGGTGTTTGATTTAGAATTGCACATATACATAATGTAAGAGATAGGAAAGGTTATTGGTGAAATAACTGATTTAAGACAGGGGCATTTGTGTCTGTATTCCCGCCTAGGATTACTGGTGAAATAACTAGTTTAAGATGGGGGCGTTTTTGTCCATATTTCTGCCCTGTGGTAGATTGTGATTGGAGTAAGTCTCTAGGTGTAGCTGCTGTGGAGACCAGGGTTCTGGTTTAGCAGTAGTACATCTTTTTGTGGATATTGGAAGCAGACATAGAAATAAGCATAAATAAACTGGCTCCACATCTTGATGAAGAAAATTTTCCTGCCTTGAATTCTCTGTGTCTAAACACATCTTGTACCCAAGCTTGTATAAAGCCACTGTCAAGCAAAGGTAGCAGGAGGGCAGCATGGATGAACAAGAAGCTCCTGATTAAACACAAACTTAAAAAGGAAGAAAGCAGGAGACCCAGGAACAATATAGACACAGTGTGCAGTAAAGGGATTAGGAAAGCCAAAACCCACCTGGAGTTAAATCTGGTGAGGGATGAGAAGGGCTTCTACATGTATACCAGCAAAAAAGGAATATCAGGGAAAATGTGGACCTGCTGCTGAATGGGGATGGGACCCTGGTGACAGTGGTTACAGAAGAGATCAAGATACTGAATGCCTTCTTTACCTCAGTGTTTGCTGGTAAGACCAGCCTTCAGGAACATCAGGACTCTGAGACCAAAGGGAAAGTCTGGAACAAAGAGACTCACCCTTGGTGGAGGAGGTGCCCATTGAAAAGAATATTTAAACAAACTGAATGTATACAAGCCCATGGGATCCAATGGGATGTAAGCAGCAGAGTTGAGGGAGCTGCGTGATGTCACTGCAAGGATATGGTTGGCTATCTTTGAAAAATTGTGGTGATTAAGGCAGAATCACAAAGACTGAAAGGAAAAAAAATATCAGTCCTGTCACCTAGAAGGGCAAAAAGAAGGATCTGCTCAACTAGAAGCTCGCGAGCACTCCCTTGGTTGCCAAAGAGAGGCTGTGGAGCCTCCATCTTTGGAGATCTTCAAAAGTCACCTAATCACAGTCCTAGGCAACTGGCTTTAGGTGGCCCTGCTTGAGCAGGGGGATTGGACCAAATGATCCCCAGAAAGGCCTTCCCATCCCAGACACACTGTGATTTTATGTGATTTAGGGTGTAATATTTTCAGTACTGCGTCAACTGTGCCTGTATTGACTTCAGTTTCAAGATGGTGTATTTCTGAGACCTTGTGCTTCAGTTAAGTGGTTTATGGAATATGAAAATTAATACACCCCCTTATGTGTCTTGGAAGAATAAATACACCAAAGTCTGTGAGGTGCTTTCAGTGAGCAAGGCATACAAATGCCTTCGATCCACATTCACAGGAAAGAAAAACTTTACAGTCATTTTCCCCTTGTACAGTACAAATTACATTAAAGTATGAGAAAGCAGTATCTGTAATAACATTCTTGAAACTAGGTCCTGAGAAGCTGAGAAAATCATAGGTTTAATGTGAACCCCTGCCTTTATAAGTTCCCATGCCTTCTATGATACTGTGTTGGAGTCTATACAGAGCAGATGAAGCAGTGTCATAGTAATTTTTGTTTATTCCTTTTAAATTATACTTTCTCACACTTTAGTAAGGTCTCCCATTTCCCCCCATGCAGCTATAAAAGGCTGACTTCATTCTGCTAAGGCTCAAGGCACGCATGCAGTCTTTTATTGACAAAAGCAGATGGCGATTTCCCCTACAAACCATTTCCTTTTCCCTGACTGGCATGTGAAACACAGAAAACATGCTGGAGGACACACTGTCATACCATGCCAGCCTCAGAGTGCTCCCCTCACAGGGGAGAGCCAAGGACCTGGCTCCCCATGAGGGATCTGAATTACTGGTAACTGTTTCACATTTGGCTTAGAGCTGTTTTGACAATCTTCAACTGTATCCTTTATTTCTTCCTTTTTAGCATGTAAATGTCCTTTTTATAGTACCTATTCTTACAGCATTTATAGTTCTCTTTTCTTAAAGCTTCTCATTCCCCCTTCCTCATTTTTATTTAAGTCAGTCCCTTTTTATTTCCTGGGCATACAATGCTACGCAAAACATCTACGTTCAAGGGGTGAAATTTTGTGTCTTCCTCAAATTATCTCATGATCCTGGCCTCTATTATTCACTTTTTTGTCTTCAAAGTGGTGATTATGTCCTTTTTGCCTTACTGCTCTTCATGCTTATGAGGAGCTCTGCAAAATGTATTACTATATTCCTTCGTATGCTTCCTTAAAACCCTTCTTTGCTATTACACCTACCAGTGCACAGAAATGACTGGCTAATCCATCGATTTCTATTTTTTTCCCTTTGGATTTATTGGTAGTTATTTTAAGTTTGAAATCTCTGTGGGATCAGGCCTCTGTTTGTGGCCTGACATTGCCTTATCAGTTAGCATAAGGACAGAAAAAGTGCAAATTTAAGCCTCTGAGGTGCTTTAATCTTGGCAGTCCCTGAGCAGAGTTCCCCTTTCTTCATCTTACTGAGATTTGCTAGGGAGGATGTGCGGCTCAGTCAGTGTGTGGGCATAAAGCCTGTAAAGAGCTTTGAGCAACAACTGGTTTGGCACAGCACATGCAAGAAACAATTTATCTTTCTTCCTTAGCCCCACATACATCATGGACGGTTTAATTTCTTTTTCTCTACCTCCTTCAGGATTTTTAGATTGCTTTTCATATGGCTGTGTTCAGCACTATTTCTTTCAGAATCAATTCAATTTAAATTTTTCATTCATGTACAAAGAAAAATTTCTGCAATCAACTAATAAAACATCTGACTCATTTAAATGCTTATGAGTCTAATATGGAATTCATATTACTAAAAAATACGGAAATGTTTTTCTTTAAATCTGAATTTTATGAAACATAATCACAGGAACTTTTTGTATTCTTAAGCATTATGGAGCGTGTACATATGATAGCATTTGTGATGCAATCATGAGTGGTCTAGAAAAATGTAAGCAGCAAGCATGAAGCACTTCCACACTAGTAAGGACAGGAAAAATTCAAGCCAAAAGAAAGATGGGAAAGACATAGTTACTGCTGGATGTGCAGTTGGACTTTCAGTGCCCAGAGACAACAGGTAGCATCAAGCTTTTTTGAGTTCATCTTCCCTTTGCTGCACATTTTCAGCAAACTGTAATGCAGTTCTTCTCCAGGCTGTAATTTCTGTGGTGGTGACAAACAGAAACTCACATACAGGAAGATTCAAAATGGAGCTGTGCCTGGCTTAAGCAGGCAGATTGAGAGCATTTGGACTGCAAAGTTTGTTCTTTATGGAAAGTACGATTTGATATTGATACTAGAAATGTCAAAAGCTATTAGCACATATTATAGTGATATCAAACTTTTTGAGCAAAGTGTCAGTGTGTTTCTTGAAAGATTCAGACAAGGACATTTCTTTCTTTATGGGCTCATCAATCCCCAGATAGACCAGAGACTAGTCTTTGAATGGCTTTCGTATCTCACCTCTCCTACCTTGCACCTCATTTATAACGTCTTTATAGAGAGCAGGATATAGGGTGTTTCTTCCTGTCCTTCCCTCAGGGTGCAGAACCCTATTTCGAGAACAAACCCTGTTTCTTCTCCTACTCTGCCACCACCCTCTTCCTGGGACCTAAAGGTCCAAAAGTTGACCTTATACACACACAGAGAAACACTGTCTTTCCTTGGCACTTGCTTGAGGAGAAAGAGGACCTTTGCTGCTGGGGGTGGAGGAAGACCCAAAAGCTGAGGTGGATTTGGACTTGACCAGTGGAGCACAGGGGCAAGGCACTCATATCACAGATGCTCAGCTCTGCAGCAGTGTCAGTGAGCTGTAATGTCATTGTCCTTTGGTACTGTTACCAGCAAGCACAGCTATCCTCTCATGGTCCCAGGAAAGGAACTTTTCTCTGTTCTGTACTGTCAGATTGTGCTTCAAAGCAGATGATTGTATCTTGAAAAATCATTGTGTAAGATTAGTCTGTCTGAAAGTTTTTGGGGAGGGGAGGTTTTGGCACCACAGCACATGAGACTGAGAAACTATTGTGTTATCTACCTGTTTGTCATCAGAGATACACATTACATCTAGCTGCCCAGCCAACAAAAGGGTGGAAAGAGCAGGATGGCTGGCCAGACCTTTCTCCAAGCTGTTGACTACCATTATCTTTTTCTGCCAGTACAAGACAGGAAACACAATTTATGTTTGCTTGGGTTTTGATGCAGACTGGTGACACAAGGCTGTGTTTTCCAGCAATTGCTAGAATTGGAAAAGTGCTTGAGACAGGACATTCCTACGCACTCTGTAGGAAGTGCACATTGTGAGGGGTTAGGTCCTTCCCGAGGTGTTTCTAGCAGTGCTGTTCTGAAACCCTGGCCAGGGGAACTCCAGCTCATTTCCAGGGAGTTCAGCCCTGTGCCCATGGGTAGGAGGGAAGGGGTTGTCAAGTAAATGATTAGTGGAGCACAAGGTCCCTGAGCCTCACAACAAAAAGTGGGATTTTCACAGACTGCGTCTTTGGATGTATCATAGTGTAGTGAGTTGCTTCCCTTCTGATGCTTCAAGATAAGGTCTGGGGCAAATCATCCTGCTTCTTTCTTTTCCTCAAATCTCCATGGGGGGCCCCACAAAAATATCATCATGTTTGATGAGGGAATGAAGAAAATGTGGTAGTTTTAGTTTTATACGTGTATTTATTTTGGGTTTTGTTTGAGTTACTTGGAATCTCTTTTTGTAAAAAACTTTGAAAAGTAATTTGATTCCTTAGGTGAAATTCATCTCTAGCTCTGCAGAAAAGCTATACAAATGTGGTACTGTCACAGTTGCTCTTGAGCAGTTATCAGAGTCTTCAGAAAAGGTAACGATATTTATCAAGAGAAGCATTCAGACCAGTGCTTATAATTTTATTTTTAGTAACTGATGATAGACTGTGTGTTCAATTAGATGTGGAGGAAGTCTTCCAAACACAATGTTTTTCCCCCTTAAATCTTATATTTCAAAACCCAAATCTGTAGAGAGTGCAAGTACATCTACGCACACATATATCTGTTATGCATTGGCTCACTAATCAATTCATCATAAAAAAACCTTTGCAAGTATCAGTACGCTGTAGTTAAACAAAGAAAAGAGCAAGTCAAGTTCTGGATTTAATTCTGCTTTACTTAGCATGTGTGTTTACATATGTCAACTGTAGATGAGGTTTCTGAAAGGCATCCTTGGGAAAACCAGTACACATTTTAAGTTGCTCTTACACTTCATTAACAAAGTCATGGTTTGGTATTGACTAGATCTTAACCATCAAAGCAGGAGATGTATAAGATTAGGAGAAAATGTGAAAGGCACAGTGTTGCAGTACTTAAATCACCACTATATTTGGGTATTTCTGAAACAGAAAATCAAATCAGCTCTGGTTTCCAAAGAAGTTATTGAAAACCTCGGTGGTGACTGCACTTGCTGGTTACACTGAGCTTTTATTATCTCTGTTAATGATATTAGGTACATACATATGGTTCTCTTTCAAGCAGCTTTCCCAAGGTTAGCACCTGAAGCACTTTGTTTTCTAATTAATTCTAGTGATAATTGATAACAAAGACTACATGAAAATTATATAGGTTTGCTTTTCTGAAAACTGTTTTGTAACCAGGTCCAACAGCCCTGTGGAAGATCTGCCATCCCCTGTGCGGGTCACCTTACCTTGCTGCAAATGTTAAAAATTATAATAAACATGTTTATCAAAGTAGCAGGGCCAATGAAGTAGTGTTTATGTGGGTGCTAGTCAAATGCTGAGGGTTAGGTAGCTCCCCCTGAGCCTAAGGTTTACAGATAGACAAGACAAACACAGGAATGGGGAAGAGAGTATAGCAGCAGAAGCAGAAACAGCCACAAAACATTCCCTTTCACAGGGGGTGAGAAAAGGGTAGCTTGTCAGGGAGGAGGACGCTCCAGGGGAACAGAAAAGCATTAGGAGGAAGGCTGGGAGGAGGCAGGGAGAGTACAAGGTGCTCTGTGAGGCTGGGGAGATCAGCCAGGAGAGCAAGCCTCCAATTTGCACAGGTTTAAGAAAGACTTTAGGAAAACTTCCAAAGGTGCAAATGTCCAGTGCTCCCTGATTTGGCTCCTGTTATTTCAGTTATCTGTCAGCTCCCTTCCCCTTTCTTTGCAACCCTTCCCCAAAGCCATATGGAAGTAGGATTAAGGTGGGTGGAAAACACCACCTTTCTCCTCATAACCTCAGAGCTAGGGGATCTCCTTGGAAGGCTTGGGGCCTGGCATTACTGCTGCCATCTGTTTACTCCTCCTCTTCTGTATTATGGCCATGGTGGTGTTCAATGGCCTCAGACAAAATGTAGACAAAGTTCGCTGTCTGCAAATGTACTCAGGAGCAGCTGGGGGAGTTTGCTGTATCCTACTGGCAGATGGAACAAAGAAAACATCCTCGCTCTCTTTTTGTGCATGGGAAACAAAGGGGTTAACAGATTTCCCTGAGGTCACACAAAATGTCAGCAGAAAGGGGAAAACAAAGCTTACTTTTCCCGAGCCCAACACTACACTTCAAGTCTAAAACCCCTGCGGCTCTGATAGAGTCAAAAAGGGAAGGTAAGGAAAGAGGAAAAAGGATTAGAGAAGGCAGGACACACTGGCTCACAACTGCTCATATGCAGCGCCTTAATCGAAGCTAAGCTTTTACAGAGGAGCACTGGAAATGGTGTGGAATTCAAATCTGAAATGAAAATTTTGGCAGAAGTGTAGTCTGGGACTATATTTTATGTTCTCTTTTTAGGGTCTGTATCACTTTATCTGAGTGCCTTCTGATCATCAGTGGATTTTATTCTCACAAAATCACAGTGAGGAAGAAAAGTTTTATGCCCATCTTGGGAAGGCAGAATTCAGCCAGACAACTGACAAAAATCTTGGGGTCCTCTGGAAGACTGGAGCTGGGTTCAGCTGTAGAGCAAAGGATTTATAAGTTTCCATCTATATTCCTAAATCCCTTAAATCACATTTTCTAAATTGTTCTTTTATTAATCTGAAGTCTACTACACAGTCTGTGTTTATATTGCTCTCTGAGAGAGATATGTAGCTCCTACACCCTTGCTGGGTCTTCCTTGGGGAGTTTGTTTGGAGCCTTTTTGATTAGTATCACAAAGGAAAACGTGGGCCTGCCACAGAGGTAGGGAGCTTGAGGACAGTGAAATTGAAGGAAGAATTTCTTTTGCTCCCTGACCTTAGGAGTATTTGGCCATATGAGTAACCTTGGAAAGCTGTGAGGAGGTGAAGGAATGCATATTTGGTGCTGGAAAGATGAATATTGGGAAGGGAAGATGTAGGAAGCAGCTCTTAAACTTTTCACTCTGGGCAATGGATCCGATGGGAGGTGGACATGATTGCTCCTAATCACATTCCTGCCTCGCCTTTCTCCTGAGCAATGCCCTGGACATCATCCTGACATACTCCCCCTGTGGGTCTAGCAACTGTCCTTGGGAGCCCATGAATCAAGGAGCTGATGTAAAGGTTGTGATCCTGTAATCTTTTCCACAGTCTTCTCACATCTCATTTGGAAGAAATTTCAAGCCTCTCCCACAGATTTACCTTGCAATTTGTCCCAGGAAAGAATTTAGGATGCGTTTTTTGTATTTGAATGTATTGATTGTTATGTGCTCTTGAAATCTATTATTGCCTTTTCCTCTCATACTGAGTCACAGAAGAGCTATTCAGTTTGCCCCCTGTCTATATCTCCTCCTCCCTGACTCAGGGACAAAGCAAATCTCTGCATACGGTTCCTGCTGCTTATGAATGCAGTTTTCCCGAGGCCTCAGTCAGCAAGGCATTTCAAGGCTTAGATCTGCATTTCCCAAGTCAGGGCTCAGAACCCAGATGGAGTCTAGGTTGTTACTAATGCATCCATTAACCTGAAAGAAATTCATGTGGATCCCTTCTATGTCTATTCTTATACGTAGTTTACATCTGATAGATCTGTAAGAGAGCCTACAGCTGATACTCATTTGAGCACTGCAGGCTTAGATGTCAGCAAAAATCTATGACAATCTGAAAAAAAAAGGACGAGCTATTGTATGGACATTAAATAGGCCAGTTATTTGTATTCCTTACTAATACGTTGAGCACTGTCTTCAAGCCTGAACTTCTATCGTCAATTGCTCAACGACCACATAGACAAGTACACATTGTATTTATTGCCACATTAGAAAGAGTAGCCTGTCATGCTAAACACTGCAAATTCTATCCGCCTTATCACGGCAGGATCATGTTGTGTCCTGTTAGCTAGTACCACAACAGTGGCTTTGTTTTTGTAATGCTAGACTTGAGTGTTCAACATAATGAATACTCTCCTACAGCTAGTTTACACAGGGATTATTGGCATTTTTCACAATAAGTTTTTTTTAAACATATGCCTGCACATAAATAGTCAACATAACCTAGAAGAACTTGAAACTCCTATCTGAATGTTGTAATTGGATCTCATATGCAAGAATTTTTTCTAAGATACTCTATAAAAAACCCATTGTCTTGCATTTTTTTTTGGTTGTTGTTGTTTTAGTTTGTTTTGTTTTGTTTTGTTTGTTTTTTCATTTAGGGTTTGGTTTAATAGATAATTTCATTTTTTTTTCTCTTTTGCTCAAATCTTCTAGATGTTAAAACTTTTTAATTTTTATTTTCACCTAGTTTATTGGTCTTTAAAGAACGTATGTGAAATTTCTCTGATATTCTGTTCCATAAAGCATGATCTGCCCTGTTAGAATGCTTTGATTTTTTTTTTTTTTCCCTCATATCATTGGTCTGATGATGTGGTGATCCTTGGCAAGAGAATGAACATGGTAGGCTCTCAGATATTTGCTTCCATCATTAGAGGAGACAGGCTTTGGTATTAGTTTCTTTTCAGGGTCACAGAATCATACACAGAAATGAGAGCAACTAATCACAACTATCTTCTCTTAGAACAGTAGTTACCTTCAAATAACGTCTATTCATAACCTTTTCTGCCATTGTAACTGATATAGTAGACTCCAGCATAATCAGTGTTGTTACCACAGAAAGGATTACATAATACTATATTTATGTTTACAGTCAAGAATAAAAATATATAGAGGGAAAGGCGTAAAGAGGTCATACCAGTGCTTGAAAATACCAGCTAAGCAAATGGCTGGGCAAGAGTCAGTGTCTACACTCAGAGTTTTGAGTCTCTAGTTGTGACAACATTCACAGAAGCTGCTTTACAGATTAGGGAATTGTTTTCAATTAAGCCGTTGTTTTCAACACTGACTATCTCACCCTGCTAACCCTGGGGTTAGAAAACATAGTGGCAGAATGGTGAGCCTGTATAAGTCTTGTCTGAACTTCTTTGTGCCCAGTGGAACTGCACTACAGATATGAAGAGTTGTGAGGAAGACAAGACTGATATGTCCAAGACAAACACAAAATACAAATCACCAATTCTTATGGATATATAATGTATAATCTCACAGTATAACTTTCATGAACAGCTACTACACTTGAAAAGACATGACTGTGGATTTTGGTAAGAATTATTCTTCATTTGAAAATGAAATTTTGAAGCCAAAATTTTTTCCTATTAACATACTGGTTTTGACTTCACATGGAGAAACTTTCCAGTTCTGGATGAAATTTATCATCAGAATGAAAGTAAGAGAAAGATGATGAGGATGGAAATTCATCTTGTTTGGGATGATTCTGTGGTACTAACAAATACAGATATTTTTGTCAGGAGAACCTCATCCTCTGTAGCCTGCAGTATCATAACTTAGATATTTAGCAATGAAAGGTTAGACTTCTGTGTGCCAAGTTATTGTGGGGAGCCTTCTTTCTCTCAGTCTTGCCTTTTGTGTGTATCCCCCAATATAATTAATAAGTATTTATAGGTAGAAATAATGAGTATAAGAAAGAATAAGTATTTTTAGATAGACAAAGACAAAAATTTGAAATATTTTATCAGTCTGAATAGCAACAATAATTTAATGCTTTGTTTTTACTGAAAATGTGCAGAAATTGCCTGCTAGTGCTCTGTAAATAGTCAGCATATGTGAAATTCAATCCAATGTGCACCAATAAACTTCTAAAATCATCCTTTCCACTGTATAGGCTGTTCCTTAATATGTTGTTCTTCATCTGTTTTTTCAACATTTTCTCATGTGGATTTGCTGTTCTGTCACTAGTTCATGCCTTTTACTGCTACCCATATTAGGAAGCAGGTATTATCAACCAAATCTGCTGAGAGAAGGTGAGGTAGCCAGAGGACTGTAGTCTGGTAGAAAAAGCATTGAAGAAATGGATAAATAACTTGCTGCTTTTTCATGAGGTCTTCATTACTAGCCTAGGGATCAAATGGGATTTTAATAACTGGTTGTACTGGCAAAAATGAAGCCATCACCCCACAGCCTAGTTCACCATCATTGTATTTTTCAGAAGATGCATCCTAAAACATGGCAATCATCTGTACTGTGGGATTTCTTCTCCCTTTGTCTTCTCTAAGGGACAAGCATACCTTGTAGTGTGATAGACATAGTCAAGACCTAATGAGTAAAATGAATGCTTTCTGGGTGGTGAATTTCCACCATGCTAGAAAACCAGTTACCTGGACAAAAAAAGGTTTGAATAAAACTCCTAAGCATGAAATAGGAACTGCAACATCATGCAAATTTCCAGCAAAAATGCTGATAACAGGCCGTAGTCTTCTCCTTTTGTTTTCTTGCTAAAGCTGAACTAGTAGCCACCATGGAGTTCTTTTCTTGCCAAAAATATCTGGCACAGATGAAGCTTCAGATACACTGAAGAGACTGGGAGGGGATTCTGATATATGGCTGTAAATGGAGATACATGAAGACATGTGTTACTATGCAGGCAATCTTTATATATTAAAAAAAAAACCAATTGTAACTAACGAGATAAATATTACCACAAACATAAAAAAAACAAACACAAAAAAAGAAGTACAAGAATGCTGTTAAGCTCCCGGCAGCCAAAAAGATAGGAAATGCTTTTTCACATAGGTCCATGTATTTAAAAAAGCATAAAATATTGCCTTCTGAGGGTGACAGCTTAGACATAGACTACAATAGGAGTTGTGATGTGATTAAACAAGAGTGCATACCTCTGAGGATAATAAAGAACTGATTCTCTTAAACATTGTGCAAGCTTTAAAATCAATGTCTGTTCTGGACAGCATCCTAGGAAGTTATCCAGCTACAGTAAATTAGGGAGAAGTGGCTAAAATGCCTGGGGACTTTTATGTCTAATATAATTGTATTTGAAATACTTACCCTGAAAGGCTTTATATGGAAGATAGTGGCAGAAAAATGTTGTAGGGATTTTTTTTGTTTTTTAAAGGCAAGTATTTACATAAGTGAGAAAAGATCACATACATCCCTGCTTGAAATGACAGGATATGGACCTGCAGGCAATGGCCTTTCTATTCAGGTGTTACTGTCCACAGTATTTCAATAAGACTTATTTGCAATACCTGCTCCAGGGAGTATACCTGGTGGGGTTATTTTACAGTCCCTCTAAGGGGTTAAAAAGAAATCTAAACGTCAGAAGAGGGAGCTCAGATGTAGTTGAAATGACAGTGGTGAAGATTAATAGTCAACCTCTGGCCTTGACAAGTCTCTAAGGCTTGGCAGTTTCTCACTAGAAGTCTATAAAATGCTTAGGCATGATTGCTACACTTTGGGAAGAGCCAAATTCCTGAATTGTCTGAAGGGAAAAAAAACTGAAGAAATTATGTTCATTGTATATGCTTCACTCCCATGAGAAGGTTACTGAGTTGTTTGTATATTTTATATCAACGCATATCACTTCCTACAGTTGGCAAAACCCTCACCAAGACTTTGGCAAGCAAATAAGAAAATGTTCTGCCAGACACCATTAATATAGATCATTCTGGTTTTCCTTTGCGTGAACCAGAAGATTATTTTCCTCAGGCAAATCACAAATATTTTTTTTTTTGTACTCAAAGGCTTGCTTTTTGAAACCTACTGCATGCCAACAAATCTAGGATAATTCATAGATGTATAAAAGTTAAGGCCAGAAGGGATGGTTAGATCATCTACTCTGACCTCCTGTACATTTCAGAGCAGTAAATTTCACCTTGTTACCCTCATATTGTGCTCATTAACTGGGGTTTGGTAAAAGCACTTCCTTAAAATGTTGTTCAGTCTTGATTTGGAGACATCAAGTAAAGAAAATCCACTGTTCCCTTGGCACTTTCCCTCCCCCCACTAATTAATTATTTTCACAGTGATAAAGGAAAAAAAAAAAAAACAAACCACAAAAAACCCCAAACCGAAACCAAACCCAAACCAACAGATCTTTCCTTTTGAGGTTGCATTTGCTTGTCTTTCAGCCACTGATTCTTGGTACACTTGTGTCCAGTAGATTAAACATCTTCTTAGTATTATCTCCTCATGAAGGAACTTACTTATTGTACCTCTTGATCTTTGATAAACTAAGTAGTTTGGATTTCTGCAATTTCTCAGTGCAAAATATTATATCCATCCCTCAAACAAATTTTGTGCTTATTTTCAGTATCTTCTCCAATATTAACATTGTATTTGAACCATGAATAAATTACGATTCTCGTGAATCCTGAGCACAGAAGAAAAAAATCATCTCCCTAGTTTTATGAAGTGTTCTTTTGATAAAAGGTAGGATAGCTTTATTCAGAATATGTTCTGACACCATCACTGTGCAAATCAATGGTCATGAGGCAGGATAGAGAGGTGAATCTGGAAATAGGACACAATTCTTTAAGTAGAGCCACTGACCACCAGAAGACATAGTCAAAGGGAAGATGGCTTTCTGCTTGATGATGTTTCACAGTCAAGCCTGGATATCTGCCTGGTCTTTTTGAAAGACTCACAATGGCTGTGGCATCACTTATGCGACTCTCCAGTGAGGCATTTGGAAACCTAAATTTACAGAATTTGGTCTCTCTGTGGGAATCCGAACAGGTTACTCTCTGCTTTAGGTCCTGAAGTGGGGACATACTGCAGGGTCAGGCATATGCCAAAGCCAGTGCATATGAAGGAGCAGGACTATATCACCAGGCCAAGCAGCAGAGGACTGATATGTATGTGACCACTGCTCAACCACAGCATTTGGATCAGCTCAACTAGGCTGTGAAAATGTAGTTTTGATGACTGTGACCACTTATTCCAACTTGCTTATGGAATTTCAGTCCAAACTGTAAGTCAATTGCAGTTTGGTTTTGAAATTTCAGCCTCCAGTGATCTAAACAGAACATATGCCAAGGGAATAACTTGAAACTACTAACAGAGCAAGACTCCTAGCATTTGAAGTGCCATTCCAGTTAAACTTGATGGAAATACAGATTTCAGTCCAACTTTTCACAAAGTTCAGACATATCCAGAGCCAAAGTTTACTTTCATGATCATCTCAGCAGCCAAGAACATAAAAAAGCAAGGAAGTCGTTCCATGCAACATTTTCTGAGGCAGCAGAGCTAATCTAAGAAATTCCCAGTTATAAGAACTTCCAAGTCCTAACTGCTTATTCCTGTTCTCAGCCTGCACTTTTTGCTTTTATGGTTCTTTTAATAGGGCTGGGCAATGAACCACATTAGTGAAATGAAGCGATTTACACAGAAGCAAACAACTGCTTTGCTGAAGGATGGGAGAAATCTCTTAATGAAACAATTTAATTAACAAAAGAACAGAACAACCACAGCAACGTAACCAAACTCTGTGGATGCTTAAAAAAAAAAAATCTAAAAAAAAATAATCTCTTCAGACTAGTTCATAGGACATTCTGTGAGTGTAGTCCTGAAACATGCTACTACAGATGATGTGACAGTAAAACACTGTATGGAGGTAGAAATTAATTTGAGAGGAAAGTGATAACTGAAGGAAAGCAGGAAATCCTTCTACTACTTGGGAATCAGTTATGTGTAGTAACACCTGATGTAAAGGATTGGAAATAGAATCAAAACTTAGTAATCAGTAAAGTTTCTGAAGGTTTTTTTTTTTTAAAGTAGATTTACTGTGCAAGAAAAACTTACTTATATGCTAGAAAATTATACTTTCATTATACTAAAATTAAAGGCAGGTGGTAGAATCAGTTTTAGTAATAAACTGCCACTTTCTTCTCAAAGTACTTAGCAAGTTTCCTTGGAGAAGGTTAGATTACATGGGAGCAAATGTTCTTACTGCCAATTTCCCAATATGGTTAGTGGGGGTAGGAAAATACAAGTTCTCTATGGGAGGGAGAATATCTAATATTAGATTAGGTATTAGGAAGAAATTCTTTACTGTGAGAGTGGTGAAACACTGGAACAGGTTGCCCAGAGAAGCTGGGAATGCTCCATCATTGGCAGTGTTCAAGGCCAGGTTGAAGGGGCCTTTGAGCAATCTCGTCTAGTGGAAGGTGTCCCTGGTCATGGTGAGGGGGCTGGAACTTGCTGATCTTTAAAATCCTCTCCAACCCTAACCATTCTATGAGTCTAGGTGTAGTATATATACAGTCTCATTTACCTCACTTGCTTAAGGGCAAGCACTTGTCTTTCTTGTTATCTACTTGTTTGTTGCTCCTGATAAATTTCATTACAACTTATGTAAGAAATCCTAAGTACTTGACATTACTTTGCCCACTTTAATATGCATATATATAAATATACAGACCCATATTATGCTGTCGTGGGTTCGACCTTGGCAAAATGCCAAACCTCCCCAAGACCCGCACGGTCCCAGTGAAAGGAGGGAAGGAAAAAAAACTGAAACTGGAAAAAAAACTATATACATATATTTACAGGAAAGTTACAATACATATACGTACAAATATAAGAAAAAACAACAATAACTTCATCCAGAGCTGTCCACCCCAATAACACACAGATTCCACCACCCAAAACCCACACAGAACAAAACTTTCCAGAAAGTGTCAGAGCCCAGAACTGCTGTGGGCATCTCGGCAGGGAAGCGGCCAGGCCTATCACTCTGGGAGCAGCAACAGGGAGTCCTCTCCACCACACCACACGGAGAGAGGGAGGGCAAGAGAGCGAGGATACCTCCCCCACTAGATTTATACTCGACGTCAGATGATATGAAATACCTCTTTGGTTGCTTAAGTCAGGTGATACTTGCCCCTCTGAATCTACGGAGTGCCCCATGGCCCAAAAAACTGGGGCCTGCTAAATTTGGTTTCAGGCCTAACTAAACTAAGGCCTTAATCTAAGTTTTGGGGGTTTATCCAACCCATCACATATGCACATATGCATATGTTGGTTTTTTGGGGTCATGAAGCCTGAAAGTGGAAAGTTTAGCTTTTTTGCTCTTTTAAACATGATTCTTGAAGAAACTCATTTCCTATTTTACTCCATGGTTCTTCTTTGTTGTGTGCTTCTGCTAGGGGGGATGTCTGGTCTTTAGATGATGAATTATGAGACAATTTTTCTCAACTTGGCTGCTATGGATCCTTCCTCTATGGCAGTCTATATGCTTTATTTTTCCTTTTCTGGGGAACCTTCTAAATTCATGTCTGGACTCCTGGAGTCCCCCAGCATGGAGGGACACCTGCTTTCCCATAGTACTTATGGTCACTCAGTGTTTCCTCCATGCTGGTGCATGGACTCAGCACCTCCTTCATTTCAGATCATCTCCTCAGGGAGACAAATGGGATTGCTCAGGCACTGATGTTTCCAAACGGACCAAAGAGATCCCATTACCAAAGGGAGTGGATGTGAAGTAAGGTTAAAAGTTTGCTTCTGAGGCTTTGAAAATTTCATCTTAGTTCCTTGCATTTTCCAGCTCCAGAAAATTATTTAGAATGACATTTTGTGGCTGGACTTAATGTAAATAACCCCTTTGTGGTATTACTTATCAGCTGAGAAAAATAGACTGGTTTTGAGTACAAGTTTTCCCATCCTGTGGTACATATTTAAGAGAAATTACATGGATTACATCCCAGAAATAGCTAATTCATAGCTCTGAATCCCTCATGTACCTTTCCCATGCATCTAACTTTGGCCTTTTTAAAACTTAGGAAAACCTTTGTTCTGCTTTATGCTATCCTCCACAATCTGAGAGCTCTCAGGCTGCTGTGCACAGCAACTGAATCTCCTGATCATCATCAAACCACTCTGCTTCACCCTACTTTGTACATCATAGCACCAGCAAAGAAGACAACACTTGTCTTATATTTTCCTCCCAGAAGTAGCCACAGAAGCTGGGATCAATGTTTCTGTACCTAAATCACCCATCTACCCTGCTCTTCTCCACCTCCACTCTGGTCTGAGCGACAAAGACAGGCTGAGCTACGCAGTCAGGGAGGCAGCTCTGTGTAGGGCATACGGAGGGTGAGGGCTGCCACCAGCCTGGGCTGAAGCTTTAATAATTTTTTGAACCATGCAATCTCATTTCCTCTTTATAATAGCATGCACTGGGCACATCTGGGAGAAAGAGCACAGTTCAGTTTGATCCAGATGCTGAAAGGAGAAAGGGACCCTGTAGTGGGGCCAGTGGCTCTACAGATATGTGCTCCTCTGCTCTATCTGCCTTGTCTCTTTCCTCCCCTCTAGCACTGCAAGAACTTCTGGAGACAGCTTTTCTGTCTCCAAGGAATAAGACAGTATGGTGTTTTAAAACCCCTCTTTTTTCTTTTTTTCCCCAGAGGTAATACACACATCTGAAAACTATTTCAATGAAGATTAATAAACTAGATTAAGAGGATTAAAGAAAACTAAAATTAACTTTTTCGTCCTCCACTCTACATCTCCTCTGTCTGACAGCTGCAGTACCTTGTTAAATTTAACAGCAACTTACAAATTCATGTAAAAGTGGTAAATATCTTTTTTTGTAGCAAGCATTTTTGACCCAGATTGATGTAACTATCACTGCTGTAAATCTGGGTAAAGTTTGTTATCTTAACCAAATTGCACAAAGTTCAAGAATAATTTTTTTTTTTTTCCTGCTAGTCCAGAATCTTCTTCCTAACTCTCCAGGAACTTTATTGGAGTCTACCAAAGCAATGGAATAAACTCTTCCACTTAGCTTAAATGTTTCGGACTTCTTTTTTCACAATCAGACTAGGTATAGTTAGCTACTTCTGCTAAGATTAGGTGGGTAGAATATGTAGGTACAAGCCTTGAAAACTACAGCTTTACTTAAGATCTCCACCCCTTCCCTTCCCCTCTCCTCTTCCTTTTGGGACAGAATAGAGAAGAGGAAGAGATGTTGCTCTTTTCATCAGCTCTTTTTAATGCAGCGTGATTTAGTGCACGTAGAAGTCATTTATATAGTAAGAATGAGCCATTTTGCAGCAGTAGAATAATTCCATTGTACTGTATTTCTGAATAGTAGCAAAGATCATGGCTATTACTGTTAAATAGATTTGAGCAGGAATCACAGACTACAAAAACAGCTCAGGACATAATTCTAAATGAAAATAACATACTAATGTGTGAGTGATTTACACTAACATCAGCTGTCTCTGCAAAAAGTTAGTGCTTGTTCTCATGCTTTCATTTTCCTGGGTGAAAGATTAACTACACATATTTTCTGATTTCTTTCTTGAAGTGGTTTCACATTAGCATAATATTTTTGTTCCCACAATTTCACTTTCACACAGATTAGTAAACTGGAATATACTGTTTCTTAAATATAGTTCTTATTCATCAAATATGCTATTCAGACTTCTCATATTGACAGCACACAAGTATAACTGTCTCAAACACATTCTCCTCTTTGCTGTAAACAATATTCACTTTTGTTTTCCTTTAGAAAACTATGTAAGACTGTTGCAGTGACTATGTTTCGGTGCTTAAATACTAACACTGGGTTTATGAGCTGGTTGCAGTGTGTATAAACAATATTAGTAAACCAAAATATGTGGATTATTGCTATGGCCAGGGACAGAATTTGTCCCTACATAAAGACTGATTTTTGTGTGTGCCATTAGGATATCTGTTTTCGAAACTGTGAATGCCTGAAGGCAAAGTTACATGAAGACGTTACTGTGGGGTAATGAGATACCAGTAGATCCAGGTGGCTGTGCATCTTGCCTGTAGCAATGGAAGGCTAATTGCTCAACAGTGAAAAAGCATGTTCAGAGTTTTGCTCACAGGTTTCTACATTGAAAAGAGTTTTAGACATACTGTGAGTTCAGTGATCTACTTTTTTACATCCACTATTTAATGCTTTTTGGAGTAGAAATGATCTAATGCCACATACCTCACAGAAGTGCCCTAGTCACTTGCACAGAAGGACTCACACTTTCCTTGCTTTCCTTGTCTTCTCTGTATGATGACTCTTCTCTTCTCTTCTCTCCTCTCCTCTCCTCGCCTCTCCTCTCCTCTCCTCGCCTCTCCTCTCCTCTCCTCGCCTCTCCTCTCCTCTCCTCGCCTCTCCTCTCCTCTCCTCGCCTCTCCTCTCCTCTCCTCGCCTCTCCTCTCCTCTCCTCGCCTCTCCTCTCCTCTCCTCGCCTCTCCTCTCCTCTCCTCGCCTCTCCTCTCCTCTCCTCGCCTCTCCTCTCCTCTCCTCGCCTCTCCTCTCCTCTCCTCGCCTCTCCTCTCCTCTCCTCGCCTCTCCTCTCCTCTCCTCGCCTCTCCTCTCCTCTCCTCGCCTCTCCTCTCCTCTCCTCGCCTCTCCTCTCCTCTCCTCGCCTCTCCTCTCCTCTCCTCGCCTCTCCTCTCCTCTCCTCGCCTCTCCTCTCCTCTCCTCGCCTCTCCTCTCCTCTCCTCGCCTCTCCTCTCCTCTCCTCGCCTCTCCTCTCCTCTCCTCGCCTCTCCTCTCCTCTCCTCGCCTCTCCTCTCCTCTCCTCGCCTCTCCTCTCCTCTCCTCGCCTCTCCTCTCCTCTCCTCGCCTCTCCTCTCCTCTCCTCGCCTCTCCTCTCCTCTCCTCGCCTCTCCTCTCCTCTCCTCGCCTCTCCTCTCCTCTCCTCGCCTCTCCTCTCCTCTCCTCGCCTCTCCTCTCCTCTCCTCGCCTCTCCTCTCCTCTCCTCGCCTCTCCTCTCCTCTCCTCGCCTCTCCTCTCCTCTCCTCGCCTCTCCTCTCCTCTCCTCGCCTCTCCTCTCCTCTCCTCGCCTCTCCTCTCCTCTCCTCGCCTCTCCTCTCCTCTCCTCGCCTCTCCTCTCCTCTCCTCGCCTCTCCTCTCCTCTCCTCGCCTCTCCTCTCCTCTCCTCGCCTCTCCTCTCCTCTCCTCGCCTCTCCTCTCCTCTCCTCGCCTCTCCTCTCCTCTCCTCGCCTCTCCTCTCCTCTCCTCGCCTCTCCTCTCCTCTCCTCGCCTCTCCTCTCCTCTCCTCGCCTCTCCTCTCCTCTCCTCGCCTCTCCTCTCCTCTCCTCGCCTCTCCTCTCCTCTCCTCGCCTCTCCTCTCCTCTCCTCGCCTCTCCTCTCCTCTCCTCGCCTCTCCTCTCCTCTCCTCGCCTCTCCTCTCCTCTCCTCGCCTCTCCTCTCCTCTCCTCGCCTCTCCTCTCCTCTCCTCGCCTCTCCTCTCCTCTCCTCGCCTCTCCTCTCCTCTCCTCGCCTCTCCTCTCCTCTCCTCGCCTCTCCTCTCCTCTCCTCGCCTCTCCTCTCCTCTCCTCGCCTCTCCTCTCCTCTCCTCGCCTCTCCTCTCCTCTCCTCGCCTCTCCTCTCCTCTCCTCGCCTCTCCTCTCCTCTCCTCGCCTCTCCTCTCCTCTCCTCGCCTCTCCTCTCCTCTCCTCGCCTCTCCTCTCCTCTCCTCGCCTCTCCTCTCCTCTCCTCGCCTCTCCTCTCCTCTCCTCGCCTCTCCTCTCCTCTCCTCGCCTCTCCTCTCCTCTCCTCTACTCGCATTTTCTTTTTTTTTTTTCTTTTAAATGATTACAGTTTAAACAGGAGTTAGAAACATTCCCTCTTCTCCTCTGCACAACTCCGTGTTTAGAGATCTACTCTTATAAAAAGAGACCTAAGTTTCTTCTACATTCCTCCATCCCCTGGGCTAAGATAGGCAGTATGCCCCATTTTAATGCACATCTTGTTTAAAAAGGAGAAAGTGCAGGGCTGTTAATTCCAGTCTTCCATGGGCCTTGGATGATGGTCAAGGCTAAGGATCCATAAAACACTGAGAAGGGTAGGATTTGAGACAAATCCATTCCACATGTGAGTTCCTATTGACTAGATTTGGCAGTTTCTTGCTCTTCTAACTAGTGAACCCGAATCTTCTTATTTGGCAGTTGATTTTCTCTTAAACTAACTTTACTGGTACTGTATTTGGAGCCTGATTATCCTAGGAACTGACATGGAGATATTGCTCTGGTGAGGGTCAATGTATCTCACCCCTTGGGGGAACTGGTTCTCAGGACTGATGTGAAATGATCTCACTGAGATGATCTCACCTGCTGCTACACTTTGGTTGTGTAAACAGGAAAGTGACCCCTGATTGTGTGGCTTTCCAAGAAAAATCCTATTGCAGGGTTAAAAAATAATTTTCCTTCTAACATTCTACTGCTTAGGATCCTTTGCATTCTAAATGCAGAAAGAAGATGCAAGGTCTTTCCTATGACCTTATGTCCTACATCTTCCCAAAAGTTCTTATTGGCTGTTTCTTGTGGGCTGAAGCTTTCTGCAAAGCTAACTGCTACAGAAGAAATCCTATTATGACTATTTTAGAGATGTTATTAACATCAATATGATTGATAGATAAGGATGTCAAGTCAGAGAGATGTAGTTATTAAATGTATGGAAGAGTGCAAGGTTTTGGCAGGGGAGGACACGATAGAAACTATAATACAATTTGAGGTGGGTTTGTAGGGTAAATGGGATTGGTAGAGGAGTTGTTATTCATCTGAAAAAATTGAATTTAGTTCTAAGGTTTGGTTAAAGAGAGTATTCCAGATGTTTAGTGTTAATAGAAATAATGATGGGGGAAAATGGTAAAGACTTTAAACTGGAAATGTCAAAACCTTCAGTACTCATTTCAGTGCTGGCACTGGCATTAATAAATAACAGATTTACTTTACTTCTGTTTTCTGAGAGCACAACAACCTTTTGAGTTTCTTAAATTCTTTCCCTTTAACGAGCACCCAGGTGTTCAAAGTGTTACAGGAGTATGTTGTCATGGACATGCTTCTGAATATGAACCAGGAAGTCTCAGAATGTCAACAGGCCTGCTTTTACTTTCACAAAAAAATTAAAAACCTGTCATCACTTCCCCTGCATGTAAATGGCAAAAGAACATTTTAATCTGAGATCACACTGCTGCTTTCAAAAATGTGTCCTGAAGTATCAGGAGGTTTAATTATTGCTTAAAGATCTCCAAGAGTCAGTTAAGCCCATAATTTTTGTTCCAAATGAAGGGAAATGAAAAGCTGCTTAGGAGTTTAAATGACTGGGGGAGGCTCTGGGGAGTCTTTGCTGGGGTGTGTCTGTGTGACTAACAGCTTGCATGGGGAAGCAAAAGGCAGCAAGGCATGAGAGACAGGTGAAGTGAGGGGGAGTGGGGCAAATATGAGCACTTAGGGTAAGGCTCTGGCTAAAAGTTTGGAGATACAGTATCATCATGTTCTGATCTGGCAGACTGTCCATAGTGAAGCATTGTGAATTACTTCTAAACAAGGTTGTATTACAGAAAACCTCAGTTTACCAACAGTTTGTCTTCCCAGCTGGAAACACCTGCAAATATCTACAGCCTTGGAATAAAGGAGCAGTAGTAGCATCAAACCTTTGGAAATAGTTACAATGAATCTGGAGAGATCATTTATTTTGCAGATCTGTTTTGGATCTAAGCTGCTAAAAGTGATTGGTCATTACACTTTTTATTATGGAGTGGCAAACTCTTTTGAGACTTTCCTAAATTACAGTTATCAGAATAACAAGAGTCACCAGGACCTTTGACATTCACTCATGAGCTAAGGTGCAGGCAGTCTTTTGAAGGCCATGGTTCTACCTTTTGCTGAGGTCTGTAGCATTTTGCTCACTTCTGCTGAAATGTGAATCATGCTTGTAATTTTTCCTCCCACCTTCATCTTTCTGCCTCTCTTATTCCCTGACATATTATACTATATATTTTTGATAGGTTGGCTTTTCAACACGTTTAGGTCAGCTCACAGAAAGTCCAGTGGTCAGCAAAGCCAGCACAAGGGAGTCTGTGCCTGGCTATAAGATTGGGATAGCCACTCCCTTTTTCAGCTGTTGATACATGATGGTGTTTGCCTACTCTATATAATGTAACTATGTGAAAATACAAACACACTCCTCCTTCAAGTTAGGTGTAAAGGGAGGAGTAATTCTTATCTAGCAGCTGCTCAGGTTGCACCCATGGTAGAGAGGAGGGTTTGCTTTGGCTTTGTTGCTACATCTGTACTTGCACAAGCAAATATTACTGAGCTCAGAAGGAGCTCTCACAACTCACTTGTTGCCAGCTGGACAGCTGATTAACAGTGGTCTTGTACAATGGGAGCAGGCAGAGGTACGCAGTGCTGCATCAGGTCCTCTGGGAAGGTGCTGTGCTGCCAGTGTCTGTGTTCCAGAGAGGGCAGGACAGTAGCTGCTCGGAGAACACATTTTTTTGACATTGAATTTTATTCACTAGGAGTTTGTCGTCTAGATTTCTACTCTTTGAGCACAGACACTATCTGAGGAGACAGTTAGGTCCTGTCTGCACTGTGTAAGGAACTAAATGTAGCACCTTTTTTTTCCCCTTTCTCTTTTCTTTCAGGTAGAATGTAGCTGCTTTGTGTTAACACACCAGCTAACCACATCTTTCTGGAGGTAATAAAACAGTAGTCTAAATGGCCTGCTAAAGCTTGCCATGCTTTAAGCTACCAAAACAAGTTTATCCAAACTATATTGTAACAGACAGGATTTGCAAAAAGAGCAATTGTTTATTTTACCAGTATATTTGTTGTTAAAGTACAGATGGAGACAATCCACAGAAATACCTGAATTCTCAGTGGTCATAAAGTGGCCCGGATTTAGTGGAATTAAAAGAATTAGACTGATCACAGGTAAGGAACTGGATCGTATTTATTTTTTCAGTAGCTGAAATATATCATGAGAGAAATTCCACCAAAGGCCCATGTAATGAGTTCTGCAGTTGCAACACATCACAAATAACACCATCTGATTCTTTCCAAAAGGTATTCAAAATCCATTCAAAAATTTTTAGTTTTTTTTCATCTGATACCCTTTTTGTGGGATTATTTAGGGAGCTCAGACTGCTTGTAGTTGGAACCTAACTTTCTGATCAAATTTGTTATCAGACAAACGTTCCTATCCATTTGCTTTTGTGACAACACTGTTTTTAAATTGCTTAATAATTTATCTTTTCCTTTAACTATATTTATAGACATCAGCCATCATCATTCTCAGCCGTTTTTCACTGGACTAAGCCAGTCAAGCCTTAGGTGTTTCTTGGCAGATTGGCTTTCTAGTCTTCTGACTATGCAAGCAGTTCTCCCCATTGTGCCCTTCCCATAAACAAATCAGACCTGAGCTGTGCACAATGTGCCAGTGGACCATCTGTACACTGACATGAACAGTTTTCTGACTGCAGGTTTATGTAATAGGATTCATAATTGTCTTGTTCACAGCCAGGCCAATAGCAGCTCTTGAGAAATGTTGTGTTCAGTGAGCATTCTTGAGTTTTTACCCTCTCTTAATAGCTTCAGAAGGTAAACTTTCAATTTACTGTGAGTTTCTGTTACTTGCTCTTAAATCCATGGCCTTGCATTTAGTGTTGTTTATGTGTGCCCTGTTTTACTACTGTAGTTCTGAAAACTCTACAGTTATTTCTGCTTGATCTCTTCATCCTCTTCACTTTTGCTCTTGTCCCTAACTTTGTGTTATTAGCTGATTTCATCATCATCATCATCATTCTGTTCAGGATCTAGGACATATCGAGTCTGTCTGGATTCTTGTCTGCATCTTTAGATATCAAAATGTGTTTCAAAATCTTGAAGAGGAGCATGTTTCCCTCAGACAAATGCTAGGTAGTACAATACCTGGAACAGATACTGTAACTAAAAGCAGGACAGCACAATTAAATGAGAAAATGTATTTATTTAAATTTCTGTGAAAACGTTTTTTAGAGAAGAAAATAATTTTGCCACAGCAAGGAGAGCTGTTCCCAGAATACTAGAAAAATACAGTAGATACTCATTGCTAAAGAAATATGATTCTTATTAAAAAGATGATTTTGGTTTGAGTGTGGTGGGTAAGACATGCTTTACTGAATATTAACTGCACCAAGTAGGTGGAACAAGTGAAAACTGTTTATAAACACAAAATGTTCTATAGTTAATTTCTTGAAGGAACACATTTTCCCCAGAGTTGAAGCGCTACTATTTTCTACTCCATGTAATCCTTTGAAGTTAGTGTACAGACCATGTGGATGATATAACAGGCCATGGTGAAATAATATTACTAAAATTCAAAAGTTAGTACGTGCTACTACTGTGGCTGCTTTGTTACTGGAGCCAGTTCTCTTATGTACAAACATTGTTGTAGAGTAATTAATGGCTTAAAGGCTCTCTTTTTTTCCAAAGGACTTCTCTGTCACTCCTGGAGAAGGATGGGCAGTGCTCATGGCACAGGCAGGGAGCCCATGGCTTGCTGTCGGCTGGCTGTGTGTGGCTGCATGCCTTGTAATCTTCCTTTAAAGGCAGATTTTCTTATTTCCATTTGGACTTCCCTCGCTGCTCTGTGACTGTTTTTTTTCAGCACAGGCTTGTGGATCTGGATGGTTTATTTTTGCTAAAGCACTGAAAAATTAAACTGAAAGTATGTATTGAATTTTTGGTGCACAAATGAGTGCCCAAGGAACTGATTTTTGCAGTACACTAAAAAACTTTCTGTGTTCAAATTGCAGCTCCCAATAACTTAAATCACAAGACATGACATTTTTCTAAACCTGACCCCTGGTACTTCTGGACAGGCTGGGATTGTCACTGGGGCAAAACCCTTCCCTCAGAACAGCCCAGGGTGATGAGAGTACCACAGGAAACTCTGGATTGTTTTTTGCTACCTTTCCCCAAAGTACATGTTTTCATTAGCACCAGCTTAATGCAAGAGTGGAGAGGAAATTTTTACCACCTTTCTCTTCAGAGGTCTCTGTTTTGTCCTGATATGCACATAATAGGGTGTTTCACAGATCTAAAAAAATGTCTTAGAGCAGTAATATAGTCCCTGGCCAGATCTACTCCTGATGTACACCTTCAGTAGCAGCATCAAGGGGAGACCCAATGTATATGTTAAAGTTTGTTTCTAACTGCAATGGACTCCTTCATTTGAATTGTCCCCATTTTCCCTTCCTACCTTTCCCCATTTCTCCCTATGAAAGCATGTTCTTTGCTCAGGGATAGAAAGAAAAGTTTTCTTTTTTAAATACACTTATGAAACTCTTTCAGGTTCTATATTTGAGGTATGTCATATCTGGAAACTTTTCAGAGTTTTCCATACTTCTGTACAATGTATATTTTTTGTACTGCTAAGCCATCCTATATGAGTTTAAATTCTTACATTTTACAGTATTTTAAAGGAGATAATTTTGTCATTAATCCAAAAACTATGCAGCAGGCTATTTTTCATACCACATCACAATTCTCCTCCTACTCATTCTTAAAGGAAATCAAAAATTCCAGATGTTTTCCCTGCAACATCTGGCTTCCTGGCATAGGCTTCTGAAACAGTGTTTGCAGCCTTAAAGCCATGTCTTGGTTTTGTCATTTAGTTTACTGATGGGTTGTTGGAGTCACTGGTAACACAAGGGCTGGTTTGCTTTGCTAACTTTCACTCTAAAAAGATATAGGCTTGCGGGTCCATTGGGATTCTGCTCAGAATTTTTTGGTACTCAGGAATGTGACGAGCTCAGCCACCTTGGCTTCCTGTCTTGCAGAAATACGTGCAGCAGTATTAATGCCTGTGGACTCAGAAGTGTTCCCTGCTCAGCCTCAAAAATGAGGCTACTCATGTCTAAGTAATTAGCTGTATTCCTGCAGAACATACTGTCAGGCGTTCAGAGTCACTGTGCCAGACTCTGTCCTGGGGGAAGGAGACAAAATGTAATAGGAGGGAGCTAGAAAGGGCCATTCTGCCATATTTTTCATCTGTTTTATATATCTCTTTTTGGGATATTTATGCATAAAATCTTGCTTCTCTCACATCCTCCAAACTGTGCTTTGGTCACCAAGTTACATCTTTCAGCATGTCTCTCATGGGGTGTACACAATGCAACGGACCCGTGATAAACCTGCTTTCCTTATATTGATTGGTAAGATGACTAACTGACATTTAGGTGCCATATGTAGTGGGGGCCTTGACAACTAAGGTAGCATTCCAGCTGAGTGTCCTAACTATTAACTTTTACCTGTTTCAGGAGAGAAGATATTTTTATTTCCTTTTCATATTTCTCACCCTTTTAGAGATCTAGAAAAGTTCTGTGTTCATCCGAAAAGGGAGAGAAATAAATATTGTCTTGATTTTCCTGGTTCGGAAAAAAACCCTTTCTCTCTGCTTGAACAGTAAAGCTCTTGTTATCAAATGCATATGCTACTGCCAGAAATATGTCTCAGCCAGGGGCACAAGATCACTTTTCATCAAAGAAGCAGAGGGAAATGGCTCCATGGAGCATGCTTTACAGTTGCCTGCTAAAGCCTCTCAAACTGGCTCTGAATTTCCTGCTTTGAAACATTTTGCTGCCCCAGCAAAACAGTTCATGTAGCTGGCATAAGGCAACCACACCTCTCTTCTGGGCTCCAGCATGTTTTCCCATATGGGCAGGATGTGGCTCTCTATGTCCTGTCTCCTCCCAGTTGTTTGTTTGTGTAATTAAATCTTCCACACTGACACGGAGTTCTTGCATGCTTTTATGTAAGATGCAATTTATGGTCTGAAAATACCATCATCTCCTTAATTTGCAATATGTATACTCTCCCCATGTCATTGTTCGTATTACCTGTGCAATACCATAATATACACAGAGCGGTATTATTCTGCTGCTTTTAACCTTCATGTGTGACTGGTGCTGGGTTACATCTTTTCCACAGTACTTAACTGAGGATTTTAGCTTACACACAGTGAGATTTTATAAGTGGGATGGCCAAAGCAACAACCTCATCTGCCCAGCTTGCATGTTGGAGGTTGCTCCCCATAGAAGAGTTGCCTCATGAAGCAGGTCTTGTAATTAGCTTGCTTTAATAAAATAGCTATAAACACTTCAGCAGCTCCAGGTCTGCTTCAAGAGTTGCCCAACTATGCCTGTGAGGGCAGCACCCCTCTCCTCTAAGAAAGGGTGAGACAGATGACAGAGCATCATGCATCTTTCAACCATGTGACTTTAATCCCCTACCACATGTGAGTGAGAACCCTTAGATGTTTTACAGGGTCTTATGGCAAGAAGAACAACATGATTGTTTAACGTACTGAATAAATTGTCAGTAATAGGACTTCTAGTATCTTGAAATAGGAAAATGGTATAGTGAAATGGGAAAGGATCAGCATGAGAAAACTATACTAGAGACCAGTGTAATGGAGCAGTGGATGGAAAAAAAAAGAGAATAATGAAGGCAGCAAATGTAAATAGAGGTGAGGCTATAGCATGAGGTCTGCTGCATATAGATGTGAACTTGCTGTGTGTTCCTCGTCCTCTGGCCAGGTGGGGCCTACTAAAAGTTGCTGCTTTTTAATGCAGCCAAAACCTCAACATGTATCATTTGGTGAAAAAGTGGATGCATTTTCCCAGCTCTGAACTAGTGTAAGCCATCCCCTGAGAACAGAAATTAACAGGCTGCTTTGTCTTGAGGGATGGTTTAATGTTGTACTCTTATTTAGGGCCAGAAGTCTAAGGCCAAATCTCCCCTGCCTTGCTAATTTTTTTTTTTTTTTTTGTGCTGGACACAATGGTGTGGAACACAGACTGGGACCCAGGCTGGGCTATTAAAGCAGGCACAGTAAAACATGCAGGGTACAAGTCTCTTTGCTAACAACGGTTTCTAACAACTCTGCCAATGGATTCGTACAAAATAATGGGAAGGATAGGATGACCAAGGAGACCAGGAGTCTGTGGAAGTGAAGAAACACTGCAGTGTAGATCTGAGCAAAGGGTGTGAGTAATGTTTATGCTATTTTACAGAAGTTAGAGTCTGGTAGATTATAGAAGCATTTATGCACTGTAGTATCTGTGCCATTGTGAGATGTTTGAAACAGACTGGTTGTTTTACTTCAGCACATAAAATCAATACTGAATACAGCTTTTTGTTTTGACCAGTACAGATAAGGAGCCTGCCACTGATATCTCCTGGGGATGAGTCAGGGTGGTGGTGTGACAAATTCTTTATCTACACTACATATACATGAAAATGTCCACTTCTGACTCACAGTTACCAATACTGGGAGCCCTCCTCAATCTTTCACTATTGGTACTGTGTCAATTAGTAGAATCTCTTATTTTCAGCAGATTTAATTATTGTGTTGCTAAATATGATGCTATGGCAACATGCCTACCCCAAGATTCCCTGTGCTTCTAGGCCTGGTGCAGCTGAACTAATAGAAAAGGCTAATGGGAAAATCTAATGACCATTTTTAAAGCTTAAATACCAGTCATTTAATCTGACACTCTGTGGGCTGCCAGTTGTTTCCTTGGGATGTTCATAGAGCAGTTAAATGCAAAATAAAATTTGCAGTCAGTAGAGCTGGTTTATAAATGTTGCGTAATGCTGGAAATCTTCAAAATTCCTTGAATACAATATTCAGCAAATTATATCTGACTGGCTATTCCCCTCCCCCTCAAAAAACTTCATGTGCACATGCACTGCCACGATGCATAGGAAAAAATCCTATGGAGCAGTCCAGCATACACAATCTGTCAGACCAAAAAGAAATAGAGGTCTGTTGTTAATTCAGACAAATGGTCAGCAGCTGCAAAATAGTTTCCACACGAAATGGAGCAAAACCCTCTCAGTTAACTATAGAATTTTTATGATTTTCTGTTCCTTTTCCAGGACCGAAATCTACTGCATATATTCCTACATAACTTTTATTTGTATTCTCTGCTATTTCAGTTCTGTAAGCCATAGCAACAAAAAGCCCCTTTAAAAGTAGGAAAAGCACAGTGATTTTTGCACTGATTTTCAATATTTTAAACAAATTAGTCGCCTCACTCATATCATTACAGAGAGTAAAGCTGCTCCAGCAGCATGACTGAATAATACCGCAGCAGTGGTGATGAGCGTGGGTGCACTTGCCAGCTGAGGGTGCTTCTCTGATCACAGTGGGTATATGGCCACCAAGTCAGGGCATCTCATCATTACATTCCAGGGTACCTGTCATCCTCATAACAGTGCTTTTCATAGCTGAGTCATTTTTTGTGTGACTCATAAGGTTATCCTACATCACTAATATTTTGCTACTTAGGAGAACAGGGAAAATTTTAACAGTTCAAATTCAAAACATGTAAGAAAAAAACCCTCAAAACCTGCTGCTATTCAGACCTTTTGCTGCTGTTGTGATGACCTCCCAGCTTCTGATGCAGTTTTTCATACCTGAGGGATAGTTGACAGGGACTGCAGATGTATCACAATTTTAGTCTCTCCTCGTGACTTTACAGGTACTGGCAGAAGTGATTGCCAGGAGGATGGGCAGGGTCAGGTGCTCCTTTCCTATCGTCAGTGTTTGAGTCTGTGTTACTCAACTGCATTTGCAGGTGATGTGGCAGCAGAAGCCCCACAAATACCACTTAACTCTTATGCCCTAATGACTGTTTCCAGGACTTTTGTCAGTAAGATATCCTTATTTAAATTACACACAACAAGCTGCATTCTATTCTGCGAGGTACACTGAACCAAATCTATTTTGAGTGTGTCTTCTCTTAAATCACGATTTAGCCAATAGGCCAGAATGAACTTGAAGAACTGTACGGTTATTGGATATTTAAATATTCATATTGTCCTTAGTAGTCTGACAAAGAACACTGCAATGTTTTTACTCTTTAAAAAAAAATAAAATCCAAGCAACAAGAAAATAGTCCTTATTTGTGCACCTGAGACTTGTTCGGTAGAGCTCAGATGTGAATTTTAATGTCGAATAGACATACATTTCATCCAAGTTTAGAAAGTGTGAGATCTTTCCCTTGCCCACTGCTGACTGTGGTGCATGGCAAATTTTAGAGTATCTACATAAACTACTGGATGCAATTGCTTCCCTCTCATCTGTGTCAGAGTTTTACAGGAAAGTTCTCTGGGCTGAATGTATTGATTCAGCCCCAGAGACATGCAGCCTGTAAGAACTGCATGGAGAGACAAAGTCAAAAGGATTTAAAAAGAGCTTAGCGTGTAATAGACACTGAAGCAAGTAAGCTGCAAACACAAAACTTTTCCAGAACTGCATCTCTAGCATCCTAAAACTGTTTTTATGAGTTATCAGCTATTTTAAAGATCATAATTTCTTTACAAATGAAATTACATCATCTAAGATACAAAAGTACCACAGACCTAATAGCATGTTCATGTAGATAGACTTTACTGCTGTATTTTCATGGACATCTGATTTAAATAGATGAGACTAGTCCCCCCTGAGCTGTGGGTGGGTCAGAATGTATAGTTCTCTGAACTCAGTACGATTGATGTTGACATAAGTTCAATCTTGTGGTCTGGTACCACTGAATGGATGGGCACCGCGCTTCTGAAGCAGAGGTGATTATATGCAAGCTCTCTGATAGGTGATCCCAAAAGAAGGCTGAACTCCAATAATGCAATTCTTGTTTAAGTGTCTAAAAGGTCTCAAGGCGTGAATTGTTCCCATGTCATTCTCAGTAAAGGGTCGGCCTCCTCCTCTGAAAGGTTTGAATTGCAGTGTGTTGTTTGGTTCTCATGTCAAGAAATCCGTAAGCTCCCCTGGACCTGCATTTTAGTCTTGTTTGCTACAATGATTCTACATGTCTTTGATTCTTCACTGCTTTCACTCTATGTAGTCACTCATATTTTGGTAGAGATAAAAAAAGAGTATAGAAGAGAATGCTAATGAAACAACACATATTCAAGTGCAAAATAAACTTCCTAAGCACTCATCCTGACTCCAAATCTGACATAGTGAATGCCTTAGGTGGCTTGAAGGGTTATGTCAAGAACATGATGCAATTTCTTTCCCCTATTATGTGTGTTGTTCTCATTCTTGAAATATTAAAGTATTCTGTTGCCTACATTTTAAAGGGAAAAATTTTGTTACCTTTCTGATGGAAAAATTTTATGAAATGTATTTGCATATGAATGTAGTGGGCCAGATCCAGAATGAGACTTCAGTAAAGTGATGGTGGTTAAGCTTAAAAATCGGATGTCTGGTTTCAAAGATGGGTTTTTTGTTGATGGATTCACTATGCTTTGGATTAAGGAGAGTCTGTGGTTTGTAAGGAGTTTGCAAAAGCCAGAACACTGTATGAAGGAAATGTTGGAGACAGCTCTGCCTCTGAAGATCTGTCCCTCAGAATTTTAACTTAGTGTTAATACAAGTATCTCTGTGAAAAAAAGATTGCCAGCCTGAAACCACTTTTGGCACTTCAGTATCAAAGTCTGCTGTCCAACTGTGCCCTTTCAAGGTGACAGTAGTAGAGGAAAGGTGTGCAAAAGTAATGAACAATGTTTTATCTTTCTGGACCTGTAATGAGCAATCACCTTACATGATAAATGGTGCTTTTCTTTGAATTACTACTTGGAGACATGCCAATGCCACCTCCTGAAACTTGCTAGCAAATATTCTCCCCAGCTGTTGAAGGGGGCTGAGTTCACTCCAGTTTGCTGTGAGACTTTCTTTCCTCTCACTATAGGTGCTGCATGTTTAAGCCACAGAAATTCTCAGTCATGTCTCAGGTGAGCACAAAAGAACTGAGCTTTCTTATTTGCCTATTAAAAACAAAAGGTGTAAATATTTAATTTTTTTTCTCTACTGAGGTAATAGTATCTGCTTTTCTTATTTCTTTACCAAAAAGAAATTAAAAAATGAACCAACCTTGACTTGTTTAATGGCAAAATATAGCTTTCAGGCAATGTCATGGCATTCCTTTTTCCTTTTCTTTGACATGAGGTGTGATTGTAGAAGACCAAGTACAAGATCTTGTCCCCCCTTTCCCACAGTAATATAAGAACATTTCCTTTTCTAAACTCCTGCTTCACTTAAATATTTCTTAATTTTGTAAGAATGGAGAGAGAGATTTTTCTGAGGTAATGACTTTACCCAGACATGACAGTGCATGGCATATGCTGGCATATGTCTGCTGTGCTGGGAACTTATGTTCAACGTGCTGTGTTTTTAACTCCTGTCAAAGAATGATGGCATCTGTTTGAAGCCTTGAGTCAAAGAGTGATCCTGCAGCAGGTCACATTGTGACTTCTGTAAATCAGTCTAAAACAATGGGACCTCACATAGTGGATATGCATCTAGGACAGAACATGAACAGGGCTGAATTGGGATTTTCCACAGAATAGCTAGAAATAAAACAGGGAAATTCAGGATGAAATTCTAAAATGAAAATCAAGTAGAAATCTCAGGTGATGAACAATAGGTGTAATTATTTGGAGATAATTACATTAGATATCTTGCAGAATCCACCCCACCAAAAAGCTATCCAAGACCAGTATGAATCTAATTATGCATAAACAGTACTCTTAAATAAATATAGTGTGATTTTAAAATAGTTTTATAACACCTGCTATAGTGTGGTTGGTGCCTTAGCACTGAATATGAGAACTGATTCTAGCTAACACCTACAGAGGGATTACATCTGGAGTTAAATAAAACATGCTTAAAAGATGGGCAGATTGAGAGCCGCAGCAACTCAAGCCCATCTCTAAGCATACTATAATTTGATAGAGGTTTTTGTGTATTCATATTCAGCTCTGCTTTACAGGACTCTGGCAGATGAGCTTGCCTGGTCTCCCCATGGCAGTTTTGGATATTTTTTGTCCCAAGGTCATTGATTGTTCCCTGTGCTGGATCCTTGTTCCTCACCAGGGAGCCAACAGCTGGGAACCCTGGCCACAGCACTGCCAATCGCACAGTTTAGATAAACCTGCCCGCGTGATCTATCAAATGTAGGCCAGACTTTCAACAAAGTGACTGTATAGATGGTTTTTTTGTCGGGGGGAAGTGGCCTTGGACACTGGAGCAAAGTAGACTCCTGGGCAGATGCTAGCTGCTTGAAATCTATATGCTTTCCAGAGATGACCCCTTAATTATCTGAAGGTTCTTTATACTTTATCAATTTTTCTTTCCAGTTAATTGTTACTCCCTTATTTCCCAACAGGCACATTAGGCCTGAGCCTTCTCTTCCACAGAGTTACGCTGATGTTATTCTACTGAGTTCCTACTATTATGGACTTATGGAAGATAAAGCAGAAAGTCTGGAACACGTGTGATTTCCACTTCTATTTTATCTTAATAGTTTTAATTGGAGGAGATCTTTTATTAAATAAGACAAATTCTTATTATAACAACTAAAATAGCAGCATCCTGCATCAGTGGACTTTTCTGTCTGAAACTATGCTTTCCATTATGGTGTCACAAAACATTGCCATATTAGTGTTTCCCCTGGGACTGCATAAATAATTTAAAAAGTCCTGTTTATNAAAAAAAAAAAAACCATAAATGTTAATGGACACTGGAGAACCTTTTTATTTGTGAGACCCCTTAGAATATTAGAAGTCAGCCTTAGAAAGCAGACCTTTTGAAATTCCTTATAAAAAAGGAAACAACATTCTTTTTTAGTCTTCATGGATATCAAAGGAATTTTGTATGTGATTGAGAGCATCTGGCTCTAATTGTGTCAAATAGCCTTAAGCATCTGACTTTAACTACAGAGTTGAGAGATTCCACTGTGGGTACCACTTTTTCATATACCTTTCAGATGCAGAAGAAATCAGAATGCTGTTTGTATTTTAACAGTCAGCTTCAAAAACAGTGAAACATGACAGAAGCAGAACATTACAGTAAGTTTTGATTTTGGAAAATGACATTCTGTGTGGAACAACAGGAAATTGGTACAAAAAGTGGAGCCTCTTTTTTAGCAAATTGATTTGGCCCAATTGTTTGGCATTTTCAGTCTCAGACTTGATGAATATAGAGCATTATCTATATATTCACACTTAGGTATTAGAGGTATGAGCAGCATATGCTATATTGTGCATGTTTTAATTTTCAGTTCATGCATATTACAATCCTACCAAGGTGCTTTAGATAATAGCATTTTTTAGAACATACATGCAGGTAATCCTGAAATTATGTATGTTTAAGGAATTGTATTTTAGAATTAGAATAGAGAACTGAGAGAAGAAAAAAGAGCCTAAAATAAAATTTGAGACCGCCCTTTAAGATGAAGGCTTTCCTTTCATTGAAGTGTTCATTCATTTCCATGGAGTGTGAGTAAACAGAAAGGAAATAGTTTTTGACCTGATGAGCACTGGGAGGATGTTTCTGTACAAGAATACTTTGTATGCTGTACATCCAGACAGTTTTCATTGCACTGGCTGAAAGACATTGCCAGGCATCAATGTTATTAGTGAAAAACGCTGAAGCTAGAGAAGATAAATCCTCACCTAAATGTTACAGCTCAAGCAGTTAAGAAGTCCAATGAAACTGTGATATAATTTTAAAGTAAAAAGGACATGAAAAATCAGTTTGTAAGGACAAGCTGTCACTATATACAAAGTACTTAAGCAGTCTGGAATTATACCTGGTGCAAATTGTGGAGTGTAGTGGCCCTGGTCCAGCAACAATATGATTTCATATCACCCATGCTCCACTGATACAATGACTTACAGTCCTGATATACATGGGAAGAGCTGAACAGCACCAGGGAATTTCTTAGAGAGAGCTGCCAAGCACTGCTTCCTAGCCAGCTTCCTAGCCCCCTGCTTAATCCTCTCTTGCCTTATGGTTTTAGAAAAAAAGCCTGTGTTTGTTTACACATAGACCAGGACACCCAAGTAAAGCAAGGAAGAATTAAATGACAAAATCAGAAGGCTGTCTGAACACTACATTGGTAAAGATCCCATTCCCTGCAATAAGACATGACAGTCTTCTTTGCTGTTATTTAGTTTTGTATGGAGGATCTTTTCTGTTTACAGTGATTCAAGCAACCCTAGGCTGAGCTGTTTGTCCTTGTGGTATTTCAGATTTCACACCTCATGCTGTAAAACTTTCCAGGACCAGCTCTGTGCTTTCAAGTATACAGTGTATGGCAGTAAACGTTAACGAGTCATAAATGTATTTCACCCAAAAAAATGTTTTGCAGATTATGCTTGCCTTAGTCTGTGGCAATACCATTCATTATTCTGCAATTTCAAGAATGTGTAGGATGGCAGATAGCTCAAAATCATGCTGTTTTGATGAAGCAACTGGACTTTAGAGAAGACTTTTGTCTTAAAGTCTTAAAATAAACAAATAGATATTGAAACAAATTAGTGTGGCTGGGTGTTTTGTAGACCTCAATAGTTAAAAGGTTTTTGTGATGTTTAGCCATCAATGAATTCCTATTCAAATTAATTGTCATGATAGCAAACAAACTCTGAAGATTGTGGCAGTTAAGTGTGATTTCTAAGAGTGAATATTTTAATGAAGATAACACTTACCAGCTTATGTTGGCAAAAGGCTAGTTTAACAAAAGCAGTGTGTAATTATTTGCCCTGGATGCCAGCTGTCAGTGTATAGATGGTACATATTGCATTATAGTGAGCTGAAGATAAATGTGCAACACATCTAATAGGTATTTGCAGCTATGCAGCTGCATTTATGTGCTTGTATGAAGCTATGTTTCTATAGGGTTTGTGAGTACAAGTCAAAATCACAGCCATACTGATTTTGGGACATCTGTCATGACAGTCACTTGCATAACGCTGGCTGATTCTAATCATGGTGGTTTCAGAACACTGAAAGGTTTCAGTGTAGGCAAGGAGTCTATGCTGAGCTCAGAATTAAAGGTCATGATGGCACTTGAGTATTTTATTTCTTGCAGTTTTCTCATAGCCTGTAGCAGCAGTGACATCTTCTTCAACTCATTCCACCTGTGCATTCCGATTCCTTCTGTTTTTCATGTCATTCCATTTTTCCTCCTAAGCCCCTGGGTAATGTTAAATACTCCGTTTCCTGTCTTAATTGGTGTGGCCTCCTCACACTTATTTAAGGTTTCACTCCTGTGATTAGAGTCTTTGCAGGCTGACTCTAGAGAGTTTTGTAGACTTCCTGGGAAATCGATTGTCCCTCTGCATGGATCCACATGCAGAACTATGTATAAGTGCAAAGTCTTAATAGAAAGAAACTGCTCAATTTTGAAGATAGTGAATAATACCAGAAACCTGAAAAATGCATACACACATATATATATTGAGGCTGTTATATGAAAGAACAGTCCTTCCGACAGAACAATACCTATCACAAGAGATATATTTTTAATTATAAAGAAAATATTCCAAAATTGTCTAATTGATGGATGGGAAGCTTCAAAAGAGTGCCGAACATAAGGGAACCTGACATTAAATGTTTGGTATGCTGCCATGACATTTGTTGAATTTTATTTTTATGCTGAATTTAAACCATCAGTGCTGCTAAAATTGATTCTTAGAGGAATAATGCACAAAAATGGAAACATAAAAAAGAATGTAACTCTTGTGAATGTGGTCAGATACCACATTTTATACTTCTGAAAATGATAAAAAAGGATTTATTTTGTTTTGCTTTGAAATTCCTCTACGTGTAGAGTGGAATGTTCTTTAAGAATTTGTGGGTTACTTTAAAGAACAATCCTTCAGCTTTCCTTCATTTTAAGTCTAGGCTTTTCACTATATTTATTTTCTCTCTTTCATCTTTTCTCTTTGTGGAAGGAGAAAATAAATACCGCTGGTTGATGTGAACATTTATATTAATCCTAAAGATGCTGACATTCAGCAGGCTTGATCTACCCATTTTCTTAAGTTGCAGTAGTGGTAAATTATTACCATCATTCAATATTTGTCTTTGTGGATGCATCTTAAGTAAGATAGGTACTTTCTTGGCTGTTGCAGAAAGATAACTGGCCTTCAGTTTTCTCTCAAGAATGTCACAAGTCTCTTGAAAAGTGAAAATAATTTGGGCTCTAGAGTATACCATAAATAACCCCTATGGTAGGAAAAGTCCTCACAAGAATGAGCATTGGGTAAGTAAAATAGGGATTCTGCATAGATTACTTGGCAGTTTCCCTGGAAGGTAACCTAGTCAAAAATCCAAACATGTTTACCACAGACTGCCTAAGCTGTCTGATCAATCCAGTTCATAAGGTCCATTTAGGGGTCCTGGAATGGGACACAGACTGGGTGAGTGTAATACCTTTGTTAACTAAACATAGAATGATAGGATCATAGAATCATAAAATTACTTGAGTTGGAAGGGACCTTGAAAAGTCATCTAGTAAAACTCCTTCTGCAATGAGCAGGGACATCTTCAACTGGACCAGGTGATGAATTGTCATCACATCTCTTGCATCCTTGAGAGTGAAAAACTGTGTGAAAACCCCTGCAGTTTTTGGAATTATAAAATGCAAAGAGAGGTTGAATTAGAAATCCGTGAGTGAATCTGAGAGGATGATTCTTCATCCCAGCTTTATCTTGGTGTTTTCTGGACCTTACCAACTTTCCCTTCTCAGAGTATTTGGTACTTTGGAACCTCATGGTATGGTTGTAGTTTAAAGATATACTTTGAACAGTATAGGGAATAGTGGCTGACCTATATGGTGACTATTGATGATTTCCAATTGATTTGAAAAAAACACATGGTGAAGTAGTCTTACAAAAGAGGTAAATCAATTAGTGACTCTTGTCGATCAGTTAAGCCCATCAGACCACTGATCTGTAGAACCTAATCAGAGTTTAGGAATGTAGTATTACAAATTGGACAGGGTTATGATCACGGCCTTCAAACATTTTCTCTAGGGAAAGTGATTTATCATAAAGACTGAAAAGGAATGTTTCATGTTTGTGCCATGTCTGCATTATAGGAAAAAAACAAACAAACCAACCAAAATCAAAACTGAAACAAAACCAGATTGTTCTTAATATGGACAGACCTAGTGAAATAAAAAGCAATAGAAAAGTCTTTATCAGTTACTATTTTTTAAAACTTCAGCTTGTTTTGTCTGTTTTCAAATTCTTACACACATTAGGTAGAAAATTGCCTCATTGTGTGAAGTCAGGTTGTGAATCAGACAAGATGACCTAAGACTTTGAGCTGTGGTAGACTCAGTGGGCCTCAGAAGAGAATTAGGAGGCCATCTTTCCTTTGGCATAATGTTGATGTTTAAATTAAAATTGTAGACCATGGCAGGAAGGTAGGTCAGATGTCTATGCCTTCACTCCAGGATGCCCTCTGTCAATACACTCTATGTTTTTCTTATGGGGAAATGTTTCACAAAGAATCAATATACACTTACGTCCTGGTTTCCTTTTGAAGAAATAAATGGAAAGCAGAGATATTGACACTATTACAGATCAGTCCAGCAACACTCAGGGAACTTCTGCTCAACTCTTCTTGAAAGGAGTGGTGGCCTCAGGGGGAAGAGTGCACATCCCTTCCAACACATAGTCTCCTCTCTGCAATATCACTGGAGTGATCATGTGCTCACTTCTAGAAACTCAACAAAAGATGCAGTCTTTCTCCAGGGGGAATAGTATTCTCAAGATATGACCAGATCCCCAAACAGTACATCTTTAATACAAGCAAACCTTGGCTAAAATAGCTAACATGGAATAAACCGTCAATGAATTGGTCTTTAGTTCAGATTAGTGACTCAAATTCTGCTGCATTCAGGCCTCAATCAGCTTCTCTGCATTATTCCAGCAGCACAAAGCAGTAAGTGAATGTGTCCCAGCACTTTCCTCGTGAAATCATGGATTGGTTTAATAATTGCTCAGTCAGCTTGATTTTATGACCTATCTCAGTGAGGCAGCAGTAAGCTGGAAAGGTTTGCAGTATGGCAACCCTAAGAAGATTTTTGCCTAAGGGAGCATCATGTGTTACAGAAGCCATAAGACAAAAAACTTGGAATGTTTTCTTAAGTTTGATTGCAATTTCAATAGTTTTTGCTGCAAAACATGCAGGCCTAACATTTCTCCAGTTTTCTATAGGACTTAGTTTCTCATTCCTTCTCACTGTTTTACCTAACAATTTAAGTCTATTGGTACCCTCTTGCAGGTTGTGAAAATTCTCTCTAGAATAAGCACCCCATGGAGCCAATTATTTGCATGATTTGAAATGAGGAATTTTTCATACGTAACCCTTTTTTTTCCCATCCTTTAACAGACAAGCTCCCACAAATATGTTTGCTGCTTAGAACTGCCTGTCAATGTTAGGGAAAAAAAAAAAGTCTCATTAACAAGAACTGCTGGAAAGACCCTTGTAATTTCTTAATATAAAAAGCTTTTGGGATGTTGAAGTTGTGTGCCATATGTACTTTGCGTTCTGGTACAAGTTCCATCTTATTCCTGAGTCAAGCATTTCCCAGGACTGGCTCTCTCATAGCAAAATGGTTAGTACGGTGCTATAAAAAGTGGCAGATACAATAAAAGTGACAATGTATAAAGGCAGCTTAGAATAATATGGAACTGATATATTGAACATAAATATAATTTTCTATACCATACATTCTATAATTCGTCAGTTCTAGAAAATGCATATACAGTGGTAAAAATAAGAAGGTGGACACCTTACTGAAATCAGTGCAAATTTGTCTGTGGCTACAGTGGAAAGGTGCTGAGGCCAGTGATTGTTTTTTAAAGACCATTAATAAACAGAAAAGTGCATTCCAAAACGTGATGATTACAAGTATTTGGCAATCTAACTACATAATTTGCTGAGCGTGGATTTTGAAATATACAAGTTGTGTTCACAGAATGGGAAGCTGCACTTTGGTCCAGATAGAATCGAAACATTTACAGGGAACAGATTTAAGATATCTGTTTGTCTTCTTCTGTTCTTTATACTTGCTTTATATTGCTTATACACTGATTAATTTTATGACAGTTTATGAACATATAATAAGCTGGTCAGACCACTTTTGTTTGTATTAAGAATGTAGGCATATAGGAATTATATGTAATTATTTAAGTGAAGCAGGTTCTATAGTGCAGTTACTAAAACTGCTAAAGCCCCCAGTGGATAAATAAAATGTAGGCTGCTGTTTGATCAATTGTCAGAATAGAGGGTAAGTTCCTCTGTTATTATTAGCAAAACATGAACTGCATAGTATAATCTCTCAAGATAAAGTAAATACATTCTTTTGCAATTAGGCTTAAAACCAAATCCTAATTATAAAGGATTTGTAGTATTAATTTGCCATAGATTGGTAAATACAGCAGGAAGAATTTACACTTTGAAGAGAAATACCCAGTGAAACCTAAAGCATTTTGCAGAGAAGTTTATGGACTGATAAAAGGCAGAACTTGCCAGTGCAAAAGATGCATTCATGCTTTAGCAGGTAATTCTCACTGAATCTTAAAGTTACTGGACAGGAGGTTTGGATATTAAATCTCCCTTGCACAAACTAATCTTCTCAGCTTTAAAAACGCAAGATATGAAAAGGATGAGAGAGAGATGCAGACTGCATCTTAAGTGAATGGTATGCAATGCTGGAATCTCCAGGGACAATACATGCATTTCTGGGAAATATTTACTTATGAGTTTGACTCATACTGATTTGACTTCAGTATAAGCTACAGGCTGTCAGCCGTTAATCTCAAATTCCCTGTTTGTTGTTTCACTTCAGGCACTCGAATTAGCCAGTTTTAGGCTGGCCCTACAAACGATATTCATTTTGTGCTTATCTTTGTTAAATTTATTAAAAATGAAATGCACCTAGTTACCCAGCTGTCAAAAAGGGGATTTGCATGGATAAAACGTAAGTTATGTTTATCCTGATATTTGGCTTCTCCTCTGAAATTGAGAATTAGCATAATGAGGGATAGAGGCTATCCTTTTTAAGAGCCAAGACAAATCAGGACAGTAGCTGGCTTCAGATCAGGTGATGACTTAGTCAAATAATGAAGGACAAGGTCCTTATTGGGTGATGTTCCTGATATGTTCAAGAGATTGTCCAGATAGAGGGAGTATGTATTTGAAATATTTTACTTCTGCTCTGAAAGGAGATTGGTGTTCAAGCAAAGGCTACCCCTCCATCAGCAAATAACTCAAGAGAAATGATTACAGCATCTAGAAAAAAAGTAACCTTGTGACTTTTTGGATAGTGCCATCTTCCCTAATTATAGTGTTTCTTGAAGTCAGTTTGAACTCTGCAGGTTAGAACAGTATTCTGGGTGTGTTGTATTGCATCTAACTATTTTAAATATTCTTTCTAATAACAGGTATTTTAGGGCAGTAACAAACTATATACTGTGAAGAACTGTGACCACAGTCTCTTCAATAAAGTTTCATATGAAAAATTTCCTTTGTGCACAGTTTGGCTGAAGCAAAGCAGCATCTATAAAAACTTGTTGGGGTTTTTTTGTTTGTTTGTTTTTTTTATGTTGACTGTGCAAGATTGTGTTGAATGGAGTTACTTTCTCTGTCATAAAAGATCTGTTCCTCATATGGCTTTGTATGAATGCCAAAAGCAGTTTCCCATTGTATCAAATACAGAACAACCATAGTTCTGCTTAAATAGGATAAAATTTTACTTTGTTTAAATGCTGATGTGTTATTTAAGCCTCATTGCTTTGTGCTTTTTAAAATAATTATTTTTCCTCTTTATTTTTCTTATATTTCCTTAATTTTTTGGAGAAAACACCTTAACAGAAAAATCAAGTGAAATGGAAATTACGATAAAATGAGCATAACCTTTAAAATATTTAGCCAGTAAAATCCACACTCACATCAAAGAGCTGAAAATAATATACCATTTAAGTTTCTTGGTTCCCATACAATGAATCACTTCAGTTAATTATAGGAATGTTAAAGCAGATAAATAACCTTGCTATGTGATGCTTTCCAGTTCAGAAGTAATGCACATTTCCCTGTATCTATCTAAACCACACACGCCCACAGTGTATATTGTGTGTATACATTGCATATGCGGTACGTTGTGTACACACATATGTACACAAATACAGTAAGTTAATCTCATCAACTAGAGGTTGCAACAGCCGTGGAAAAACAAAGGGGCACCCTAGGTGGCAAAGCAGGAGCTAGGGGCAAGATAGCTGCAGCAAGTATACTTTATATTATACTTTATATATAGTATACTATATACTATACAAGTATAATATATTATACTTTATTATATGCAGCAATTATACTTTATTCTAGGCAAGGCCTAAAACTCATGCAGCATTTTTTTTTATTAAACAAAACAGACATTTGCTGCATTTTTGGGGAGAATGTGTTTCAAGACACATGTTGAGTGCAGAAACAGCGAAGACTCATTTGTACAGAACTTCGAACTGGCTCTCAGACATGACTGAGAATCAGTTAACTGTACTTTAAAATGAGAGTCTCATGAAAGATATGGGCATTGGAATAGACATTTACGATGCATGTAAGTTGTGAGGTATGCTATAGGATTGTACTGGCTAGTCAATCAGATTGGTGTGGAAGTGCCAGGAGTCAGACAGTTGCTGTGACAGTTGGCTGTGTGAGCCAGCCAAATGGCATCTGGTCCTAGTTTTCTGTGACTTCCTGTGAGCTGGTGAAAAGTCTTACTCTATTTTCCTAATGTATTTTTCCAGTTATAGTTGCTGCTGTTGCTTTCCTTTCAAAGCAGCCTGTACCTATCCTAACTTGATGCAACCAATGAAAATGGAATTTCCTATCTCCCTGTTAACATTATGAAGTTTTTCAGTATTATCGAGTATTTTCCTTATTATTTCAGGAAAACAGTGAACTTTTTGTCTGCTTCAGGTTCTGGTGGCACTAATGCTGACCCAACACAACTAAAACTTGGAGACAAAGCTTCTCTCATGTGAAATACTGAGATTAAAAATTGTTCATATCAGACAGGAAACAACTCTAATGGCAATGCAGGCAGAATATCTGAAACACATGTTCAAGTCACTTTTTTCATCCCTCTTCCATTAATCAACGGCCATTTTGAGGTTTTAGGGACAAACTGCTGCCTTCAGCTACCCATGTTTCTATCAGACTTGTGGGTGTCATCTCATTCTGTGGCTTGGTGCTAACTCCCAAGGTGGCTAATGTGAATGGAATTTGATGTTTGGTGGATGTATGTGGCTGCAAATAAGAGTGGCTGAGCAGCCAGCATATATTGTACGTACTGCTTCTGTGAAAAGCGCAGAAAGCCAGCATGATCAGAAGTGAGACGGGCAGAAGCAATTGTCACCTCCACACTCACCAGTTAAATCAAATACAGGCTGCAAATCAGGGTCATCAGTCACATGAGCTGGGCAATGAGCCATCCCTTAATTATATATAATCAAAATGCCTTTTTTATTATCTAAACAGAAGTTATTATAATCACCAGGTAGCTGTAAGAAAATTCTTCTCCAGAGTAAGGCTTCAGAGGACCTAGATTTACACTGTATTTCTTTAATTTCTAGAAGAAAGTACAATAATCCTGAATTATCATATACATGCAGCATTTTGATAATCATAAACCCATGAGGCCAATTTCATATCACACTTAGCTTCAGCTATTGAGTCCTACAGCATCTTTACAATTTTGTTCCTCTTTTCCCTTCCATTACTCACAAAAGCAGGCAAGTCCTGTACCAAGAAGGGCTGCTAGGGTGTCGAAGCACAGTAAATTCCTCATACATGAAGAGAGTGACGTAGACAGTTGTGTAAGGTTTTCAAGTGATGACTTTCAGAGATTCTGATGGAGGCTGCACAACTACTGAGTTACATTTCAGGTTAACAGTGCAGTTCAAAAGGCCTGCCTTTCATTTACTAAGTCAGTTATGCTGCAGGGATACACATTCTGTCTCTATTTTTCTTGTAGTCTTTGGGAAGAGGTGTGAACCATTAGCTAATGAAGAGCACACCATGTCTAGACAGAGCTAACTGGTAGCAGATGATCCCTGTTTATATTTGTCAGTGAGCTGAGTGACATGAGCCAGATAGATGTGGATCAGAACCCACCAGACTTCAAATTACTGTCCTTCTTAAGGTGCTTTTTTCCCTTCATTGTCAGAAGTACAGATCGTGCCAAGTTCCAGCCTCATCATTTCTTCAGTGATGGAGAGACACGATGATAAGACCTGTGAACTGTTTAGTGTCTGCACAATGTTTCTTCTTCTAGTCTTGTGTTTTAGAAATGAAAATAATAGTATGTATTGCTTTTCATCCACTAAGGATTTAAAGGATCAAGGCTTAAATGTTGTATTGTCAGAAATCAGAGCTAGACTTGAAGATAGGTGCTAGTTTGGGAGAGAGGAATCAACAGATCAATTCCTAGCTTTATCACACATTTCCTGTTTGATCTTGGGCAATCACTTTGCTTCACTTCACTGCGCCTTGCTTTCCCATCTGTAAAGTGTGGATAAAGATGAAAGGAAAATTACGTGAAAAGTATTGTGTTACTGCAATCGGGAAGGACTTGCACATATTCCTATCAATAAACTTGCATGCAGACTTTTGTAGCACATTTTCTTTTACATAATGATTTTGTGGAAGGTGGATGCAATGAGGGGTGAAAGAATAGGAGTAACACTGTGTCTTTTCACATATCTTGTCACAGACAAGGCTTGAGACCTAGATTGCTTTATGGTCCTAAAAGTATAAAATAAGATTTTAGCAAACTTTCAAGAAATCATATAATTGTAATGCTGAAGTAGTACAAACTACTGGAAGCCATTAGGAAAACTATCATCTAGAAGTAGTTTTAAGTATAAAGAAGAAATTTAAGGTTCTGTCTGGTTTAAAATTAAATGGGAATGCTTTAAAGGGATTGCCATTAGGAAACATTTTGACTTTTCTTTCTAGCTATAAACAGTTGTTTATTCATATTATGCCAGATTTACTAGCTAGGGCTGCTCTTCATCAGCAATGCATAAATCTCTCTTGACTGATTGGCAAGGCACGACAAATAAGCTGGCATACAAAGGGGAAGCTTGCTTACTGTCATTACAGTGATTTTACAGTCCTATTTCTGCAATATTCCTATTGACTCTGGTGGTCACAATTCAGTTTTTAAGATCTGTTCACAAGAAGAAATTCTGAGAGATCATACTTTGTCTGTATTGAGAGCTGGATGCAAATTGTGCTGTCTGCAATATAAAGCAAAACTCTGAAAGCCAAGAAGAGACTGAGCACACCCTGTCTTTTTTGTGGTCAATGTTTCCTTGAATAAATTACATGGAGGATACAAAGGAAGAAGGAAATGTTATGACTTTGTTAATATGACCCTGCATTTTTCTATGTAGATTTTTGAAATGCTGTATATCCAGCTCTCCAGGCTATATCCTTGCCTGAGAGTGATCTGAAAAATGAAGCAACAGACCAGCACATCCTAAATTCCTAAATGACTGATAATGACTGAAAATGATCACCTCTCTAAGGTTGATGTTTATTTTACTATCTGTTGTCTATAAGAAATGGTAGCATTGGTAGGTGTAATGAAAACCAAACACTGCAGAGCCTTTGTGGACAGGCCTTGGAAATAGAATTGCAAAATCCCCTTACTGCCTGGGGTGATCTTTTCACCTAAGAGGTGGCATGTTTCTGTTCATTATTGGCACTTGTGCTATGGTGTTAAGAATCATAGATATGAAGCCTATTGCTGGCCCTGAATAAAATCCACTTTTGGGATGAAAAAATTAAGTTTGGACATTTGCAGGTGTATGTCTACATTCTAACTCATCACTCTTTAGTGCTTTTTATGGCTGTGTGAAGAAGAAAAGCCACTTTTCGGTCATGATCCCCATGATTTATTTCACGCCTCTGAGTTAGCATGAGATAAATACAAAACTAGAAATACCATGTTCTCTCCATTGACTGTGAAGGAAGCCAAAAGTGACTCACTTAGATGCTGATGGTAACACTGAAAATCTCCTCTACATTACATTAATGTGACTCATAAAGAAGTTATTCTGAAGTTTGGGAATCATAAGGACTTTTTAAGATCAACACAACTTTCAGATGTCTTCTACAAAGGTCACAGTACCAATGCAATAAAAAGACTTGTGTTTGAATAGTGGGACCTCTCTCCAGCTTGCTGTGCAAGGTGAGGAATTCCACTCTGCATACTCATTCTTCCTGTACGAGTGTTAGAGGACCTAAGACTAAAATCTCTTCTGTAGATCAGGCTGTTTGTTTGACAAATCTCTGCATTGACTTAGGAGAACTGGGATTTTTTTTGAAATTTACCAATTTTGTACATCGCAAAGGGATAGAAGGAGGTCAGCTACAGTTCAGTAGGAAATGAGTGTAATGCCACTGGCTTCACTTTCACAAGGATCACTTATGGGCATTTAATCAGAATGAATTTCTCTTCAGTCTCATCAAGGCTAATAAACTTCATGAGAAGACCAAGCTCGAGGTTTGCAGAGGAGTTAATGGAGTCCTCATTATTTGTATTTATACAGCATACACACTGAACTATTTTTAGCTTTCATATTATACTCTTAACACATTTGAAGTATAGAAGTGTAAACTGGGAATAATTTGTCTGTGAACTACATGCCTGTGGGGCGTAAGCTAAAATGCCTTCTTTGATCTAACAATGAAGTGAATTTCTGTCATGGACCACACACTTGAAACAAGGCAAGTAGTGGAAAGATAGAGCGAAGGGTTCAAACATTAATGCTGAGGTCCACAGAGACTGTGCGTTTTCTTCTCTACTCAGCCCTAAGATTACAAGGCAGCTGCTGGGGTATTTAGAAGAGCTCTGTATTGCCCTAGACCACAGCGAGACTTTGAGCTTGGAACTAGCACAAATTAGTGGAAAATAAAGTTATTCCTTATTGCTTTGGTGGTTTCTGTGTATTGACAATTTTGTTGTCTTTCTTTAAGTGCTCAGAGGTGGAAGAAAATTCATTAGGTAACCTCTTTAAGTGGGTTGCTTTCCATTTTTATAGTTGACACTGTAGTGCATTTCTGGATTTTAGTCAGTACAGAATGAGTTTTCATGCAGTTTCTTTATGGTGCTTTTTTATTTGTTTATTTGTTTGGGATTTTTGTGTTTTGTTCAACCTTATTTGTCAGGGACGAAAGTGTAAATCTGTGGTTATGCAGTGTGGGCATAATCTGCAAATATGCTTGCATTAAGATACATACAACCATATTCAACCATGATAATACTATCACTGATTTTACTAAAGTTACATGAGGGCTGACTTTGCCTCTGTGTGAAAGTCAGCTCATAGTTTTCATCATGAGGAGGAAGTTGAATAAATTTGTGTCACTTATTTGGAATATCCTGCCTTTCCCCTCTAGAAGAGTCAAAAATGTTGTCCTAATAGTGATTTCATCGTGTTGCTTCCCACTAGATGCAAGCACTATCTTGCCAACATGATATATTGGGTGTTTTTTCATAATAAATGAAGCATAAATAAAACAGTGTCCGTATGCTAGAAGGCAAACAGAGGAGAAGTGCTCTAACTGTGATCAGTGAAATTCTTAGCTGTCCCAAAATGACTTATGCTTACTAGTCTGATTAATTTTTTACAGTAGTTATGCTCCTGAACCACTTAGTGTTTTTGGAAATCCAACCTACTCCCAAATGCAAGTACATGGAAATAAGAACTCTGCCCAACTCATTGCAGTAAATTAAAATCAGATGTCTGAAGACAGCCTCTAGCTGCCTGCCTTGCCTGTCTTCTAGATGGTATTGCCCACAAGTTAGGGATCTCCTGTAAAGGAATGTTTGAACTGCCACAGTGATTTGTGCAACACATTAAGATAAACTGAAATCAGAGCTGGTTTACCTTATGTGACCATCTGAAAACAGGAGCTGAGTTGTAAGCAGCTTAGATGATGCTGTCCTGAGTCTAGCAATGTCCCCCATGGGAGTGGGGTGGGCAGCTCAGGGAATGAGCAGCTCAGCTGCCCAACTTTAAAATGCCACCACAAGTCTGTCAGAAGCTCTGCCTGAAAACGAATGGCCTTAGTCATGCAGCAATTACCATTTTTAGGGGCAGTCAGCATTTTAGCAGAAGACTTGGTCCTGATCTCTTGCTCCTTTACCAACAATGGAATTTTGCCCAAATAAGGACACCATGGTTGTCTCTGAGGAAGAGTACATTAAAAAAAGTGTCAGATAATTTCAGAAGGGTAGAAGACTTCCTTTGTTGACAGATTTTGAACTTGAGTCTCATATAAAGCAAACTTCTCGGTTAAACTAAAAAAATGAACACAGACAATACCAAGTACTGACTCTCCCAACTTGACAAAGTAATTGGTATTAGGAAGACATTAAAACTACTTCCAGCTTCCAAACTGCCATTCTAGTCCTTTCCCAGTACAAATGACCCTCCAAACCTCTGTATCCAGTTATTAAGTCTGAACAGAATGACAGAGCCATAGCTAAAACAAGACCAGCAGTATGTACATTTTGACAGCTGCCTTAAGGAGGCACAAACTTGTACCAAGAGCCACAGCTCTGGGAGCATGAGCTTGTGTCTGTGTGAACTGACACAAAATCTAGAGCTGACCATGACACTGTGTGCCTGGGCAGAAATGTGTAGATAAAGAGAATAGCCCACTCTTCCCACTCTGGTACTGACCCATGTCCTCTTCCAAGCACAGGAAGCAAGTGCACTGACTCCAGAGACAAGGCTTCCACAAGGATAAATAAGAGGAAAAAAGGAAATCTCCAAAATTTATCTATTTCACTGGTTCCCTTGGGGTAGTGGAAAGGAACAGTGGAAAGAAGGGAGGGAAAGGGAAGGGAAATATCAATTTGTGAAACTTGTTTTGAGTTTTTGGTTCCAATTTAGAATTTATTTTTTTCAAATCTTAAAAACTGTTTCAGGCAAAAAATGTTTCCTCAGCACACTTATCTAAGGTTGTTAGCTGTGTAAGAAGATGGAAAATATTTTACCTTTTAAGACTTATAGTACAAATGTGCTAGATGAATAAATGCAATAGATGTACTATACTTCCCTCTGAGTACTGAAGCTGCTAAGTTGTCTGTATATGTAGCATGTTATTAGAACTTAATAGTACTAACGATTTGTTTTCTAGGGAAACTGTTGTATAAGCTCTTATAAGTTATGTATAAACACCAAAAGGTACAAAGACTGGATCAGGGTTAAGGACACTGGAAGCTGAAAACAGACAAAATAAAGTTTCAATGATAAAACTATTTTCAGTTTTAATGAAGTTCTGTAATGGTGCTGGGACATAGTTACTCTGTTCCTGTTGTTTTATCTATGTTGTATAGCAAAGTGACTTGAAATATCTTTATCCTTTGAGGCAACAGTTGGTATTGCTTTTGACACTTTACACAATATTCAGGCTAAACACCTAAAATAAGGGTCAGCAAAAAAAATCACAGAGAAGTCAGAGGTCAGGAACACTTGTAGATATTTGTCCTTTGAGAGGCCATCAGATGAGAAAAAATACTTTTTTGCTTCCTCAGTCAGCTTAGAATCAGTCCAACCTCTAGAGTCAACCTTAGAATTGACTTCTGGATCTGAAAGGCTCTGAAAGAGTGAAATGAAACATGAGATTTAAAATCAAAAGCTGTACACATGGTGCTTTTATTGCTCTTTCTTAAACCAATTTATATATAATTAAAGTTGCAGGTGTACTTTTGATTATGCAGGCATTCTGCTGTGTGTTTCCCTGTAAATAATATGTTTGCAGTGCTTGCTGTCAGATTGTTCTTTATAAGCTCATTTACTTGAGTTCCCTTATGAAAACATGAAAATATAAGCCAAATTCTGGGCTGGTTTTCCTTGTCTTGTGGGAAAACCTGCACAGAGGGACAAAGGAGGTATTTTTCTGGGGAAGGCACAATTCCTGTGCTTTCTCTTCAATATGTCATAGAATTCAAGATCTGCAGCTAAGCAATACTTGAGAACTATTAAAGGAGACATGGACTTGTACTCCTTAAGTTCTGTTTCCTGAAACTCAAGGAAGTGGCTCTGTTAGAGCTACATGGTTAGGTTTTTCCTGTACAATGAATCTGGTAATTTATGTTATGTAAATCCTGAATATTGGCAAAGTCAGTGGGTTTGAACTGAGATGGAAGCTGACTCCTGTTTTTTTCCTCTTGATGAAAGATACTTCAATATCTCAGATGTAAGGGGTGGGGGGAAAGGAGAAAGTTTTAGAAGTACAGTGCCTGGTTAATCAGACTTATTTACATGTTACTGGAAAGCTTCTACCTGGTGCTGTAGCAGTGGCTCAATTTCAGCCTCTAAATATACATATGTTTGAAGGCTTCATCATATGTTTTGTACCACAACATGCTTTTTTGCATAATACCTAGCACATGTCAGTTAGTGTTTTGGTTCTTCTGACCTTTAATAAGATAAACTGTAGCAGCTCATAATTTCAGTAATCTGTATTCAAACATTGAAGCCTTGGCTTAAGGTTTGAAGGCTCCACAAACTGTATTTAACTTCAGCAGAAGTATATTTTTGCCCTCTACATCCCTCCCTTCTCTCCTCACCCCAAAAAGGCATATGTAAAGTGATGCAAGAAACAATCGTGCTTCTGTTATCTAGATTCAAATAATTTGACCGCTGATTCTGTTAGCCTACCTAGAAAGAGACCCTTTCGATGTAATTTTTAAAATTCAATTTTAAAGTAACCCACCATTCTGCTTCTGAGACACCGCTAAGAGATGACCAAGTTCAAGAGCTGCATATCAAGACTGTGAGTGCAAACCATCTTTTCGAAGGCACTGGTGAAATTACTTTTCCATTGTCATTAGATACTTTCTTTCTGACAATCAGTTAATCACGGAAATAATCTTTTAAATGTGCTTTAAACCATAGCTATGCCTAATCATCCCATTAAACATCATCAGGTCATTCTTTGCAAAGATAAACAGCTTAAAGAGCATTCTTCCTTTGATCATGTTATCTCTCGATGCTTTTAAAAGGAGGGTGAGTGCATCTTCCAGATTTCATCAGTCCAAATCTTGTGAGCTTTTGCACTGTGCTTACAGTTTCCTCGAGTGAGTGGGTCGTGCAGCTCTTCACCATCACAGACTGAAATGTGCATGTGAATTTTAATGTATGACAGCCTCTACTACTAGGTGTCCAAACACAGATCATTCACCTATATAGAGGGAAGAGGTCCCACTATGGCAAAAGACATATGGCTAGGTTACTAAGAATTACTTCAGCCACTGTTTGCAGTATAAATAAAACTATCATTTCCCTCAGGAATGTGTTAGACTGAATCAAGTTAGACCTTCAATACCTGAGAAGTTGGCCTGCCTCCTAGCTCACTAGAGTGATCTGCAGTGACCAACATACTTCCTTCAAAGCAAGGGAGTTTAGTCCTCAGTCGGTTCCTGTGGCACCTGCTTCTCTTTCTTTTGTATCTAAGGGGCTAATGTAACAAAAATCAGACACTCAAACCCCATTATTTGGGACAGTTGCCAAGTTGCTAGCTAGTTGCCTGCTTAGGTACCATTGTCTATAAATTAGTCTGGGGAAAAGAAGTGACTCACCCTCTTTTCCATTATTCTGGGTTATTGAGAGTTCAGGGAATGCTGTGAATTGTAAATTGAAGGGTTCATAGAATCATATCATAAAATCATCAGATGGCCTAGATTAGAAGCGACATTAAAAATCATCTAGTTCTAACCCCCCTGCCATGGGCAGGGACACCTTTCACCAGACCATGTTGCTCTGAGCTCCATCATCAGTCCTTCTTCCTGAGTCACATCCTGTCTCAAGTTCTGAACTGGGAGAAGAATCAGCAGAGCAATGATGATCATTCTGCGAGATGATTATGCAAAGCTGAGGGGTTGGTTGTCTTTTGCATCAGAAAACAACCCTGGCCTGTGCTGTGAAGAGAAATGGAAAATTTAGGTCTTTGACTGGCATAGAAACAGATGTAAAGGTAAATCCCAATGACTACCTCAGTGTGAGAAACGTAAGCACACATTCTTTATTGATAAGGTACAGAAAAGTATGTGCATCTGCTTTAAGGTTGTGAGGAAGAACAAAAAACCCAAGATGATGACAGAAGTTGCTGCAGCTTTGATAGCCCCACTTAAGAATGTGCACTGTAAATAAATACAGGCACTTTCATACACTGATGTTGAAAGGATATTATTGGTGGCTAACTTCAGAAAGCCTGTCTATGCTTCTGACATACATTTTTAGAAGAATAGTCCTTGCAGGGCACTGTAATACAGTCTGAGCATATTATCAAAAACAAAGTTCCAGGTGACAGGCAAGGGCCAATCTACCACACAGGCACCAGTTGCATATTGCTCAGTGATGAATGCTAGCAGCTTGGCAGATACATACATCTGTGTCAAGGGGAGGTAATTGCAGAATTTTAGAGGTTTCAAAACTGACAGTACAGCTGCCCATTTGCTTTGCTTTGTGGTTATTTTATTGATGTGTACACATGAGATCAAAGATGCTTGCATTTTTTTACATTATGTTTATTATTTTATAGCACTACTGGGCAGTATGTAGTAGATGCAAGTAAGGTAATTTCCCTCCTTGCTTCAGCAGGAGTTTTGAAATGAGAGAATTCTCTTCAGTGTATCCCAGAGCATTAAATATCAGTGTGGCATAATGAAAACTGGAACTGGATCTTTAGGAATGCTTAATTAACACTGTGTGAGACAAAGTAGCCTTTTTCATTAGCTAACAGTTTTTCATTGCTGTTCATTTAAACTTTTTAAGCACTAGATTAAAAGGTGCTTGGTTGACTAATTTGAAAAATGTCAAGTGGATTGTCAGTTAAGGTCATTAGAAGAACCATGGGTTATGGCTAGATGGAGCAGTAAAGTCTCACCATATGAAGCATACTTGTCTAAGTTCATCTGGCTACGTTGTTTGGAGAACACGTTTGACACTCTGTGTTATCTTGTAGCATTGTATTGTGCAGGAAGATGACACTCTGCCTTTCAAAAAGCAGCTGTTTCCCTCTTTGTTCCTGCAGCAGGAAGCCTTGCCTTTATGTCTGCCCATTTAATGCTGTTGTATGGTGACACGGTTAGAAAGGTGCAGATTCCATACTGCTTGGTGTAGGAAAAAAATGACTTTGCATATATTTTCCTGTTTTCCCTCAAACTTTTTTTCAATCACTACTAAGGGGAGGTTGCTGCTTAAGTGATGGCCTTCTTTCTCCTTTTTTTCAGATTGAGCTGTGCATTTCTGTAAACAAAATTTTAGCAATCCTAATGGCAATGTGGCTTGGCCGTGATCTGGGTCAAGGAACTGACCCCAGCAAAAATTAATCTGTTTTTAAAAAAGGAAGTGTTTTGAAGCTGCAGCCTCAGGAGCTCTGAATTGACACTTCTCACCTTATTGGATTCAGGAATGTGCAATTTCACAGTAAGGATGATTGCTTTTCCCCTTTCACTTCTAGGCACTTATTAAATTCCAGGTATGCAAAGTGATACTAGCAGTAGTTTAATTAAAAAACATGTTGGGAGTGCCTCCAGCATAGGGGTGAACCCTCTTTATGTGAAGTGAAATACCAGTATCTGAGGAAGGAGGAAACTCCTTTCAGCAGTAGTGAATGAGAAGAATCACTGTCTACAGTACCATATCAACTTAGGAAAAGCAATATTAACATTATTACAAATCATGCTACAGTTCCGTCTGGTTCTGTACCCTCACAGTTGCCCATAAGACAATCTCAGAGGAATAATTTAGCAATATAGAACTATATTTATATTATTTATTGTACACCATGCCTCATTACATTTTCCTATCTTCCTCCAGTCAATCTTTTGGGCTTCCCAAGTAGTAAATAGCATTTTATTTTCAAGTTAAATAAACTACTTTTTCATAAATTTGTTTAATAGCATCCAGTGCTTGTCTTAGACTACTGAGATATAAACACAGCATAGCAACAGGTTCTATGACGTAAACTTCTAATATGTAAAAATAAAGGGCTTTTGCTTGTTCAAACTTGCTGACCAACTTCCCTGTGTTTCTCCTCGCTCTTTTTTTATGAAAAATTCTAAGCAATCATTCTGAACTTATTTTCTCTAGACTATTTGTATCTTTATGGAGCTCTCACAGTTCTCCCCTCAGTCATCTCTTTGCAAAGCTGAGGATTTTCAGCCTGTGTCACCTTTTCCCAGACAGAAGCCACACTCCACTTCTGTATATTGTTTTCCCACTGACAGTTTTTGTACATGACCTAGATTGAACAGTGTCTGGTTGCCATTCCAACTTCTGCTCACCACCTAACTGATGTTCTGAAGACCTCTCAGTGTGACCTTTCAGATTTCATACCCAAGCAGGGACAGTGAGCGTGAACCTGAGTGCTGTGTCCAGGCAGTGTGCTTTTGTCACCTGCCAGTCACTATGCATTTACGAATGCTGAATTTCACTTGTCCTTTCACTGCCTTGTCAAGCAGCAGTTCTGTGTCACAGCTGTGAAGTGGTGAGGTACAGTTACAAAAATGCAGTTTTATTTTTAATACCATGGATAACATTATCATTAATGAGGTTGTCCACATCTGTTTTCACCATTTCTATGTAGTTTAAAAACTACTAAAACATATGTGAACACAGTTTCCAATGCAGTCCCTGTGTGCAATCCCCATCCCTGGTAGACCCCATCTTCTGTGAAACCCTTCACCATTTACTATCCCTACTTTCCCTTCTCAGTGAATTATCTTTCTCCTATGAAAGCTTTTTAAAAAACAAAACAAAACAAAACAAACAAAACTAAAAAGCACCTTTGACAAATGAATCTGTTAGAGGGGATTGTTTAGGGAACCTTTAGCAGAGTTGCTCAGGCCCTGAGGGTACCTGCAGGACGGGCTGTCCCTGCCTGGCCCCTGGGGCTCCCCCATTCCACCCAGGCTCCAGGGCCCCACGTCGGCCCCTGGGACCCTCAACCCCTGTCCAGCCCCTGCAGCCCTGCCTGGCCCTCCCATAGGCCCACCCACAGGGCTGTGTCCCAGCCTGGCCCCAGCCTCGGCTGCTCTGTGTCCCCTGAGGAGGTGCCCGGTTCCCAGGGGTCGGAGGTGCCCCAGCTCTGCTGGCTGCCCTGCTCCTGGCTGGAGCAGTGGGACAGACCCTGGCAGCCAGACCCTGCTCCGGGGAGCCCCTGGCGCTGCTCTGCACTGACAACAGCACTTGTCACTTCACAAATCTGTCCTGTGTAACTTTCTCTTCCAAGACTGGGTTGACTGCTCTTACTGTATTATGTAATTATCTATAAATGCTATTCTTATTGTAAATGACCAATTTAGCTGGTATGAAAATCAGTCTCATTTGTTGGATTTTTTTCTCTAAAGCCTCCCACAAATTCTTGAAACAAAACTCCTTAAGCTTGAGGGCCAAGTTGAGTGACAAAGCTATGCACTGCAGCTAATAGCCAGGATATTCATAGCTGAGATTGTTTTAGGACAGCTGTGACACTGTTCTCTGAGATTACTTTTTCTTAATTTTTTTTAAAAGTTGATATTTTTATTTTAAACACTTTCTCAAACTTCCCCCTGACAGAAACCTTGCAAACAGCTCTGTAAAAAATATTGATGGGAATCAATCATTTATCTTTTATTATACAGCTTCTTAGAATGCCCTTGTACTTCAGACACCTCTGAACACTGAAGACTCAGTTGCTACCTGTTAGGCGTTTTTGACAAATATACAGCTTCTATGTGTCTAACAAACTCTTTCTCAGAATCTCTTTTTGACACTGCATTATACATTTACCAGCCTTTTTATTTTTCTCAGTTTTCTGTTTCTTTCACAAACTTCTATTTTTGAAGATGTCACGATGCCTTTCATAGTTTTCTGTACTGCCCCTTTTAATTATGTTATCTTTTCTTAAGGTTTTTTTTACAGTCTTTTGATTGTGGTATGCATTTCTTCTAAACATCTTATTTTTATTTTATAAACTGTCTCCATGGCAACTGCAAGCATTTTTATCCTTGTAGCTGCTTCTCTTAATTTAACAAGCTTCTTAATTTTTAGTGATTTCTTTTCTTTTCCTTTTTTTTTTTTCTTTTTTTTTCCCCTTCTTGGAAATAATCTACTACATTTACAGGGTTGGAAGTTGGTGGGATTTTTTTTCTGTTGGGTGGTTGTTTTTTGTTTTGTTTTGGGTTTTTTTTTTGTGTTCAGTGTGAATTCTGACTCTGAACATACTCAGTACTGAACATACTGAACACACCAAATTGTTGTGCAGAACAAAACACAACCTGGGCAAGATTCTCTACTAAAATATGGGTATTTTATACTCTTGTGATATCACCAGCTAGTTACTTAAGTAAGCAATTGGTTACAGAGTCCAAATATTTTATTTCTGCATCATATCCTGTTATAACATCTGAAGTCTACCTCTGTTCTCTCTAATTTTGCTCAATCACTTGTATAGTTCTGATGCATATATTTCAATGTCAATATTGAGCTATAATGTAGAGGTACTCCTTATATTTCCCAATGCATTGATTTATTAACTTTCATCCCTTAGAATACAACACTCTGCACAAGTGCACAGTATTTTATCATTTGTATACAGGGTTGTCATTATCAGTGTCACACAGGTTTTCTTGCTTCCATTAAGTTTCTAAATGTCTATTACATGGAAACAGATGTTTGAGTTTACTCAGCTTTCCATTTGTTTGAAAACACTCACATAATGTTTTGTTTTTTTCAGCTGTTGCTGATAACTAGTTAACTGCTGCAAGGACATGCTTGTGAATAATGCTGCTGTCTTGTGCATCTAATATCTTCCCTCCTTCTCTAGCTTAAAAAACACCCCAAATATTTCACATTTCTGGGAACTCTGGTTCCAGGTTGTTTTGCAATCATATTTTATTTGAATCTGCGTTAAGATGCCTCACCCTTGTCCACAGTTTCAGCACTGTTTAGGTGAAGAGTTTGTGCAAAGTATTGACACAAGTTCTCAAGTAATTTGGCTATAGAAATATTGTTCAGTGAAGACAAACTGCACTTAACAGCTACCTCAGCTCTTGCAATAGTGCTAAGCCTCTCTCTGCCTGTTGATGACAACTTCAGCCTAATTGCAGGATATGTTTTCTATGCACTGCCATTAAACAGGCACTGGTTCCTCTGCAGTTGCTAAGCATGTAAAATAATTTCTTTACAACTGAGCTTATCACTGTGACACCTATACAGCCCCACTGATCATTCCCAAAAGTCCTTTTAGCACATGTGCGGACCTAAGTTTGTTCCCTGATGTGCTGAGCACTGTAACTGTGGGAGAGCAGGGGTAACTTGCTGTCCCCCATCTGCTTAGCACTCTGACAGGCATATCTGGCAGCTGGGTCATGGTATATGCAACTAGGAGGGAGCAGTTCCTGGGTGTTTTATTTATTTGATATTTGTGGTGGGGCATTAGAAATGGTTGAAAAAGTGACAAGCTGTCACTGTCTTCACTGCCTCAGCTGCTTCTGGGGGCTTATGCAGCTGCACAGCTGGATGTCCAGAGGATGAAATGGAAGCTGTGCTCTTGGCTCCCTTCCAACTGGCTCCAAATGCACTTGAGAAACTTCCATGTGATAGTTAATGTAGCACCTGCTCAACAAACAAAAATCAAGTTTTGCCTTCTTCATTATACTGTACATCTGTTATTCTGCTGACATGGAAACTAGTGTAACAATTAGATTCATTACTTGCCCTCTGAGTTGATTCCAGCTAAGCTGAAAAGACCTTAGTGTGTTTGCTCAGTGATTGTTTAGGCTGCAGCACAAATTAAGAGGTTCTCTTTCCAATGAGATTTGTTCTACATTGTAATTGCACTTGCATGTGTATTTTCATGCTCGAGGTAAGACTGAGAGGTAATGTTTTCTTCTGGCCAAATATAGACTCCAGCTCTCAGAAGAGGCATTTTTACTTTCGGAGTTCTGGTTCCACGTGTAATTAGAGATCAGAGAGAGCAAATATGCAACTGCCTGAAGAAGGCAGGCACATCATGGCATTGCTATACACATCTAACAACCTCACCTGTCCTTTGCCCTTTACACCTTCTCTGTTGGGTCTTACTGGGACCTTCCAAGTATCCCAGAAGTTTCAGACAGCTGCTATTAACAAAATAATCTGCCAGAGAAATGTTTCCTTTTTCTCCACAAACTTGGAATTTCTCCCTTCAGAAAAATCACACTACTTCAAGGCCAGGACAGGGAACAATCATTCCTGAAGGAGTGACAAGGTTAAAGTCCAACTCCTCTCCCACTCCTCAGTTCCTCCACAGCTGTTATTTACTACTGCTGTGTGACTTTTAATAGCCTGCCCTACAAAGACTTGCATTCTATAAGGTTGCTCACATACTAAAGACAAACATATGCCTAAAACTGGAAGCTGAGTTCTTGATTACTGAAACCTATGTCTCCTTCTGACCTCACTTTAAGTAATTTCATGTTTTTGTCGTAAGTTTTAGACCTGCTACTCAGACCATTCCTTAGCTTTGTAATTAATGAGGATGAGATAATACTTTCAAGCACAGATCTAAAGGGTGTTGCATTTTGTGAAATTTTGATTTCCAATATAATCATTGTACTCTAGAAGGTATGTTGTTCTGAAGCTGGTACTTTGCAACAGTCAAGTACAGCATGTTGAGAAAGATGCAAAGTGCAATTGGTTTGCCTTTATTTCATTTTGCATTATTTGGCTTAGCTTGGTATTAAATTGCCATTTTATTCTGTGCCCTCATCAGGAGATTATCATAGAAGGTAAACAAACCCATTACATGGTCAATTTGTTTGATATATCAAACAAAAAGAAATTCCTAAAGACTCTTGTGTTTCTGGAAATTAATAGAATACCTTAATCACAGTTACACCAAAATAAGACCGCCTCACTAAGCACAAAGATTTTCTTTGGAAACTCTGAATGATACAGAAAGGGGCTGACCAAGAACAGTTCTGTACTTTACACTAAACTTTCACTCAGATTTCAGCATTGTTTTTCTTTCTTGCCTGTTTTTGGCATGCTGGCCTGAACCAAAAGCTGTGAGACTTTTCTTACTGCTCAGAAAACTGCCTCCATGAAACCACTTACCTAGGATGTAAGAAAGTCTTAATGTAGTCCTAAGAGCTGGCAAACAAAGAATGCAACCTCTTCCCTTCAAGCCGTTCCAGTTCATTTTGCATTCGTTTTTTGTAAGAAATACTGAGGCCTGGTTGTTTATGAAATTTTGGCAACCTATCTTGACATTTAAATTATTTTGGCTTTTTGGAAGGCACAAATTCAATTAAAGCAAAAGCAAACTTCATGTACTGTGTTTTTGTTAGAGAGGTTACAGCATGACCACAGCATCTCTAATGCCATGCAGGGATATGCATCAGGTGAAAGAGAGGACACTATGGAGCAAAGAGGAATGATCCTGGGGATAAGAAGTCTGGAAGGGGCCTGTCCAGGCACTTTATGAGTAGGTGCTGAGGAAAGAATCAATGCTCACCATCAGCTTAGGCAGACATTATGGAATTATGCAGCCCTGTCTAATCTTCAGGGCATCAGTCCAGCCCCAGTGGGACAGTGAAAAATCTCTGCAAATGTTTTAGTCAGATCACAGCACAAACCTGCAACTTAGTGACTCTTACTAATTAGGATCTATGAGATCCAGCTACTGTGTGCTTTTATACCCTCCCTATCAATAATACCAATCTATGCTAAAAGAGGAATTTGTTCCACAAAAATTTTCCTTTTGAAAGCAGGGTGGCTGAAGAGGCACACTTGCCATTTGTTCATGCTGCTTACACAATGGTATCCCACTAAGATGGAAACATTATTTTTCTTCCTATTGCTATTTTTGCTACCAAGTGTAAAAGCAGAGCACGAGCCATCTATCTTACAGCAAGAACTTGTTGGTTTTTTTTTTCTGGATGTAGGGCTTAGTTATTCAAAAGAAAGCAAGATACAGCTTTGCATAACTATTGAGGTTCTTTTCAGAGGTTAATTTGTTACGTCACATAGATTATCTGCTCAAATACTGTACATTCCCTTACCCTGAGGCACAGAGGTTCATTAAATGAGCTATGCAGTGAAAAAAACAGTCTTTTTCTAATACAGTTTCTAAGCCTCCTGGCAGTTCTGTGCAAAACATCCTTCCCATGCTCTCAGTTATGCACAGTCTTCCAAAGGGGACCCACTGTGCATCTGTCATAAGCTTTTTCCAGTGTCACTAGTAATAAGGATTAACCTCTCTATGCCTAGCTCCTGAGACTTGGCTTTTTATGGAGACATAAAGAATGTCTGAGGGCAGAAAGCAGAGCTGTACTGGTGCAGGATCCTTGGCTTTAGCATCTACATCACCCAATGGCTCAACAGACCCTGAATTAGTTGACCTTCAAGGTACGGTGAAAGGCCAGTCTATTTACTCAACTTTGTGCCTAAGGGAGGTAATTGTAGGAATTGGAAATATATTAAACTAAACAGTGTTCAAGGATGAGACACTATCTAAGTGGACATTTTGTCAATTAACTATGCAAATTGTCTGAAAGTTTTTCATGAGTAGAGGGAGTGTGTGGAGTGGATTATGCAACCTCCAAATAAACAAATAAATAAATAAAGCTATATGTTCTAATAACAGAGATGAAAGTCGATGAATTCTTGCTGATCTATTAAAAAACAACTAGGGCAGTATTATTTATTAATAGGTAGCCCATAAAACTGGTTTACTGCATGATCCTAACCTACCATGCAGTATTTGTAATGGGCAAAATTCACTGTCTTCTGGTCCAGGAAGATGCACAAAAAGCTGTCAGAAACTAATGTTTCTGATGACTCAACACTAACTCTCCCAGACTCAGCTATGATCCTTCTTGAACCAGAAGTTTACTCTTTTTTATGACTGTGCCAAAACCCCTATTCCCTGCAATTGAGAAGGGGCTCAGAAGACATGGGAGGATGAAGTCTACTCACTGGTGGGTTTTACAGTAAATACCATAGTTTGAATCCAGTCTTTGTGATGTGAATGAACTTGTTCAATTTCTATGGGTTTTTTGTTTCTTCACCTGCTGGAACTGCCACTCTCCTGAGCTGTGGTCCAGGGTGAGAGGGAGTAAGCAGCCTCTCCAAGACACTTTAATGCCAAAGCTGGGCATAGTTGCAAACATTTTGCTCAGGCTTGTTCTTTCTCTCCTACTTCCACAGTCCTCAGTTCCTGCAGGAGAAGTCACCTGACGGCTGTTAAGTCACAGGGAACAGAGCAAGGCCAAAGCTTCATCCCACAGAGCAGTTCAGGGTGAGATGGCCAGTGAAAAATGCTGCCGGCATCTTCCCTGAACATCTTTGCTGGTTTGTAATGCGCCCTCTTGGGACAATCCACTTGTTAGAGCTCAACTGTTCTTTTTAAATTATTTTTTTTTTGTTGCATCTCTTGAAAAAAAAATATTCTTTAAGAAATAGACTACTTTGCTTTCTTGAACATATCAGTTATGCAAGCAGGAGTAACTAGTAACTGTGGCAGCAGAACTGTTTTTCACAAATGTGACCTAAATTTCTCTACCCTGAGGCTTTAGTTGGTTTCAATGCATGAACCTGAAGGCAAAATGAAACTATTATTTTTTTCATTGTTTTATGAGGTATTTTCACCTCTTTAAGAACCTATCAGAAAACTCAGGCCTGATGTATGACTCTGTAACCATGCAAAGCTAAAGAAACACACACACACAAATATATATATGGTAAATACTCAATAAACAGTAAATTATCTCCAAATAAAACCTCTGATTAAATTATTTTAAATTTAAATTATTAAACCTCTATCCTTATCTCTCTTTAAAGGGTGGATGGGCTAATCACAAATAGGGATTTGTAGTTTGATTTAATTAAGCAGCATGTTATAAATTATGTTAAGATTTTTCTGTCTTTCTGAAGGACCTGTTTGAACATAGCAGTGTTACTAGCTGTTGTACTCCTCACTGGCAGGTTATTTATTACTCAAATGGATGTGTAACTGTGGGTGGAGTTCTTAATTATTTATTCTTTGCTTGTTCATTGATTTATTCTTTACCTCTTCTTTGATTATATTTCTCTCATTCTGTATTCAGTGATATGCATTCATAGCAAGATATCCTTTCTGTTTTGATAAAGTTACTGAACTGAAAGCTATTTATTAACCCTATTGAGTATTTATTAGCTGTGTGTAGATCATGAGTGAGATAGATTGTTGTGACTCCCTTTTTATAAAGAAACATATACCTTCCAGATCTGAATCCACAACTGGGAGTTAATGCATACAGAAGCCTTCAGTTCTTAACACTACCTTATCTGAGTAAATGCCTGTTCAGCCACCACTATGTTAATGGATTCAAGCACTCCTAATGATTTTGGAATTAGTTTATGTACTGAGATGCTGTGGACTCCTTTATTTACTGGAGTGGCTAGCTAACAGGCTTTGTTAGCCTGAAGGCTGTGGGCTTTTGTGTATGCATGCCATAGACATCCACCGCAGATTCTCAAATTGCATTGACTTTCTTGCCAAGATGGCAGGCAGCTGTCAATGTGGACACTAGCAAACACAGATGGAGCAAGTCATTCAGGAAGGGATGTGATATTTGACAATTCAGATTTCCAAAGGGCTTAGCAGGTCGGCAGCTACCACAGCTCCACGTTGTCTTATTCTCAGATCAGCATAACGAATCATGCCTAGGAGACCAAGTTAATCCCTTTCAGGTTCCCTGGACTGTAGATCTTTCTGAATTTTCCTTTCTTTAGCCCTTTGTTTTCCTCCTGCTTTGTACTGAAAGTTAACTACAACAGCAAGAATGTATTAGGCTACTTGGAATACTGTCTTCAATTCATCCTGTCCTGCTGGCACATGGCACAAGCTGCACAATGAAGAAACCCCTGCCTCACTTCTGGAATGGGTCAACAAGAGGGTTTATAAAATGCGATGTCTACACGTGCACACATACACACAAACATGCACACATAAATTAGAGTTGTTCTTGTCCTGGTTTGAGGGTAAATGCAAATCTGCTGTTTGAAGCCACCATTTGCCAAAAGGCTGCAAAATCTGCCCCTATCAATTCAAGGACGTATTAACTACTTCCCAAGTACTTTCACGTCTCCCAGCGTATGGCATGCAGGTGGCCTTCTCCAGATGGTTAGATGCACCATTCATCATTTCAAAAGCAGTCACAATGCCCTCTTCTCCACTCAGCCAGAAGAAAGATCCCATCCCATTCCTGGAAAATTCAGCTTGGGGCAGGCACTCTACTCCTTGTATGAACAACTCCCATTGTTTTCTTATAGCAGGGGGTATGAGATGTTTGAAGATTAATCCTGTCCTCACTAAAGCACATCTGTTGTCCACTAGATTACAGAAAGGAGCCTCAAATACCCTCTGCACCTAGGGCTTTTGTCTGTCAGTGCAACTCTATCCTGCAATGCAATTGAACCTGTCCTTTTCTGACTTGACTCTCTGCAGTGACTTGTCCCAAGCATATGACTGTTGGGTGGGTGTTGGGTAGCAAAGTATTTTGTATATCCTCTGGTATGGTTAGGCAGAGTGTGAATAAATTTTGATGGCTGGGTGAAATACTGACTTTATTACACCTTGGCTGTGGCAGTATAAGCCATAAGCTGAAGAGGTATAATAAATCTCCAGGCTAAGTAGGCTTGAATATCTCATCTTTAAAATGGAGATATTGAATTCCTAAATTAAAAACAGGTTTGGATTATCCCATAAAGATTAAAGGTAATTTCAAGCCTTTTACACTCAGCATAATGTCACCCATTTACATTCGGCCTAGAATGTTCCAAAACGTCTGTATTTTGTACCAAATTGAACTGTTCTCATTTACCCTGTGTTTCAATCTGGCCCAGAATAATCAATAGCCACAAAGCTCCTTCTTTTCTTACTAAGATACTGTCATCTAAGATGTGTCATCTACTTTGGGAACTATGTTCAGAAATGTTGCTATCTACCTTTGAAGTAGTCATTCTCAAATTCTGCCCTTGTGAGACTGTAGCTGACTAAAATCATCAATGTTAGAATATTGCCAACTATAAGGTTAAAAGTTGATGATCTCTGAGATTCTGATAACAGTGATAGTGCTCCAGTGCTTTGGGAAGCCCTTCTTTGATAGAAGGAGGAAGCAAAATCTTTGTAGATGAAAGTAGGCCACGAGTAATTGATTTTATTGGTTCAGCAGTAGAACTTATAAATAAAAATAAAAGTAGAACAGATCAAAGGGAATTAAAAAATTAATTTTTACTTGACAAAGCAAAACACCCAAAAATGTCACTTTGCATTGCATGGGATGTTCCATTCCACTTGAAATGAAATATTTAAATTTTTTTCAGGAATATGGAAACTAATAAGCCAAGAAGGATCCATTAGAATTATAAAATGTTCAGAAAGAATTTCCCAACATCACTTAGAGGGTCAGATGAAATGCATCACTAGTAAATCAGAAAAACTGAGAATAGATGGCCAAAAAGACATCTGAGAAAGGAGGGAGGGGCAGACATTTAATGCTATTACACTTGGATCCATCATTCTTTAATACATATCCAAGCATAAGAATGTGTTTTAATATGACAGGAAGTGTCTCCCTGTTGGTGTAAATCATAATTAAGAAATAAATAATAATTAATAACAACTTATTTTCCCATGTTGTGTTCAGTAAGACTTTCCTATCTCCAATTAGTTAGCAGACAAAGCAGATGTTATCAGTTTGCTTATGTTTCAGCTTGTCAAAAGATTTGCCCATTAAAAATAGAAAAATTCCAATGTTTGAATCATCTGAAGAACCAGATTTAGTATCAACCTGAAGCCACTTCTGGTTTCACAGGGACACTGCCTGTTATGAATGTCATAATGCAAATTTGAACAAAGTCTGAAGAAAGATTTTATATTTGTTAAAACACGTTGCAGAACTGCAGGTTGGGAGAAAGGGAATAGTAAGCCACATCATGGTTATATCTGAATGACCATACCCATAATGTTACTCTCCTGCTATTCCTTATTTAGCACCTTGTTTTAACAGAAGAGGACTTCAGGCCTCTTCAATGTTGCCTGCTGCTTAATTTTTATTTAGATTTAAATTACAGAACCACAGGGTAAAAAGAGACTTCAGGAAAACCCCCAGTGAACTCCATTGGCCCCAAATGGCCCATTTTTCTGAAATAATCAGTCTGTGGTATGGTCAACAAGAGAGGCTTTGATACCACTTTTTTGTGGGGTTATTTGCTATGCTCATTTAGCTGGTTAACTGGTTCCACCTCTTTACCTCTTTTGTCCCATAGTGGCTATGTTTAGGGGGGTTGTTTGTTAGTTTTCTTTCACTGCTTCTGTGCTGGTTTAATCTCCCTCACTTTGACTGTGGGAATCTTTGCCTCAGAAAAATATGATTATTGCCATATGAGTATTCCTGCAATTATTACACTAGATTCATTAGTAGATGTTTGCAGGGGAACAGCTAAATGGTTCCTAATGGCTAAACCATATATATGTATAATCTATAGACAAAATCCATGCTGGCATCAAAGTATTTTTAGTTATTCAAGCCACTTGCAAAAGAATGTACTTTAAAGTTTGAGATGATGTCAAAGTGGACAGGCTGAAGCACAGTGTACCTTAAATTAGTGATTGGTTTTGATACAGTGACTATATATCAGAAATCATGGATGAATACACTCCAATGTTCCTTCCTTGACTCAGGTTTTTCTTGTGGTAGAAGAAGTAAACTGGGAAATGCAGTCATAAAAAAAACAGCTGGATAGAGGTAAGTTGAGAATGTCATCATGTTTCATTCAAAAACTTCTCAGACATGGCAATATAATGTAAAGAGGTTACTTGTGACTACAATGAATAACTCAAATTGTCAGCAGAATCAAGAGAAATAGTTCTGCATTCATTCTCATCAGGTTTTGTCCTTTCTTAATGTTATAGAAATGGCAAAAATAATAGGAATCATAGTTTTGGTAGTTTGTCTGTTACATAGTGTATTTTTCTTCGTTATAAAAAGGCAACTAAAAATGAATATATCAAATTGACAGCAGTATCAGTGTAGTTTGCCATTGTGTTAGATTTGACAGCTTTATTTCCAAATATGAGAGGAGTTTACTGCTTTCAAGCCTGCTTTGTATGGGTCTTGAAAGAGTTTGATCCTTTTTCCATATTGCTTTAGTCAAGCTATTTACATTTGTTGAGACAGATTTCTTCTGAGGTTTCTCTTTATTCATACACCTAGCAGAAAACTCATTCTCACATAGTCTTAATTATGCTCTATGTGAAGCTTGTAACACAGAACTGATTTCAAAGTGAAATGCAACCACTATTTAATAAAGCTTTGCATCGTATTGCAGCATTGCACAGAATTGTTGATGGCAGAAGGGATCCTTTTAGATAACCTAGTCCAACTCCCTGCTCAAGCAAGATCATCTAGAATAGGTTGCCCAGGTTTTGTGTATACCCAAGAATGGAGGTTTCACTATGTCTCTTTGACAGTTCTTGAACACGCAACAGTAAAAGAAGTGTTTGTTTACATTCAGAAAGAATTTCATGTGTTTCAGTTTGTGCTCATTGCCTCTCATCTTTTCACTGGGCACCACAGGGAAGGATCTGTCCTCTGTTTCTTCATATGCAGTATATTAACTAAAGGTGGGGTCCATCTCAACTAAGTCAAGGGTCTGAAAAATAGGGATATAACCTATTTCTCTCAGTGTGCCATCTCATCCTAGAACAGGTGTCTAAGCAATATGATAATGATGGCCATTTGTATATGGATTTTTTTGTTTCACTGTCTATCAAGGGAGATTATGGTAATAAGTATAGATAAATGTGTTTAATTTCTAAGGAGGTGAAGATAATAAATTTCCTCTCTCTCTTATTTTTTGTGTTTGCTTGTGTTTTGCATGATGATGACCTCATATATATATATATTTAATTAGGGTATATGTAGGGTATTTACAACTATTTGCTAATTTCTGTTAACACAGTGGATTGATTATTCCCCCTTCAAGATATAGCACCTAGCTGTGATTCAGAAAATTAAATGCATACACTGTTGCACTCCCTGAATGACAGTTTAAAGTGATTCCAGCACAAATAATTGAATATTTAAAGTAAAATGATTAATCTTGTGAGTATTGGAACTGACCTTCTAGAAACAGGATGGAATTTGTCTGAGAGAACCAAAGTATGGACAACGGCCTCTGGAGACAAGTTTTGGGAGCTGGCAGGGAATAAAGCAAGTACGTTTTGGCCATGCTGCCCTCTTCATTGACCCTGCATGGATTATAGGAGAAGCAAACCAACAGACTCACACTGACTGTGAGAGCCATAAATGCCTTTATGCCAAATTTGAGAAATTTGAGTGTGGAACCTTATTTCTTTTCATCCATTTATGTGTGCAAATGCATGCATATTTCTGCAAAAAGGCAAGGAAAAAGGAGATGGTACTGTTAAAAGTGTTATGATGGCAATGTTCATTTTACTTAAACTTGTAATAGACTTCTTGAAATTTCTGTGTTCTGCCAATGGTAAAGCCTATATAAAAAGTAACAGGAGCTGGAATTATATATTCAAATATAAAAGCTGTTTTAGAAATGGAAAAGGTTCTACACAAACAAAAATAGGTTTTGATTTGCATGCACTATGAAATATATCTTTGAATTAGTAAGAAGATAGCCAGCTATCATCTCTATTAGTCTTCACATGCAAGATAATAATTCACTTCTCATTCACAGATGAAAATACATGGCTTACATTTATTTGAATGGTGGCTTCCATCCACGTGTGGCTCTAACACATAGTATGTTAGTATAGGTCTAACATCTAATGGAGTTGTCTGGTTTTTACAGGACATTTTTTTCAAGAAAGAGAAAATACTTCTTTGCTGAAATGTAATCACTTTGTGAGAAGGGTTATGAAGATCTGCAGAGCTTAGTAGAAAAGATGAATAATGGCTGTCTTTTCAGATGGGCTTGAATGAATGGGCTTCAATGAACAGCTTCAAGGCCTACAGTTAGCAGTACATAAGTTGTGTAAAGATAAAATCAAGCTGTGAGCAGAATATTACATGAGCTGAAAATAGGTCACATTTGAATATTTTCTAAAGACCTTATAAAAGTTACTCATTTCCAAGGATGTGGAAAAAATCATTTGGATATGTGCAGCTTGCCATAGTCAAACAATGCTGATTTCTAGTGGTGTTTAACAGGTGACATCGTAAACTCCTCGTAGAAACATAGGAGTAGAATTCTGAACTTGTATTAAAAACTCAGTTTATATTATATGGTGTTGAATGCTTCAAGACTTTTTGGGAAATGTTTGTGAAGAAAGAATAGTTGCTAAAAGCTGGCTGTGTGGCCCAAGTACTGACAGACAAACAAAGCATGCTGCAGAAGGTGTTAGGTGGGTTTTACATTTAGTCACTTTTTTTAGACAAAATTCCTCTGAAGGACACCACAAGCTTCCTCCCTGTGCACTTTCTCTGTTCAGACAGCAATGGCAGATTTAAGTATAGGCTAATGTTGCACGTGCCATTTCCCAGTCATCATTGGCAGATGAAAGTGACAAAAGACAACATTATCACTGGGACTGTTTTTTATTGGTGGTGTTTTTCCTGAACTGGAGATGAATACGGACTGCTGCATGGCTTTAAGAAAGAAGAGCAGGCATTTTGGAAACTCTGAAACACTTGGGGCTTGTCCTGAGACTAACTAAAATCAAACTTCTGGTTTAGAGAGGAGGTGGCACACAGCCTGAATGATCCTGCAGATCTGTGTAGAGCTCCAGACCTCTTGTTCTTCACCCCCAGCTGTAGGAATGCTTTGTACAAATGCAGTGTTCCAAAATGTAGTTAGAGTGTAGATGACAACACCTGGTGTTTATTCAAGATATGCAGCTACTGGCTGAGAAAGGCCAAAAAGGCCAAGGGAACCATGATAAGCTCAGGATGAGAAAGTAAAAATAATGAGATAGACAATTAGCAATAACAAGACATAGTGAGTGAAGCTGCCAACCAATCATGGTCTGAATAGGAACGCGTGAACAGCTCGTGTTGGTAACATGCAGCCTATGGTAGCTGACCACTGCTTGTGGACAGATGTGAAAAGTGTATAAGTATGTGAACTTTCTTTAATAAAATGGCTTCTCTGATCATCATATTGGTGTGTGTGGAGTTGTCCAGGCTCGCAAGGAGATTCGGAAACCCGGCACCCAGCTCTTTCCTGGTTGTTTCTGGGGGATTCTTATTTTGCCCCGTGATACTGCATTAAATGGGCCACATCATTTTGAAAGAGCTAAATTAATCAGCACTTGGAGATATAAAATCTATTTCCTGTATTTGCAAAATTCATTGCAACTCATTCATTTGAATAATGCCATTCACTGATCAGGTATTCTCCAAGATGAATAGCGATGACATAGAGCTGCGGCATTCCTGGGCTGTGATTCGTTTTACTTCACTCTAAGAAGCAGTGTCTTTCCTCATCAATCCAATCTTTCTGATTTTTCATCTGTGACAACAGAAAGGCGTGTATCATCCTTCACAGTGAAAGGCCTGGACTGGATTTTCCATTTCTGTTTTTAAGAAGCCATCTTCCAGTCAGCATTGTGCCCAGCCCTCAGCTTCATTGGGCAGGCTGGTAGCCTTGGACACAACAGCCTAGTCTTTAGATCCACATTTTTCTACCAAGCTCAGACAAAGTTTTCTGATTGCTGTTTGAAGAATTACCTCACCCAGTAAAACAAAAGTTAATTTAACTCTACAAATACCTGATTATTAGGAGAATAGTCTGGTTTATACACACTGGGTGGGGTAGTAATAGAGTTAGAGCTTTATCCTTGGGTCCGTAACATTGTCTTGTGTTGACCTTTGAAATACCAGCAACTCTTTCTTCAAAGCCTACCTTGGAGACCTGTAAATGATTAATTCAGCAATAATAGCTAAATGTTGTCTGCAGAGGGCACACCTGAATGAGTACACAAGACATGTGACTGAATAAAAAGTAGGTGGAAAGTTGCAATGCTGTTGAATTAAGTAGGAACATAGTTTTCATGATATACAGTAATAGGATCATCAAGGTTGGAAATTACCTCCAAGATGATCAAGCCCAGTTTTTGACCAAACACCTCTATGCCAACTAAAACATAGCACTAAATACCATATCCATTCATTTCCAATGCTTAACCACCTTTTCAGTGAAGAAATGTTTCTTGATATCCAACTTGAATGTCCCCTGGAGCAGCTTGAAGCCATTTCCCCTTGTCTTGTTGTTTGTTGCCTGTGAGAAAAGGCTGATGCCACCTTGTTACAACCTCCTTTCAGGTAGTTGTAGAGAGCAGTAAGTTATCCCCCCAGCCTCTTTTGCTCCAGACTAAACAACCCTGCCTTCTTCCTCTCCGCAAATCTCAGATTACTTGATGATAAACAAATTCAAAACATAGATTAGGTTCCTAACATTAGATTTCTAATAAAAATGCATAACCTCCAGATGAAGATTCTGACTGTGGTTTTAACTCATGACATGAATTCTGATAGAGATGGCAAGTGAGGTTAGTATGAGTCATGCTCTATGGGGATTTCGTTCTTAAGCCTTGAGAAAACAAGTGTGAGAGCAGTAGCTCTATCATACTTTGAAATGCTCCTAGGCTGATTTAGATTTGCTGTCTGAGGTGGTGGTGAAGACACCCATCTTACAATTGTTTCCACAGAAGACTGTTTATGGTCCCTTGGGTTTTTCACTGCCTCTCCTGCAGTGAAAGAGAGAGAAACCACATCTCTGCTTTTTCATAATACCTGTATCTGAGGCTGAGATATTTGGCCTTCCATAGAGGGGTAGCTGTCTGAATTTTGATGGAAAACCCTACTTTTGGATGTAACTTTTCTTTTTAAGACTTTTCAGAAATGAGTTTAAGGTAAAAATGTACTTTCTTTTCTCTTTAACTCCCAAAAGCACTTGGACTACCCTAGGAAGATTATCAACTGCCAAAACTAAAATTGCAACCAGAGTATCAGAAAAATCTTTTTCATAATTAAATATAGAGAGCGCTTATCATGTCACATATATCAGAATGAGTCATTAAAGTTCAAAGACTGGAGAAAGCACAGCTAAGGCCTAGTAAACAGTAGTGTGCTTACAGTGGTGTTATGGAGAACAAATAATTTACATGCTTTAAATGCATTCAGGCTAGGAACTGAGCTGAACAGGGATGAGGCTGAAAGCTGTAGGGATAGGCAAGAGGCAGCAATCCAAATCTAGCAGCTGGATTAAAAGACCAACATGTTTTTCTTTTCGGTCATCCAAAGTTCATCTTGCAATTCACTGATGCAGCCACTGCTGGCAGGGATTTCTTTGATGAGGAGCTAGAAGGGGCTTTAAATGGTGTGGGTTCCCAGGGACAGCTGAGGGCCAGCCACCTGCTCTCCAGGAACGTGCTCTCTCCTTGGTGAGTGAGGCAATCCATCAATACATATTTCTTCTGTATTATATAATGCAAGTGTGTGGGAAAATAGCAATTTCATTAAAGTACATAGATGGCATTATTCACTCTACTAACAAGCACAGGTCATTTTACCTGTGAGGAGATAATTTCTCTGAATGAAACACCCTGTGTGTCCCCTAAATGTTTTCATCCTCTCATAATTAGATCTCAAACTGTTTTGAAGCATCTCTCAAAACCAAACACTTGTGCCAGCTGGATGTTCCCCCTATGGGGTAATGGAGTGCTTGCACTGAAGATCCTGCTCCAGTCATCACAATAACATGGAGACCAGTTTTGATTGTAACACCTGTGAGTTAAACTCTTCTCCCTGTCAGAAAGCAGAGCTGGATTAGGTGAGTAAATCCCCACCTCCACTTTCATCTCCTTGTGGACACTTAGATAATTCAACTCCAGTAATTACCCAGTAAAAACCACAGCTCATAGCTGCCAAAAATTCCTGAAGACAAGAAGTGAATATGCAGAGCAAGCATATTGGACCAAAGTGAATTACACCCCAAGCAGAGAGAATAACCTGTGTGTACACAGCTGTGGTTTAAGGTAGGCAAAAATACACACTATATTTAAAAAGACTGGGGTTTTTTCTCATCTTTTTTTCCTTCTTAGTTTCCCAAGGCCCTAAACTTATGTTTATGCCATATCATTTGTGCTGTAACTAGTATATGTGAGGGCATCCAGAAGGCTGGATGTGAGGAAAGGATTCAGCTGATTAAAAAAAAAAAAAAAAAGCTTCCTTTTTGAAATATTAGCTTTTAGATCTCTAAATTAGGCAATTTTCAGTTGTCAAGTGAGAGAGCCATGTTCCAACTTTCAAAATGAAATGCATCTGGAATGCTTTTTGTTTTCTTCCTGCATACCCTGGTTTCTAGCTACGATGCAGTGCTGCAATATTCACTACTGTAATGTAATATCTTGTTTCACCTTAAACAGTGCCCAACTTAAAATAAATGTCCTGGATAGCTAAATGAAAAGACAGTGCAAGTGTCAAAAAGAAGATCTAATACCTTGTGTCTTGTTTTAAAATTCTTGTCTCTTGAACTATGACATCAATTCTGATGAAGAAAACCCAGCCTTGCATTATGTCTTCTCTGAGGAGTGAATCCTGGGATAATGCCACTTTTGCAGTTCATAGGTGTGTCTTAATCAAAACACTACAAGCACACTGCATCTTCCCACAAATGGCAAAAAGAAATACAGGTCTGCAATGCTAAAAGTGCACAGTCTAGTTCTTTATGACACTGCCAAAAGCATCTGATAAACCTATCCTCAATTGCCAAGCTCTATCTGATAATAACTCTGTAGACATCTCTGCACTTGCAAAACCTGTACTGTGGCTCAGTAGCTCTCAGGAAACCTACAAAACTAGTAATTCTGAGACAAAATTTAAATAGCTCCAACTATATCTATGTTGACATCCCCAAACCACTTACGAGAGTTGTTAGCTGTAAACAATATATAAAAATGGCTAGGGCACAGTAGAATGGTTTGTGTGAATTATCCTAATTCTGTGAAATTATCCCAATTTCTTAAATTTGCCTTCCCTTTGAGAAAGAACTGGACTTTCTATGACTTCATGTTTCTATTCTATTCTATTATTTTATCCTAATAATAATGAAGTAGCACTTTGGCTTCCTTGTTGGTTACTGAACTAGATTTTGAGACATGACATGAGGAAAGGGGATCTGCATTGCGCATTTTGCTGCTGGGAAAAAAAGTCATGATGAATTTGGCATTGGTATTTGGGCAGCTATGAAGGTGATGTTATCATTCTCTGGTGAAAACATTTAAAACAACAAGACAAAATTAGATTTATGCAACCTAAAAATGAAGCTCACATTTTAGTAGTGAAAGTTATGAAACATTTGCAGAATTTTTTCCAGTAAACTTAAGGACTCTGTATTGTCTAGGTTTCAGAATTTACAAGTAAAACAAATACATAATGCAAGAATTACAAAGTGACATTCTGTGGCCTATGTCACCTACGACCATGATGTCTGCTGTCCCTTATGGTTTTCACAACTTGGAGTTAGTGCTGTTCCAGAGCAAGGAAGGTCTGCATCTGATGCATTTTTTGTGGCTATTGGGATTGATTTCAAAATCTTGTAGTAAGAAGGGGAGGGCAAGAAACAGTGTCCACTCCCTGTACTTACACAGACCATTCAGTGTATTTGTATGTGCATATAGGTTCTTCTTCCTACAGCTACACTGGCTTTTCTGGACTCCTCTCCCATAGTCAAGTGTTCCCAAACCTGTGTTCCAGTTTACTGTCTGTTTAATAGTGCTGATTTTGTTCATGTGAAATGATCTGGACTAAAGATTCCCCATAAAATGGATAGAGATGGGCATTAGTGGCTGGAGGCCAGGGAGAATGTGAGGTACTTATTGTGCTACCAGAAAATTGTGTTGGATTGTACCCGTGTGTTTGCTCACTTTGCTTTGTGTTAAGCAAGGCATCAATGGCCAAAGATTTTCTGAAAACACAAATGTGTCTTATGAAAAGGTGATGAATGAACAGTGGATTTGAGCAGAATTATAGAGCAAGAAAATTTGGGAATAGAATCTAACTGGGTGAGGTATAGGTGTGCACAGACTAATGATAAGCTGTGATGTTGTGAAAATAAGAAATGACCTGGAAAGCATTAAGGAAAAGAAGAAGGAAAACATTTCTACAGCTCACAAGACTGAGAAAAGAGTGTTTTGGTTTTTTTTATTTTGAGTAGAAGGAAAAGTTAAAAAAAAAATAAATTAAACCAGTGACTTTTTAAACTCCCAAAACTTCTTCAGATGAGTTATACTCCACCAGCATTTCAGTCAAATTTAAGTCTTCTAATCCTTTCCGTGTGACAAAATCTCAGAAAGTGTCTCTACTTAGTGGATTTAAAATTGCTCATGTTAAGTCGAATGCTATATATTTGCATAGAAATGGAGTTACAAAACAAATACAAATTATTTCAGGACTTTACAAAGTCTAGCATCAGGCCTCTCTCATTGTTTGACAGAGCCCAAAAATTATGGGATGATAGTCAGTTGCTGTCCTGAGCTAGAAAAACACCTTTCTCATAAAAAAATAGAACTGGTCTTTTCTTTCTGTAAATAATATTTTAAATATACAGCCCCTTAACCACGGTGTTATTAAATCTGGGATTGATGTCATAAACACTTGGTAGGACTGTTAATTTTATGACGTACCATTAAACTATTTTAGACTAGCATTTGAAGGATCTATTTGTATATATTGACATAACACAAAGGTATTAAGGCATGAGTTATACTGATTGTTTTCTCTGGTAATTTTTGATGTGTGTATTTTTCTCACATAGTTATTATATACAAAAGGGCATAATTCCTGACGGTGCGGGACAAACACTGAGGGGAACAATTTTGGTCTCCTTTCCTGACATGGGCCTGTGGTACGAGGAAACCATATAGGCAGTTTTTAAAGGATTCCATAATGGTTCTAGACTTTATGGCTGGTCTGTCTGAAGTTGTTCAGAGAGCACAGCAAATAGAAAGATATGAACACTTTCATTAAGAATGAGTTTTAATGTATCTTTAAACTGAGGATAAATGTGATCTTATAAATTCATTGAGAACTTAAACAGTGTGCCCTCTACTTAGTCTGATTCAAGTCATGCTAGTCACTTTGGAATAAATAGGTTCTCTGGATGACAGTTACAGTGTAAATTTCAGGTTGCATATAGGCATCTCTGTAAATCACAGGAATTAGAAAAAGGAAACTTTTTCGGTCATATCATGTATCCTATTGCCAATACAGCTTTGATTATTGTATTACACATCTCAAATACTTTTGGCCATATTTTAAAAATAAATGCAAATTTGGCAATGAATAATCATGTAAGAAGTTATTTCTCAATTTTTACTGATGCTCTCCATACCATGCGACAATCCAAGACTTATCTGATTCCTTGTTTTTCACAGTTTAAAATGGAAATGCCAAAAAATAATTGAGTTTTTCTGAAACAGGGCTAACTGTCAGAACTTGACATTCAGAACCTGAGGCATGCACACTCACATCCAGCTCAGGAACCTTGCACTTCGTGTTTCCCCTAAGTAGCAGCTGTAGGGTCCTTGCACTGTACTTTGGCACCAGAAACCCTGCCCTGTCATTGTATTTAGAGATTTCAGCTAAAAATGTTAGAATATATGCATTTTGTTTTGGAGGTGTATAGTGAGCTTAAAACCTCATACTGACCCTCTGAGCAATCGAAATGGTGCTGTGTTTTGGCATTGTAATGCCTAAACTGGAATCATCAAATAACAATTAGGATCTTGCCCTTAGTGAGCATATACATTTTCAATAGTCTTTATAAAAGACAGCCAAAACTGCAACCTTTCTTCTGTTCAGATTAAAACTATTGCAAACAATTTTTCAAAACCCAAACCTTGCTTGAGCAGTTGGGATCCCTATTCTAATACAGGAACATCCGGAATCTGAAAAATTTTGGCTCTTAGGTGGCAAATGTGTGAATGCTAGGTACTTTAATAAAAGGTTGATTTTCTCTGGGAAATTTTATATAATTTTAAATCTTAGGGAACCAAACTGGTGTGGTACTGACATACTTGTCTATGTAGTTTAAAATTCAATCACTGTTTAAGAAGCAATTTTATTGATTTTTTAAATAATGACAGCTCCTTCTCAACTTACAGTACTGAGATTTTAACCTAATTTAGATAGGAACAAAATACATGGACCCTATAGCTCTGATTTTCCCCATTTACCCACACAACTGTTTTTCAATCCACTTCCAAGGAATGGTTTCCACATCTAGTTTTCACTGTGTAATTTCAAATTAATGATATGAAGGAGCTGCTCCCATTCTTCTTTGACACTGTTGATGGGAGAGAAAAGTGTTTCTGAAAGAAATTTTAATCTAATAAAAAAATCAAACCCGTCTACTAAAAATCAATTGTGTTGGAACAACAAGCAGTGCTGGAAATGTTTTGGTGGGTGAAATGAATAAAACTTGAAAAACTAGCAGTTATTAGAGCTTGTGCTGGTTTTTAGGGTGCCCTTGAACTTTGTTCTGCAGATGAACTTAATTTACAAGAGTGAAATAAAACTCTCCTCGGATATATGATGCTAGTAGCATCTGCCATTCATTACACACCTGAGCAGGTAACCCCTAAGTTATTCCTTTCATGGCTATTTCCCAAACACTGGTAAGAAATTAAATTAAAGACAGGCAGTAGTGAGCCAATATTTTGGGAAATGATTGAAGAAGCAATATGTAGCGTGGTATTCTGTGAACTGATTTTTTTCTTAGGTACAAATGAATTCCCTAATATTACTTTCCAGTTATATAAGTCACAGGTAGGTCTGCACTTGAGAGATGACAAGAGTACAGAATTTTATGTCTCCTCTTTGGCTTCTCAGAATGTAAATCTTAAAAGCATCTTTAAATTCACTGGCTATGCGCCAGCATCAGATTCGGCCTATGCATGTGTATGAAAATTTCAGTCTGTTCTGTGAGTTTAAGAAGCTTATACAGTTCCTAATGGTTTCTATGACAGCTAAATGAAGTTTTGGTGTCAGGCCCCTTATATAAAATTTTGCTTCACTTCTGAATTTGACCTCATACAACTCCTTAGCAATATTAAAAACTAGTATGCGGGAAAAAGATTGAAAACAAAACTATAGTAAGAAGGAAGTCTTGTTTTCCTCTTTTCACCTCTAAAAATTCCAATGACCATTGAAGCTCCTTGAATGAGGAGAAATTACTTTGGAAGGCACTTCAGTTTTTTTACTTGTTGAAAGTCACAGCTAAACACTGTACTTGAATATGTACAGTTAAAGCAATTATACTGTTGGATATTTCTCCCATTGTTTTGTCTCCTTAAATGATCAGGAAATACTGTGTGCAACAGCAATTTGTTTTCAAAAGTAATTTAAAACGTCTTCATTATTAAAAAAAAAAAAAAATAATCGTTAATGTTCATCCTATTCTCTTTTCAGTTCCCTGTCATTTTCTCCAGCAGTAACTAGAATAATTTTCTGGGCACTCACTGTGCCACCAATGGTTTAAAAAGCAAAATATTTGACCTTTAAAGTACACTATTTATTAAGTAGTGGAAAATTTTTTTTTCATGATAATACACAGTCTTTCTCTGCCACTACTCACCCAGCACCCCTACCCAGGGCGTGGCCTCTCCAGACCCACTCAGCTGATGCTTTGCCCAGGAAAAATGGGGCCAACAGAGTAAGGTTCTAAAGGTGGTGTGCACCTGACTGCCACTGATCTGCACTTAGCTGTGTCATGCGTAACATAAATAAAACTCCCCCAAAATAGATCTTAATTGGAAAGGAATTTTTATACGCTAACTCTGCAACAAATTTTATTACCAGCACTGTAAGCTGCTCAGGAACATTAGCAATTGCAGGCGCTCCAGGTAACAAAGCTAATGCTTGCTTTAAAAGGTACAGGAAATTCAGGGAAACCAGACCAATCTTTACTTAATTAGGCTTTAACATTTGTAGATTTTATTGTCCATATACCTGATAGATTCAGAGGTTAAGTAATAACATATGGGCTTAGGCAAACACACAGATGTACATAAAAATATGTTCTTCAGGAAAGCACATTAAAAGGATTTTGTTCCATTTTCACAGCTGTAATTTATAGACTACTCAGGGCATTTTTAATGGGTTGTATCAGACATCACCAGGCTGCTACATGTGGCCAGATTCAGGTCTCAGTTCCACCAGAAGAACTATTACCCAAAGCTTTCTGGTTTTCATTCACCTTGGTCTCCAGGACATGGGAATTAAAGGTACAGTGGCAATCCTTATCAATACTGTCAAAATGCAGAAAAACTGAAATTACTTGAGAAAAAGGAGGGGAAGGCACACATTGTCTGTAAACTAGTTTGCACTTTATTTCTGCATTTCTCTACTTTTCAAGCTGCACTCCTCTGTAACCCAATTTCTACTGAAGATGTCTTCGGGTAAGATTTCCGTATTTTTGCAGAAAGTGAGTGGGACCTACTCCTTGAGTAACCTAACTGGAATCCAGCACTGCAAATGCCAGTTTAACAGTGAGGTAAAGACAGTCAGCTGGGGCCCTGTTTGAATTAACTCCCCAATGCAGAACTCTAAGCTTAGGGTGTTTTGCTATTCACTGCTTTTTTGCTCTCTAAAAGGACTTACAAAGTACAGAGATACCATGAATCTCTGCCACTGAGCTGAATACAGCTGTACAGGAAGCTGAAACCAAGATGAAAATGCATTGCTTTAAAGCATTTCAGGCATGACCTTAAACAAACAAACCTGCTCCACTTGTTCACCTCAGCATTTCATGACTTGGCTGCGTGATGTCCAGACAGCATCTTCGAGGCAAAGGACAATGTCCTGACCTCACCACTGCCTTTTCGAGGAGAGGGAAGCTGCTGCCTGGGCTGTGGAAGGTCTCCAGGCTACCCACCGTGAGGCACTTTGCTGTGTCAGCCTTCATGAAGGGAGGAAATCCCACCGAAACGCTGTGGGGCCTGGCCGTGTCACTAACTAGATGGGAAGTTAAAGATATATGTGTTCCTGTAACAATGGTGATAATAATTAACCTATGTTATTTTGGTGTCAATTTTTCCACAAGGGGAGCCGTTAATTAGGCTAAAGTTTTCTCATGTCTCTAGACCTTTACTTTTCTCCCCAGGCGAGAAATCTCATTGTCATTGCTGACCCTGAACTTTTTCTTCCACCACCATCTCTCTCTGGTTTATCTCTATGGTTGGACTCTTGCCAGCATTTGCCCTCACCTCAACATTGTCTTTGATGAAATACTTGTTTATATCTTACTCAGTTCTCCACTCAGCTAATGCAATCCCCTCCTTTAAATTCCCTCCTGAATGGTCTCCTTGACTTGTCTGGATTTAATTCAGTGTTACCAGGAGAGAACAAGATACATACTCCTGTTGTAATAAGCTTATTCGGTACTGGATAAAGAGTGGCAGGATGCGGATATAGGATTACAATACCTTTTATTTTTTTTCTTCCCCCCCCACCCCTCTATCATGCTCTCTTGTTTCTGGTGCCAGAGCCCTGTTTAGGCAGATTTACTGAATGCGCCTGAGGTTCCAGGGACCCAACCAGATGCAAAAGCTCAAGCTTGGCTGCTGCAGGAGAAGGAAGGCAGGTGGGCAGACTGACTTAGGAACAACAGACTGGGAGAAAAGGGCAGGGATTGCTGGTGGCTGCTGGGACTGAGGGGCTGTCAACTTGTACAGCTAATTCAGAGGCATTCAAGCTCAGTGCTGGGCACTGTTTGAAGGAGAGAGGGGATCTGCAAGAGGAGCCTGTCCTGGCAAGTTTTTGCCTCCAGAGTAGTAGTAAGAGAGAGGAATGGGTGCACTGGGAGGATCTGGATCTGCCCTAGAAGAAACTGCTTCTTTGCAGCAGTAATCATCGCTAATTGGAGAAGTATCTAATCTAACTGCTGTTCCACCCACGATTAGTTTGGAGGTCTCTGTAAAATATTTTCTTTTTTCTTATTTTAGCTACAAAAGACTGCCAGTGAAAAGGGTCTTTCAAAGGGACTTGGTGTTTTTCAAGCCCCTGGTTTATGACAAGACTGTTTCAGAGACCAAGTGTAAATTAAAATGTTCCTAGGAATGCTAAAGTGAGAGAGTGCATCTCCTTTATCACTGAGCTGTCCTATTGACTCCAGCATGCTCCACCCAGCTTACTCTTTGATTCCTCTATTAGGACCTAATTTCTGATTAAATCCAGTCTACTACTCCTTGAGCTGAACTTTTCCAGGAGACTATTAGATAAGATCAATGTCTGAACGCATTGTCTTGGCTTTAGGGTTCAACAAAAATCTTAATTCAAACAGTTGCAGTTTATAGGATTAGATAGATCTCAGTTCCTAAGTATCTGTCATCTCAGGCTATGTTTAGATCTACTATCCTCGATGTTTCAGTACCAGATAAGTCTTTGCTTAGATATTTTTCTTATTTTAGTTTACAAAGAAAATGATGAGATACTGGTTTGGACAGTCATCCATTTTCATCTTTGTGTCACTTAAAGCTTCTTCAGAAGGACTCCAGTGCCTACAGTGAGACAGGAAGACTGCTGTTGTAAAATCATGTTTCAGAGTTGTCCTAGATTACTAATATTTGGGGGATATCTTGTTAGTGCTCTTCTTTCTTTTTTTTTTCCTAATAAAATTTAAGCTCTAATTGTATTTACAGCGTACAAATACCTAAGTAATCAAAGCCATCAATGAAGCCATTATCAATTACTTGTCTTAACTGTGTTGGCAGAAATTACAAGATCCTGGCTATGTTTCTTGTGTTGTATAATGGAGCACACAGTTTCCATGAGCTGTCAGTCAGGCTCGTTTAAAAAAAAAGTAGTAATTGAAATTTTCCTTCTGTAACATCAAAGTAATCAAAGAAACCTTTAAAATGTATAAATAAATTGTACTGCTTTGACTCTTTGTGCTTCAAATCCAAGCTATATGTTAGAACATCTGGGCTCTTTAATTCATCGTAATCCACAAAAGTAAAAATAATATGGCCTCTTCCTACTGAATAAAGGGGTGCTCTTATAAATAGTAACAACCTTCCAGTAGCAAATCAGCATCATTCATGCATAAACTGTTCGAGAATTGAAGAATCTTATTCCCCAGCTTCAAAGTCTGTCCTGGGTTTACTGATCTTCATCATGTTACATGACAATTATGTGCCTTTTTCTCCATTGTAAAAATGCCTCTGCTGTGAACTATTTTGAAGCCTAAGGCCATGAACTCCACACATTACATGTAACTATTCTTATTTGAAGAAACCTTTTAACTGTGAGGGAGTTATACTGAGTGAATTATTCTCACTGATCGGTAGTGAGAATTGTCCCCAAATGTCTGGAATCAATTCTCTGATATGTGGACATTAGAATAGCTGAAAAAATGCAAAATACCACTAGTTACAGCTGCAAAAATCAACTAACAAAACCAAGTTCAGAATACAGCTTAATATGTTTCTGTAATGTTACTGTGATCAAATTTCAGTTAATTGCTTGTACTTCATCAGGGATGTTATCAGATAGAAAAAATATATTTAGATATAAGAAAATTGCTGTTTGTAATAAACGCAGTGCATGGATAGCATATCCAGTTAATATGTTAACCTCATTTCAGTTTTTCCCACTAAAATAATAACCCAGTTTAACAGCTTTGATCTAACTTTTTAGTCTTTTGAAAAAATTAGAATCATATTCTGGATTTAACATTTGAAATCCACAGCAATTTTGCTTTGCCTTTAAATGTAGACCAAATGAAATAATTTACAACTTTAAATTACATTCAAGGAGTGAACTGTTGCCATATATTTTCTTTAATCCATCCCTCCCAATCTAATCCTTAAGGAACCAGCCTATAGTTACAGTCCTGCACTGAAAACAAACAGGGAAGTGCATAAGCATTCATTAATGAAATCCTGTCCAGCTCCTGGGTTTCCCCCCCACTCCCCTCCCCCCACCTTGGAAAGCTTCCTGTATTTTATCTCATTTTAAATATTGTGTAAACATTATTTGACCTTTCTATCACCATTTCATGTAAACCTGTCTGAAAATGTGTGTATGATTTGCACATATATGCAACTGGAAAAATTTTGTCTCGCAAGCTTTTAAATTTAAAAACAAGCAAAAAGAAAGTTAAAAATGCATTTTAAATGCATTAAAATATGCTAAGTGGGCATATAAATACATGAAATTTTAGATCTTCCACTCTCCAACTCAAGTTCTACTGAATGGTAGGAATGTCCAGTAACACTAATATTTTTTTCTATGGCAGCTCCTTGAAAAGTTAATATTTTGTACCACAGAATGCCAAGAAACACTATAGGTTTGCAAAGTCAATTTTTCAGCTCAGTGTGTTCTTCAGCCTAAGCTCGTCAGGTTCTGCTATGCCTGATGTGGCAAATGGGCTTTTCCAGCAGGGCACAATGTAGGAATGGTGGCTGTTTCTCCTCAGACTGAGCTTGCAAGGGGGAGTGATCATGGCAGTGGCCTTGTTTACCTAATTCTCAGCAGCTAACACCCTTAATCTAGTGTGAGTTGAATTTCTTCCCTTACTTGACTTAATCAAGATGCAATCTCCCACAGAGGTACCTCTTCAACTTCTCTTTGATGTTAGTATGTGCTAAAGTCCATTCCCATCTCACACCAGAACTCCCAGAACTGACTCAATCTCTTTGAGAGCAAGATGGATGTCCATAAGTCAATAAAGGGAAATCTGATACCATGTCAGAATTTAAAGAAGGTAAGATTTGTTTCTTTTAAATTCTGGTATTCATAATCCTGTAGAGTGAGTTCATGTTGGTAACAACAGCGATAACAATAATATGCCCTTAATCATGTATTAGCAAACAAGTATTAACTAGCATAGTAACTTTTTGATGTAAATGCAGTCATTCCCAATAGGTACCAATGTACTTTGAATGCCATTGGAGATACTCATATCTCAGCTGGACAGGGCACAAAGTAACATGATCTCACTTTGAAGCTGTCCCTGCTTTGAAAGAGGGGTTGGACTCTTCGATCTCCAGAGGTACCCTCCAAACTAAATTGTTCTATGATATTATAACTGCTAGATTGCATTAAATCTATAATTGCTCATTCCACACTGAGATTTTACTCGGTGCCCATGGATTTATTCTTGATTGATTAGCACTTAGCTCCAAAAACAAGCAGTCTGGCTTATGACATCTACTTCTGGATATGAACTTTAGCCTGTCTAGTCTGTGAGTTAAGCTATGGGACACTCCAAGGCTCTACAGAAAAACAGTGTCTGTTCTGGTTGGTAACTGTCCCCAAGCCAAGGCATAGCCCACAGCGGAGCTGACAAATGACTAAAGTGATGCAGAGTTCACTTAGTTCAGCCTACATGTAGATAGTCCCTTTCAAGGGAGACTTGTCCTGTCTCCCCAAGCCATTGCTAGGGCTGGCAATATGTTAAGTCAACCTAGCTATCTTTAGCATCAACATCTTTTCCCTTGACCATGTCAATTTGTGCTATTAATCAGCAACATATGCATGAACTCTGAATTCCATTGTTCTCTCTTAATATACATTACTTTACAGAGTAAAACATGCAAATAGGAGTTAACCCAGTGGCCTGAAAGGATCCCTTAATCTGCTTCATGAGGTGTTAGCTACTATATACCACACCTGAAATATTTCTACGCTAATGCACACAGCATGAATAGCAAACAAGAGGAGCTCAAAGCTTTGGCTCAGTCCATGAGATTTGACATCACTGACAAATGTGAAACCTAGCGGGATAAGTCCTGTGAATGGTGTGCCCTGTTGGACAGTTGCAGGCTCTTCAGGAATAATAGACAGTGCAGAACAGGTGGAGGGGCTGCACTGTATGTAATTAAGGGGTTAGAATGTATGGAGCTCACAGTTGGCAATGGCACAGTTAGAGCCTCTGGGTAAGAATCAAAGAGCAAACAAATAATGTGGGAGTCTGCTATAGACCTCCCAACCATGACGGTGACACCAATGAGTTATTCTTTGAGGAACGAAGGGACATTACCAAGTAAACTCTCCTTGTCCTTATGGGGTACTTCAACTTCCCAGAAATTAACTGGGTGTATCACACAGCTGGTACAACCCAGGACAGAAGACTCCTAAAAAACTTAGTTGACAACTTTATGGAACAGGTCCTAAGGGAGCTGACTCAGAAAGATTCTCTTCTTAATCTGCTACTTGTCAACAGAGTGGATCTCATGAGTGGAGATTGGTGGCTGTCTTAGCCACAAGTGACAACACAGCAATCAAGTTTAGAATCTCTGTTGACAGGAGGAAAAGTGCCAACAACACCTCAGCTCTGGACATGCGGAGAGCAGACTTCAGCTTGCTCAGGGAACTGTGCAAGTAAGGTCCCCTGGGAAAATGTTTCTGCAGGTGCTGGGGTTCTGAAATGCTGGTCACTTTTCAAACATCACCTCCTAAGGGCACAGGAGCAGGCAATTCCCAAAGGTCAGAAGTTAAGCAGGCAAGGCAGAAGGCCGGCTTGACAGAGCAGAGATTTTCTCTTGGAAATAAGGCAGAAAAGGAAGGTGTATGCACAGCAGACGCAAGATCAAGTGACATGGGAAGAATTCAGAGATGTTGCTGGCCATTGTAGGGAGAAAACATGTGCAGCCAAAGGTCAGTTGGAATTGAAAGTGGCCAGAAATGTGGGCTAAAATAAAGTTTTTTCAGATACCTTAATGTCAATAGGCAGTATAGAAATATCATCAGCCCATTCCAGGATGAGGATGGTTACCTCGAAAACAGGGACAGAAATAAGACAGAGGTGTTTAATGCTTTCTTTGCCTCTCTCTGCAACACAGATGATGAACCAAGGGAGTTTCAGTGCCCTGAGCTGGAGGACCATGACTGCAAGAAGGATCAACTCCCTCCTNCTCTGGACATGCGGAGAGCAGACTTCAGCTTGCTCAGGGAACTGTGCAAGTAAGGTCCCCTGGGAAAATGTTTCTGCAGGTGCTGGGGTTCTGAAATGCTGGTCACTTTTCAAACATCACCTCCTAAGGGCACAGGAGCAGGCAATTCCCAAAGGTCAGAAGTTAAGCAGGCAAGGCAGAAGGCCGGCTTGACAGAGCAGAGATTTTCTCTTGGAAATAAGGCAGAAAAGGAAGGTGTATGCACAGCAGACGCAAGATCAAGTGACATGGGAAGAATTCAGAGATGTTGCTGGCCATTGTAGGGAGAAAACATGTGCAGCCAAAGGTCAGTTGGAATTGAAAGTGGCCAGAAATGTGGGCTAAAATAAAGTTTTTTCAGATACCTTAATGTCAATAGGCAGTATAGAAATATCATCAGCCCATTCCAGGATGAGGATGGTTACCTCGAAAACAGGGACAGAAATAAGACAGAGGTGTTTAATGCTTTCTTTGCCTCTCTCTGCAACACAGATGATGAACCAAGGGAGTTTCAGTGCCCTGAGCTGGAGGACCATGACTGCAAGAAGGATCAACTCCCTCCTCCCTGAAATTGCTGCTCCAGCTGGATCCCTACAAATCTATGGGAGCTGGAGCTGGCTGATGTCATCACAAAAGCTCTCTCGATGATTTTTGAGCAGTCTTGGGAACCTGGAGAGGGCTCAGCTGACTGGAAGCTAACAAACATTGTCCCAGTTTTCAAGAAGAGATAGAAGGAGGATCCCAGAAACCACAGGCTTGACAGTCTCACTTCAGTGCCTGGTAAAGTTATGGAGAAGATTGTTCTGAGAAGTACTGAAAACCACTTGAAAGACAATGCAGTAATTGGTCACAGCCAGCACGGCTTCATGAGAGGAAAGTCCTGCTTGTCAAAATGGAATTCCTCTTATGACAAGATAACCCACCTATCTGATCAAGGGAAGCAAGTTAATGTAACCTTTCTGGATTTCAATAAGGCTTTCAATACTGTCTCTCAGAGGATCCTTCTGGACAAACTGTCCAGCACACAGCTGGATAAACACATTATGTGGTGGATGAGCAATTGGCTCATGGGTTAGGCACAGAGGGTAATAGTGAATGGGGTGACATCAGACTGGTGACCTGTCACTAGTGGGGTTCCACAGGGCTTCATCTTGGGCCCTTTGCTCTTCAGCATCTTCGTAAATGACTCGGATGCAGGAATGGAAGGGATACTAAGCAAGTTTGTAGATGACACAAAATTGGGAGGCACTGTTGACTCCCTCAAAGGCAGGGAGGCCCTGCACAGAGACCTCCACAAATCAGAGGGCCGGGCAATCACCAACCATATGAAGTTAAACAAGGGAAACTGCCAGATTTTGCACCTGAGCTGGGGCAACCCTGGATGTCTGTACAGACTGTACAATGAGAACCTGGAAAGCAATACTGCAGAAAGGAACTTGGGGGTCCTGGTCAGTGGCAAGTTGAATATGAGTCAGCAGTGCCCTGGCAGCCAGGAGGGCCAACTGCATTGTGGGGGGCATCAGTCACATCATCACCAGCCAGTTGAGGGAGGGGATTGTCCCTCTCTGCTCTGCACTGGGGAGGCATCACCTTGGATATTGTGTGCAGTTTTGGGCACCACAATACAGGAAAGATATTAAGCTATTGGAGAGTGTCCAAAGGAGGGCAATGAAGATGGAGAAGGGCCTTGAGGGGAAGCTGTATGAGGAGTGGCTGAGGTCAGTTGGTCTGTTCAGCTGAAGAAGAGGAGACTGAGGGGAGGGAGACCTCATTGCAGTTACAACTTCCTTGTGAGGGGAAGAGGAGAGGCAGGCACTGATCTCTTCTCTGTGATGACCAGCAACAAGACACAAGGGAATGGCCTGACGTTGTGTCAGGGGAGGTTTGGGTTGGCTATTAGAAAAAGGTTCTTCACCCAGAGTGTGGTTGGCCACTGGAACAGGCTCTTCAGGGAAGTGGTCACAGCATCAAGCCTGACATCGTTCAAGAAGTGTTTGGATGATACTCTCAGGCACATGTTGTTACTGTTGGGAATGGTCCTGTCCAGGGCCAGGAGTTGGGTTTGATGATCCTTGTGGGTCCCATCCAACTCAACATATTTTTGTGGTTCTGTGATTTTGTGATGTTTTCAGTATGCATTTATAGGAGCCAGCACAAGTGCAATACAGTATGGCACATTTAACCTCTGGTGGTCTTGGAGATGTTTCCAGCTCTGGAGTATCTGACATAGGATATCATCCCATTTTTCCTCATCCTACAGTAGATCTACAAGATCCACTGAGTGGATCATAGAATCATAGAATCGCAGAATGGTTTGGTTGGAAGGGACCTTAAGGATTATCTATTACCTATTTCCATTGGCAGAGACACCTTCCATTAGACAAGATTGCCCAGTGTCCCATTCAACCTGGCCTTGAATACTGACATGGATGGGACATCCACAACTTCTCTGGATAACCTGTTCCAGTGTCCAACCTCTCTCACAGTAAAGCATTTCTTCCTAATATCTAACCTGTTTAAACCAAACTGCAGTTTGAGCAATTTTTTATATTTGTTTTTTCATGCAGCCAGTATTTAGAAAGTTCTTCAATAGGAAGATTGATTTTCTTTTTGACATTATAAGGGGGTTTTTGCATTTTGAATGTTTTTCCTTTTTGCACCCAGCTTTTTGTTCTTTTAGGCCCTGGGGGATTGGTAAGCTAGTTGTTTACCTTAGCTCTGGCCATTCTGAATGCCTATTCTTCCATTCTTCTTCTTATCTCTCCAGTGGTATCCTCTCCATCTGTTCAGTAAGCACTAACAATTTTCAGCCTTATCTTTTAAGACCATCTTCAGAAGCAGTTTTGCAACTGTTTTCTGGAAAGGATTTGGCACTTAGAAAGGCCAGGTACAACACCATTTAACTGAGATTTCAGGGGAGACTATAGAGAAAACAATAAACTTACTATTTCTATTTTTTTCATTGTGTAATTCATTCATTCTGCTTGGTATTTTAACTGAACTTTAATCCCCTTCACCTGCAGAAAGGCAACATGTATTTATATTTACTTCAAGTAAAGCACAAATGTCTCCACCAACAGGTATGTACACAGAACAATATTAAAGGAGGCTTACATGGTCTTTAATATCAGTATCTTTAAAAGCAGCAGATGTAATATACGGATGAACATAGTTCTTCTTTCCTATTTTCAAATGGAACCCTGAAATTGGATTGACCCCTGTGACTATTTGGCTTTCTGAGCACGCTTAGCCCACCAACATAATGTAGGTTTTCTATTTAAAATATTTAAATACTGCAATTAACATATAGCATAATCAATCATCTGATTTACTGCTGAGTGTCTTATTCATTTTGACTGGTGTGAAGGAAGGAGACTGTAACAGTAAAGGACATTGTTATCCACATCACTATCTTTATGGTGACAGGTACCATAAATTATAGGAAATAGAAACAAGAGCTGATCAAAATTCCCCTAAATCTTATGAGAATTATGGCATTTCCTATGTGTCTATATCTTGAATTAGCACGAAGAAAGTTTGAAAGTGCCATGTAAAGGAGCTATGTGCCAGTTTGAATAATTTTCTAAAATAGTTGCTCACCAAAGTATCTTAAAGAAGTGGTAATGGGAAAATAAAGCTTTTCATATGAATAAAAGTTGTTAAAATAAAGGAAATTCAGAGTAGAAATATACTTTTTAAGTGGAATGAGTTCAGTACTGAAATTCCATAGGGATCTCTACTTGGGCCTTTGTTGTTCAAGAAAGAAATAAATTATTAGAGAAAAGGGATGGGTGACTGGTGAAGAAGCATACCCCCCAAAAATTTAGATTCAGAGTATTTCACAAGCACATCCTGGTATTGATTGACTAGGAAAAACAATTGCAGATTATACCCAATGCATCTAAATGCAAAAGGATGTTCATGGGAAAAAAATTATTTTCTGCTTCAAACTGATGGTCTCTGAGCTGACTATTACTAAAGAATTGCAACTTAAGCCTTAACAGGAAATGTCATAAGAAAATCAGTTCGAGAGTTGGTCCTGGTCAAAAAGTCAAACTGAACATTACAATGTACTTGGAAAAGTGGGGACAGCAGAAGAGCCACTATACTGCTCTTTGAATCCATCTGGGGCTCTGAATGTGACAGCAAGAGAGAATGCAGCAGCCAACCACAAGGATCTTCCTGGCCACCTGACATTCTTCTGAAATGTCATTTGTCTTCAGCCACTGACATTTGTAAACAACTTGTGACATTCAGGAGAACAATCACAAGATTTAAAACCTTGTTTTTTCTCATTCACGCAAATGAGTTAAGGTCCATACTGATTGGGGAAAAATCATACTGAGAAGTAAACAATCAAACAGGGATAGAGATGCCCTGCAGAGAGACCTGGACAAATTAGAGGGGTGGGAAATCACCAACCATATGAATTTTCATGAACTCAGTTGCTGGATTCTGCACTGGGCATGGAGCAACTCTGGTTGTATGTAAGGACTAGGGAACAAAAGACTGCAGTGCAGTGCTGTGGAAAGGGACCTGGAGTGGCAAGTTGAATATGAGTCAGCAGCACCCTGGCAGCCAGGAGGACCAACCATGTCCTGGGGGGCATCAGGTACAGCATCACCAGCTGGGTGAGGGAGGGGATTGTCCCACTTTGTTCTGCACTGTAAAAAATCTCTGGCAGAAGCAGACATAGTATTCTTGTTTTTCTGTTATCTATTTGCAAAGCTCTTACTATTATTTTTGTATGATTCTGTGTAAAATTTATACAATAATTCCACCATTGAGACATAGCGAAACCTTAGAAAGAGCAAAAGTAGCACCTAGGAGAACCCTCTCAATCTTCATAGTCTTTGTGTTGTTACAGAATAGGGAATACATAAGAGTACTATTATATAAAAGCATAAATTAAGGAGGGATTCCTGTCCCGTGTTACTTTGGAGAGGGGCAGGAATTAAACATCATGCTTTCAGGTGGTGTTGAAAACTGTGGGCTTTCTCATAGAATCCTTTTTCCCAGGCCATAGAATGGAGTTTAGAGCAATAATGCAGGTAAGAGAAAACTTGAGCACAGGAGGAACTGGGGATTCAGTTAAAGCATGCAGTGGAGAGATCACAGAGTGGATTGAGCTACTGAGCATCTCAGTTATGGAGTCTGCTTTTGGACCTGGACTGATATGTTTAAATTTTGCTGTTTTGAGCCATGGTGTTTTACCAGGCAAACACCTTGCCAAATAATGGAGGAGAAACAAAACCTGTGTGATGGCGAAAGTTGTTGTGGAGTAGGACTACAACAGCTCTGCCTTAGATGGGTTTACAGTGCCAAGGATGTGCAGCCTTCAGCTCTTACAGCTCAGGATGTGCTATCAGTGACACAGTAATTTGGATCAGGGTTTCTTTTGTCTTGTCCCCATTTACTGTGCTTTGATTTGCATTACCAAGAGGTCTTCATGCCCAAACTATATTCAATTTAGACAAAATTAATACTTACACTCCTAATGCACTGCAACCACGGAAGGACAGTCAGCTGACATAAGTGGAATAGACCTATTCTAAAATCCTTCCACTAAACAAAACCAGCAACTCCCTCCCATCCACATGCTACGAATATCAGTTCTTCAGCACCAACTTTTTGGCTTTGCAGGTCTGTTCCTCTTGTGCTGTGTCATGTACTACCAGTATTGACAGCTTCACCCTTTGTAGAGAGGGTAAGCTTGAAGTACACTTGGAGCTTTTTACTTCTGGTTTCATTCATCAGCCTTCTGGAGAGGATCAGTGCTCTGAGAAAGAATGATCCCATATAAAAAGCCAGTATTTTCGTTATCCCAGAAAGTTATTTCTATGTGGCCCACACAAATATTCACCAAAGGTATGAGTCAGGCCATCTAAACCAGTAATGCTTTAGCAATAATACAGATTGTGATATTAAAACCTTATTTTTCAGCTGTATTTAGACTCTCCTTGATATATGATAAACTAAAAAAGAAAAAAAAGAAAAAAAAGAAAAAAAAGAAAAAAAAGAAAAAAAAGAAAAAAAAAATTGAGAATACCTCTTATTCATGTGTTTCTAGCACCCAATTTTCAAATTATTGTGAGGTTTATGACTAAATCTCAAGATCTGGCAGTGCTTTTTGAAAAGAAAGAAGGCAAGCACTTAGAATAAATAAAGAAAAGTGCTCAGAGATATAAGTTTGCAAGAGAGTATATAACAGTAAGAAGTTATGGTAGCTATAGTGATGAATCATTTTCCCCCATCCCATTGTGAGCATTAAAAAAGCACTGAAGTCAATGGCTTCTTTCTCTGAAAAATGGACCTCAAATGGTCAGAGTACTTTTTTTCTGAGTTTGTCTCATCTGTGTCTGAACACTGCTGCAAGACACACACACACACACACACACACACACACACACACGGTAAGAAAACAGGACTAACTATCATTATTCATCTTGCAGTAACAAATATGTGCTAACTTTTCTGTTTATCTAAATGTATGTTTCTTACTCTCCAACCTAGTAAGGTAAGATTGTAATCACATATGCAGCATCTGAGTCTAACAAGTTTACTGGGTTCTAACCAGAAGAATTCAAAGCAGGTGTTACTGACACTGATTGTATTGTTCTAACAGTGTGATGTGAAAAGGCACCTGATTATTTGGATATATGCCTGTATCCTCAGATGTTCTCTTAGATGTTTATAGTCTGTAGTACTCTAAAAGTTTCCCTTAAATCAAACAGAGATTGTAAAAAAAGGAGTAAAAAACCCATATTGCTTCTTTATGTTGTAAGGGAACACCATTTAACTGATATAATCCTTGTATCTGCTATCCTTCCTCTCTCCTGGGAAAAGAAACAAATTTTCATTCCTACCCCATGGTTTGTTTCAGTTGCCTGTATTGTCAGAAAATATTTGCTTTGCCTGCAAACACACTGAGCTTTGGTCTCAGTCAGTTTTTAGGCTATTTTTCCAACATAAACACTTAGGGCATGGCTCTTTGTTGTACTCCATGTATTGTTTATTGACTCCTTTGCACTTAAAATATGTTCTTGGAGAGACTTCTTTTTTGGTATATGAATTCAAAACTTCTCCTAGTCAAATTGTTTTAACATGTGCAGTAAATAGTGTGTGTGTTCAAAGGCAGGTATTGAGGATTTTCTTTTTTGTTGATGTTAAGTTCACAGAGTAAATTAGTACAAGCCACAGAGCTTCCCAGGATTTTTTTTTTTCCCTATTTATCCATTTCTTAGTGTGATACATAAATGATTTGGATCTCCTCCTCTGGCTGATCCTATATAGGTGCAAATCTTTATAAAAGGATGATAGAGTATACTTCTGTTAAGACATGTTGAGCTGATTTGCAAAAGTGAAAAGATTGAATGATTCAGTAAGAGATTTGATATTTCTGTTCCTTCCCTAACAAAGCTTTTCATCCCACCTAACTGCTCAGGAAAGAGCTGCGTCATTTTCCCAGCAGTACAAAGTTAGAGTAGACATTAGACAGATGCCCAGAGGTAATGTCTCTATCTCTGCCTGCAGAGAAGCATCTTTAAAAAACAAGACTATTTAGTGTTGAGAAATATTTCTAAAAGGCTGTTTGTTTTTCTGAAGTTTTCCTTTGCAACACAAATCACTGGAGACCAGATAACAGAAGAGAGCCTTTTCATGTCGAGACAACTCTTCAAAGAAGTGGATGGGAATTTAGCCACATGATGGGTTCCATTGAAGGAAGGCATACAATTAGATCTATGTATTACTTATGCAGTGGTATTTGACCATCTGTGAAGCTGCAAACATTTTCTGTGGAAGATGCAGTCTCTAGAAATTTCACTAACATGGATAGTTCCATGCATGTACAAAGGTGTTTTCCATTGTCAATTTTCCCATGTGCATGAGAAACTGTATATGAGCCACTTTTGCCATTTACATACCATTCTCCAGAGGAATTTCATGAACATTTTCTCTGTATCATAGTTCTGTGCAACTTGCAAACATAAAAGTGAAAATATGTCTTATATCTAACTTAGCCCTAGATGTCAGTTTTCTCTAGCACTAATACACAAGTATGTGCTATATGCAAGGCAGATTTTTTATTTTTTTTCTACATAACTAAAGGCTTGTGTAGGAGAAGAAATTGTAGGTCCTCACCAAAATATAATGAAACATCTGGGATATGTTCTGTCAAGAACAACTTTCTTGGTCCTCATGCTGACATTGAATAAAAAGAAAATACCTCTTTTTCCCTACATTTGCTTTTCTTGAATATACTGTCTGTCCTCTGGCTACAGATTCTACTGCAATAATGACTGTACCCTCTGCGATCATCATGACAATTAGATTTCATGAAAATCTTTCAGACACCAGTGAGGTCTTCTCACCACAAGAAGAGAGCTTTAATATTTACTTAGGCCTCCTTAGAAATTTTGCTTATTGAATGACTCTGTTAGGCATCTTTCCTGGTTAATCAGCACTTGAGGTACCTTAACTCATCGTGGCTTCCCAGCAAAGAGAGGATTTCAGAGGTACTTGTTCCACCACAGAATGCTGCAGACTTGTCTGTCACATCTCACTTCTACTGTGCCTTTAAGGGCTGGCATAACCCAGAGCTGAATTGATTGTGTAGTTGGCAAAACGCTTTGGGAGTCTTCTGCATGAAAGTTGTTCTCCAACAGCAGCCCTAACTACTGTACATAATTTTTTTTCTGCCTACTCTCATTAGAATAACTTATCTACTGGAAGTAAAGTGAGAATAAATTTAGGTCATTCAGAATGCCCAGGCTGGAATTTGGCCAAGACGTGAGAGTTAGGAACACAGAACTCAAGAAATATGTTAGTGATGTTCATTTATTTCTTTTCATTGTTATAAAGAAATTGCTGTTTCAGTAGTGACTGCTGCAGGTGACTGCACATCTGACATTTCCCTGATGATGCAATATAGCTTTGTCTGTATTCCTACATTACTAGGGAGGAGATGGGTCACACTTTTTTTTTATCACTGATTCAAGAAGTTTAAAATGTGGATGGGCTATAGTTAAAGGTAAAAAAAGAAAGATTGCTGGAATAAGAGTTCCAGCTGTGATGAAGAATAGAACTGTCAAATGAAGTGTAGGTATTTCATGTATGGATGGGTTCGCTCTGGAGTGGCAGGGCTTATTCATTTATCTGCACATAGCTAAGCATAATGTGAATTTAGAGGTGAAGTCAGTCTGTACCACTGCATGCTAGCATGTTCACTTTGGAAAAGGAAACACGGAAAATCTGGGTATTAGGATGTTTTTAGATGCTAAAATTTGGAAGACCTAAATTCTGTCTTCTAGTAGAAGCTCCCTGGGTGATTGTAGGCAAAGCACATTAAAACCTGAAGATGTTGATTTTGGACAGGAGCCAGGTACCTAGAAGTGAGTTACTGTGCCATGGAATTACTGCAGTACTCAAGCATGCTTCATAAACTTGAACCTCAATCTGTCTCTTCCTTAGTGTTTGGTACTTGCAAAAACATGAGTAGTCCCTACCTACCAAGGAAGTGTGGTGAGAGCAAGTGCCACAGGGCAAATGAGGTACTCTGGTACCTCTGTTTCAGACAAGTGGATAAAGACAATGATTCAAATAGAAAATATATTTAGTGCTGGGGGCATTCCATAATAACAGTTAAATATGTTTTGTGCTTTCTGGTAGGTGATCCACATGCAGGATGAAAACTTGGTCCTGCTTCCAGAATACAGGATGACATCTGTCTCGTTTGACTCAGCTGGCTGGCAATGGAAGTTGTCGTCTAAACTGCAGATTCTGTGTCTAGTCAGGGAAGGGGCCAAGCACTTCCAGGAGGCAGTTCATACCATCCTAAAATGGATGTCTAAGACAGAGAGGACTGAGTACAATCCCCTTTGAGGACTCTCTCTTTTCACAAGCTAATGAGAATGGTCTCTGGAGGTCTAGCTCAGCTGAGGCACCTACCTGTTTGATGGCTATGTAAAATTAAATTAAACACACCGTGGTCTCCCTTCAGATGACAGAAGACACTTGAGAAAGTTCAGGTGTTTAATCTCTCCTCATGATTCACAGGGTACAGTGATATTAAAAAAAAATACATCTGTAGCAAAATTTTTTAATAAAGCATTCTTACTAGGTAGTCTGTGATTAATCTTTACTTCTTAGTTCTTGGAATTTTTTCTTTACATGCCCTAAATAGAATGAATTCTGATAAAACTCCAGCCACTCTAAAAGAGAGGCTAATGTATTTGAACTTTCTTCATGTCCTGGTTGGTAACAAATCATACTGCTCCTGTGTCAGCTAAATAATTAAAGCCTGATTTGTGAAATATTACTTACCTGAAATGATTCATTTGTGGTTAAGTGAGAAAACAACAGCAACAAACAGGCAATGCATGGCTTAATTGGAAACTTGACTCTTTTTGCCTAAGCCAAAGTAAAAATCAAACGAAGCCACTGTAATGCAGACTTCTCTGCAGTTCCAGAGCCAAGCATATAGCCTTACATTGTCACTTCTGCTAATACCTGAAGCCAGGAAAGGAGCGTGTTGATGCTGAACTCCTCAGGAATATAAGGCTTGGTTGTTTGTCTCAATTTTCCTGCTGTAACAAATCTTCAACTCAGGGAAACCAAGACAGGTTTCTCCAAAGCAAAAATCTTAAATTGTATGCAACAGCTTGAATGGCCTGAAGGACAATTTTATACAGATCATAATTTGAACAGTTCATGAAGACTTATTGACCATCATTGGAATGGAGCATATCCAATACTGCGATTCCAGTTGTGAGAGCAATACTGCACTTGCAATGGCTGAAAGACCGGGATGTATTTTATACACACTGTTACTCTTCCTTATATTTTGTAACCTTTTCAGGCTTCTATTGAAAATACATGTAACATAAACATCTCATATTTAATGTTACTCTAATTAATTAGTTTATTGTCACAAATTAATCACAGACAAGGACATCTGTAGGTCAGGTCATTCAGGAAATGGAAAATGATGCATGAAGTTTCTCATGTTTTCAGTCCTTCTCTTCTATATTCTCTATTATTCCTTAAATCAGTGAATATATGTTTCTACTCTAGGGACATCTTGATCCCTGTAAATGCAAGATGTGTGAAGCTTGTATCTATATTCCTTAAAGGGTAAAAA
>VXBX01008449.1:62712-117804 GCA_013400415.1 Scytalopus superciliaris | reverse complement strand
AAAAAAAAAAAAGGAGGGGGAAGTGATGCAGATGGATCAATATAAACATGTATGACAGTAGCTTGGAGCTGCATGCAGTAGCATAAGTAAACAGAGTGACAGGATGACTTTTCAAAACAAGCTTGTCATGTTTATGCTTGTTATCAGCTTTCCTGACAACGATTTTCCCATCAGCTAACTACAGACTTAATTAGGGCATTAACACAGTGCTGCCCCCACACCTCCTGCCTTTCCCCAGCTAAGTACTGGGTCATTACTGGGAGGAGAGAACACAAGCAAGGAAATGGGAAAGAAAGAAAAAAAGGAAGCAAGAGAGAAAGGGGAGAGAAATAAGAAAAAAAAAAAGATAACTAAGGAATGAAGGAACAAAGACATAGCATAATTTTGATTACATTGCACAGGGTGGAAGTGGAACAAGCAGTGCCTTTCCATGTTTTATACCAGATTTTGCAAGACAGGCCAGACCACTCCACTGAGAGAAGGGAGACTAATTTCTGTGATTTCCACTTGTAAATGCTTATAAATGCAAGAAATGTGAACTCCTCCACTGTTTGTTAAGGTACATCCCTCACCCTCTCAGAGCAGCTACTCTGTGTAATAAAGAGCCTTCCTATGCACAAGACCCTAGAAAGCAAGTCGTTAGATGTTTTTGGCAAGCTGTGCTTTTGGGGGATAGAGATGCTAACTATTCACATGGATCTTGTACAACAGCTCCACATCAACTGAAAAAAACGTGGTGCATTTTGCAGTATCCAGTCCCTTTGGATAGCATGTCTGACACCCAGAGCAGAGCTCCATTGCAGACACCGATAGTGACAGGAGTAACCCTGAGCATTTTCATCACAATGTTATTCTTCATAATGACAAATTTTCATATACTACTATGTTCAAACAATTGTGATTTTGCAAGTAGCAAAAGACCTGAATTGCCTGGTTTTCTTTATCATTTCAATATTTTTTTGGCATTTATCATCTCCACTATGTGTGGTAGATCATGTCTTGGTGGCAGGGAATTTTGCCTTGCTAGTCTTTCACCCCATTCACTGACATAAGATGTTTCTAGTTAAGCCCATTAATTGCTGCTTTTTGCTTCTGACCTGCCAGAATTACCTGGTCAGTTCAAGCATGCATCAATTCAGACCTTTTCTTCAGTTGTATTACTCAAGTGCACAGGTGCAGGTCAATGATGCAGTGCCAGAAGAAACCCAGAGATGGTGATACTCAAACTATAGCACAGGTGTCTCTGCAATGAGCACAAGCAAATGCTATATCTGCTGGGTGGTATCCAGGCAAATGAATGCAATGCTTTCCATTTCAGTAACCAGGAGCTGTTAAGTAGTAGCTATTAGAAATACAGGAGATTTTAAATCTGTTTTCTCCTGAGAAACTGTTAGAGGAGCTCTTGGAATAGTTGTTTATATTTGATGTCACTTTGGAAAAGACACAGGAACCATCTGAGAAAGAAGTGTGAAACTTAAAAAAAGGTAAAGGGATCATCTATGGTGCTCTAGACATTTGTCAGTCTGGGCAAAATTGAATGGACAGTTTGAATCACCATTTAGAGGCAGGTAATGGAGAATAAGTAGACTAGTACCAACCAACACATGCAACATGGAAAATAAAGCTTATTGTTACTGCTTAGGTTAGTTCATTTTATAAAGATAATAGGATTGATGTGGTAGATCTCTGTAAAATATTTGATTGATCTTGCACTTCTTTTTGTTTTAAAACTGAGATAAAATAAAATCTGTATTACAGGAACTGAAGTTTGGAGACATATAAAATCTCAAAATATAACTGTAAACGGAGCCATCAATGAACAGATGCAGGGTTCTGAAGAGATCACTGTTTTTCCTGCAATATTTAATGTTTTTATAAAGAACCTGGAAGGAAAAAACAATTACTGGCTAAGCTTACAGAAGTACAAAAATTAAGGAAAGAATGATAAAGTGAAAAAAGGACCAGTAATTTTTTTAGAAAAATAAGCTCGTATGTGATTTAGCTAGGCCAAATAGGAAAAAATGGTAGCAAGAAAGCAAATGCATTGTATCTATGAGAAGAACCTGAAAAGAACAAGAAGGTTATGATGAGTAGAATAATAATTTTTGTTTTGCTAGTATTATGGTTATAACTTCTGTTTAATATAGTGCCTAGGAGCACCTGCCTTCAGCAAGGACTATGTGACTCTGAAGAAACAGAGAAAAAAATGCAACTTCTATCCTTCAGAAGCTGTCCATGTTTTGCATCCAAAAGCTGTATGTAATTTCCGTATGTATAAACAAAAGGCTGCTTTTCTTACATGGCAGGATGGCTGAGCGAGATGTGCTTGGTGAGCTGTTCTCTTCTTTGTCAACAATTCCTGGATCTCTTGATTTTTTTTCATCAAACCAGTCTTTGTTTTTATTGGAGGAGAACCTGAAAGATTCTTCAGAGGACTGCAGGATGCTATTTTTAATATGTTGCCAAAGCACTTCAGGAAAGGGATCTACTCTGGCCTCTAATTGGGAGATGTGGAGACACACCATCCATAATGCTGCTTCTTCCTTTGGGAACACACACAAAATCAGTCTCGAGGAGAAAAGACAATGCAGAAAGAACCTTCCCTCACCAATACCACCTATGGAGACTTTCCATTGTGCCTTTTGCAATTGCACTTGCCTATGGTGCATTGGCCTTTTTAGCCACCAGTGCGCTTGTAGCAAGAGAGGGTAGAGCCCTTCCCAAATCTTCGTTTGCAAAGCCGAGCCATGACGGTGATGTATAAACAGGATGTTTTTGCATTGGAGTGGGGAAGCACCAAACTGCATGCTAGAGTGATAGGTGTATGGAGATTCACTGAAGCCATAGATAAGATTTAAGGACTGGAAAAACTGCCTTATATGAATTGATCATGGAGTCTCATGGAGTTCAACCCAAGTGGAATGTCCAAGACAGTCTTTGAGTATCTTCTTTATGCTTTGTAAATTTTGAATGGTTGAAAAGCTGATAGTAGGGGGCTTTTTTCAGTCTTTAAAACAAGTTAAATACAGTTAGATTTGATGAAGGCCCCTCTTTTTAACAGCTTTGATATAACTCACAAGGTCTAAAGGGTAAACCAAGTCCAGTTGGTGTTTTACAACTACATGCTCTAGTTAAAAAAAAAGATTAATTCAGAGAAACCATCTGGTCTATGTTGCTCTAGGAGGTCAGACCACCTAATTTTTGGCTTAATTTTTCTATGAATCTAGGAAATCCATTATCATATTCTTTTCATTTGAATCTCCCTATCTTTGCTAGAGGACACAGAGAAGAATAACAACCCAAAGCTACTGTTATACTTAGGGAATTGAAATTTTCATGGGCTTTGATCTCACCATTTTACCTCTTGTTGTAAATTATATCCTCACCATGACAAAAGAAATGATAGTATCCTGGTCTTTTTGCTCTTATTGGCTGCAGATATTTAAGACAAAAATGTCAGAGGTAATTTAACCACATTCTTCCCACAGTGTATCTCAGAAGGACTCCGGGTACCAGATATTTTCAGTGGTTGTCACTGGCTTTCACAATATTCTCCCAGTGGAGAAGGCCCCAGTGAAATTATATGTTCTTTAAAAAGGGGTCACTTAGCTAAAAGAAGGCTGAAAATACCACACGGAGTTTCAGCTGCATAATTTCCAGTGATTATTGTGGGACCCTGTGTTCCTGGGCCTTGGGCAATGCTTTGAAATGAAGGGGATATTGCCCAATCTTTATATCTTTGAAAGAAGATAAAATTAGAGCAGTTTTTAAAGTAAGCCCTGCAGGTTCACTGAACAGCTGCCTTCAAAGGAAATTTCCTTGTCTCAATAAACAAGAAAACAGAAGCACCTGCGTCTGGACGCATCATTCTTATTTTTGGGAATACTACCTTTCAAAAATCAAATGGTTGAAAACAAGAAAGTGTTATAATCAGTGAGAAAATACTGTGTATCTGTATGTGCTTTGTCCTATGGTGATATTAAGTAGTTCTTCTTATATAATCCCATTAGTCCAGAGTAAAAGCATTAAGATTTTATGAGTAGCTGAGTTACCTTGGACAAAGCATCTTAGTTTACAGCTCCGCTTTTGACTCTGTTTGTGGATGTTCCAAAGACATGAAGCACNTTTTTTTAAATGCTGTGAGAAATTCTCAGTAACTGGAATAAACTATGCTGTAATCATAACATATACAATCCACTTGAAAATTTAGCATAGGTTGATTTTGTTCAAACATAGTGTAAGTAATCTTTACTATTCAATAGAGATTATTACAGTGGAAGCAAGTGTCAAGTCTCTTTCAGGAGTAATTAATTTACAGATAATGTCGATTAATCTGACATAGTATGGTATATCAGATGAGTTAACATGAAAGTACATTTTTTTGTTGGTTGATTCTGATGCTTTTCTGTCACTCCAAAATTGCTTTTAGTATGCATTGTGTTTATGAATGCAAGGTCTTGGTTTTTTCTATTGCAAATCAACCCAAGAAGGCCAGTTTTATACTTGCATAGGAATTCAAGTATGGAAATGAAAAAGTTCCTTTCAAAAATTTGATCCCTGGGAGTGGTTTAATAAATGTCAATTGGGGTGTGAAAGATCATGTTCTTTTGTGGATAGATCTTCTCTGAGCAGAATAATGGTCAATTTGTAATTATTTTAATAGTGTCAGTAAGCACCTTTAAGTGTCCTTTGCTGGTCATGGTGAGGATGCTTGGCAAGTATGAAGCCACAGGCAAATTAAACAAATTGCTCATTAGTTGCAGTACACGAATTTGAATATTCCTTTGCTCTTGACATTACTAGCTTTCTGATTAATGAGTAATTCCTCTTTATGATTTTATTTAAGGAGTACTTACTGCCAGGAGCCTAGAGGGAATAGAGGGAATTAGGATAGAAGACTGTAGTGAGATTTCAGTACATAGATACAAGAAAATGTCCATGGGTGTCCATCTCTTAATATTAGCAATAAGAAAGTCTAACTCAGAAGAAATGAGTCAAGCCTTTTATAGTGCAGGTTGATACTTAAAATCTGCAACATCCACATCACATTTGGTTTCTCTCCTTTAAGCTGTGATTTAGGAGCTGACGTACTACAGCTAGCCAGTTTTAACACAGTTCCTCTGAATTACCACATTAAATGTCTAACAGCTGACATGATGTGGAAAACTCAGCTATACTCAGTGGCAAGCAGTCTTAGGAAACATCACAGACTTTTACTCTTCCTGATCTGTTCACCTGGAAAATACTAAACTGAGCAGCAAGAAAGTGTTTTCAGCAGGCATAAGGAAAGTATTTTAACACTTCCAACAGAAGACTGAAGTCTGTTGTTCAATGTGATCCTCATGGCTTTATCAGTGTAACAGAATGATGATGATTTATATCATCTGAAACATGTCTGGAGGGACTGAAAAATGTCACCTCTCCAACACTATCTTTCAAAAGAAAAAAAGAAGAGTGATAACATCTCAGTAAAATTTCTGTGAATGCTTGTTTTTTGCTCTCTTTATAGAAAGAACAAACATAAGGAGCCAAAATAAGTCAATGGCCACAGAGAATTAATGCTAAAAGCTAACCCCAGCTGACAATGACTTTTCTGTATCACTCTCCTTGGCTGGCAGTGAACTTTCACGTATCAGTGTCTTTAACCTTCAATCTCTCCTGGGAATCAGGATTGTTAGTCTGCTGATTCGTTGTAGCTTTGCACATACCACCAAGCTAAAATTTCAAAAGTGTTTTAGCCATTGCATACCACCCCTGACCCTATCCTGAAAGCACCTGCTCTCAAGGATGGTGAGGGAATCTTAACAGCATCTGCTAACAAAGACTTCATGGGTGCTACTCCTCTGTTGAAGGCAAAGCCTCTCCTGCTTTCTATGGGTGGGTTAGGGGAATGAAGGGGGAGACAAATCCTGCCCTCTGCCTTTCTCACTTGCTGGCTCTTACAGCCTTGTTGAAAGTTTTGGGTCTGTAAAACAATACCTCTGAGACTGCCATTAGGTGCTGTGATTTCAGCAGTGATACCCATTCTCTCTCTAGATCTCCAGACTGGAGTTGTCATGTCCCACACCTGACAGGCACAATGTTACTGCAATTTCATCTCAAAACATAGGGACATAAATGACAATGAATATTGAAATTATAACTATAATAAAATTGAAATAATAATAACAATAAAAGTACCAATAGCAATATGTCAGAGTCACACAGTGAATGATTTTACAATATTTAAACCAGCTGCCTCCTCTCCCACCTCTTCTTGTGTTCCTTACCACCTCAGCACACCTGCCTCAGGTTGGCTGCTCAGCCCAATATTATCCAAGCCGCCAGTAACCTGCAAGCATCTGAGCAGCTTGTGCAGTACCTGTGCTGCCAGTGGGAGTTCAATGGTGCTCTGGAGCGGCTGTCTTCAGGGGCCTAGGGAAACAAAAACATCCATCTGATTATTTAGGCAACCTTATTTCTTGTTCAGAGGTAAGATATGAATGAGTTCTAAGAGTTAACTAGCTCTACAATATTTTCAAAAATTCATATTGCCTTAACCCTGGATGTATAAGAGCCTTGCCAATGAGTGATGTTTAATCTTGTCTACAAGTAATGAGTGGGCAGTGAGAAGACTGCCCTAGTGCCTTTGTGTAAAATTATCTCTGCGATATTTCAGCAATGACTTCAAAATGCATACCAATCAGCACAAATGTTTCTATCTCCCTCAAAGTTGATTGCTAGATTTCAAAGAACTCTAGTTTGGGGATGTCTTCTCCAAATTACCTCAACGCTAATTTGTCTTTTCTTGGTGGCTGAATGGCTAAATCAGCCCCGCAGTGATTGGTATCCAGATCTGTTCAGTGCAGGGATAAGTAAATAGTGTTTTATCAAGAAGTCTGTCTTGCAAGTGACATATTCAAGTGATTGCTACAATGAGTAATAAGGTTATATTCTACCAAAAGCTCCTACTGCCTTTATCCAAGTAAGTTAATTCCTGTGATAAATGCTGAGGATAAGTAAAAAGAAAAATTGCAAAGAAAAGTCTAACATTTTGGAATGTGCAACTCCAAAGAGTTATGATCCTAAACTGGATCAGGCTAATCTCTAGTTTAGAAATTATTATGTTTGCAAAGAGTAACATCAGATGCTGGTGATAAATCATTTAAATTTTAACCTCTCAGCAGAAGGAATGTTGTTAGCAGTCACTTACGAGGAGAAACAATCTGCCCCCTCCACCCCCATTAGCCAAAATGAATTAGGCCCAAAGTTTTCCAAGTATTAACTAGGTATGTGCCTTTTCTTTCTTAGGGATAACTCACTTTTCTAAGTGCCTGGGAAGAACAGTTTTTTCCTGTCTTCCTTCTGCATCTAACAATTTGGCATAACTTTGGTGCTGTGAAGATAGTTTATCCCTGCAAGACAACAAGTGGCTATCCTAATAACCTAACAGCTTGCTGCTGCCATAAGTCTTGCTCTGTCCTCCTCCCCACTCTGTTCCTTCCCTTCTTTTTCTCCCCTTTCAGAGTCCCATCCCCACTGCTTTGTCTCATGCTTTTCTTGATTCAATTCAACCAGTTATCTCAGAGAATTCTTCACTTTCTCATTATTTTCTTCCAAGTCAGGGAGGTGAATTGACTGGTGGTGGCATCTGAAGAACACTGTGGTCAGCAAAATGTGAATGGCGGCATTACCACATAGACAGGAACATACATGGAAAACACATGTGTCAGGAGGTGGGATCTACACTGTCTTTATCAATAACCTGTTAGATCCATTCATCACATCTTGTAGAAGTTAACTGTGGATTATGTTGGGTCTGATTGTTAGTTGCCAGCAAAATATATGCAATTGTACAAAAACATGCAAAAAATGCCAAAAAGTTATCCCAGCAATGTTTTACTCTCTTTCATTTGGATTCCCTCTATCTCTTTGTCCAAGCAGTGGAAAATCAGACCAAACATGCCTACTCCTCTGGATAGTTGACTCCATTTGAGAATGTTAGGTGGTGCTTGAAGGGATAAATAATTTCAGAAGAGGACTAGAAATTGTAAATATATGAGCAAGTATTACTATCTAAGGTTTGAGGTATTTTTAAGTTTGGACACATGCACACATCAAAAGTATAACAAATAACTCTAATGCATCATCAGCTGGAGAGATAAACACCTCAAATAAACATGTCAAAGATGTTCAACATATCTGAGTATAATCAACTGGATCTTTTGTATGTTTTACACCAGTGGAGCTGGACAGAAAGTGGGACTCAACCTTCAGCTCTGTTCTGTTTGTTTTGGCTTTACTGGAAATGAAGTTCTTTTTGCTGTTCTCCCAGATTTGCTAGGGTTTCTTGCTGCACTGTAAAACAAATTAATGAAAAACTCATAATTAAAAATGAAAAAAAAGTTCTGTTGTTTTCATTTTGCATTTATTAATGAATGAGAATGATGCAAAATATATTAAAACCATGAATAGTTTTTCTTGTTCATTTTCTGGAAACCAGTGTATTGTGACTCGTGAACATTTCTACACAGAAGATTGCAGAGTATTTCTTGCAGTCTCTAATAGGAGCAGCCAGGTTGTATTATAGAAATCGTAGCATCCTTGATGATGCATAGAAGTTATATATCTGAGGTGCTAACGTTTGATTTCACCCTTTGTCACTGTGCAATGGTGCATTCCTGTTTATCAAAGCATTTCCTTGTGTTCCATGAGGGAGATTTTCTGTGTGTGATGATTTGGTTGATACTCTTTGCACCATATTCAGCTGTTCACTTATTGCTGAAGGAGAGACCAGAGGAGCTTCCCTGTGAGCATCTACTGATATGGCACATTGTCCTGTGTTGAGATGTAATTCTAACTATATATCTGTGTCCTGGTCAGTCAGTATACAATGTTCTTTGTCCTTGGTTGTGCTACATATCTTTGCTTTCTTGGAGCAGTGAAGTGACTAGAAAAAGTTACACAGAGTAGGGCTAGACAGAGAAAGACTGAGGAAACTTAATAGTTGTGGTTAATGTAAGAATAATGAGCCAATGTATGCTATTCATTCAATATTCTTTTGAGGCATTGAACAGACCTATATGCTACCCAAAACAATTTTCACATTCTTTATTGCACACCACCTTCTTTTCTTGTTTTCCTGTTAAGGTTTTCTTCCTTTTTTTTGTTCAGTTTTGTGTCCTTTTAAGTACCTCTTCAAGTAGAGTGAGAGAAGAGTATGTTGCTTGATCTCTTTAGTGTCATTATAGGAAAATTTTCAAGTGTGGACCCCAATTTCCTGTTAAATGTCAGTAGATCTGTAAAGGTCTTTTGGAAAGAATTTGTGTTGTATTTGAAGGCTGGATGGGGGACTGGGGAAGTCTTAACTCTGGACATCAGAAGAGCAGACTTCAGGCTGCTCAGGGTATTAGTAAGTTCCCATGGGAAAACGTTTTTGCAGGTGCTGGGGTCCAGCAGTGCTGGTCACCTTTCAAACATCACCTCCTAAGGACACAGGAGGCAGGCAATTTCCAAATGTCAGAAGTCAAGCAGTTGAGGCAGAAGGCTTGCTTGGCTGAACTGGAATCTTCTCTTGGAAATAAGATGGAAAAGGAAGGTGTATGGCCAGTGAAAACAAGGTCAAGTGACGTGGGAAGAATTCAGAGATGCTGCTTGCCACAGTAGGGAGAAAATTCGTGCAGCCGAAGGTCTGTTGGAGTTGAAGCTGTCAGAAATGTGGGGTAAAATAAAAAGATTTTTTTCAGATACATTAATGGCAATAGGCAGTATAGAAATATCATCAGCCCATTACAGGATGGGAACGTCACCTCACAAACAGGGATAGAGACAAGGTAGAGGTGTTTAATGCTTTCTTTGCCTCTCTCTTCAACACAGATGACAGATCAAGGTGATTTCAGTGCCCTGAGCTGGAGAACCATGACTGTAAGAATGATCTGAAATCATGCAGGATCTGCTGCTCCAGCCAGTTGAGGGAGGGGATTGTCCTGCTCTGCTCTGCACTGGGGTGTCCTCACCTTGAGTATTGTGTGCAGTTTTAGTCACTGCAATATTAAAAAAGTATTAAGCTATTGGAGAGTGTCCAAAGGAGGGCAATGAAGATGGTGAAGAGCCTTGAGGTGAAGCTGTACGAAGAGTGGCTGAGGGGAGACCTCATTGCAGTTACAACTTCCTTGTGTGGGGGGAAGAGGAGACGCAGGCACTGATCTCTTCTTTGTGGTGACCAGTGACAGAACTGGAGAGAATGGCCTGAAGTTGTGTCAGGGGAGGTTTAGGTTTGCTATTAGAAAGAGGTTCTTCACCCAGAGTGTGTTTGGGCACTGGAAGAGTCTCCCCAGGGAAATGGTCGCAGCACCAAGCCTGACATAGTTCAAGAAGCATCTGGATGATACTGTCAGGCACTACGTGTGACTCTTGGGCTTTGTAATGTGCAGGGCTAAGAGTTGATGATCCTTGTAGGTTCCTTCCAACTCAGCATATTCTCTGATTCTGACTTCAAAATACTCTCTTTGGTGCCTCTCAGACTGAGATGGATTGAAACCACCAAGAATGCCTTTACTGACAGAACATTTGAGGACAGAAATAAGCTTGAAAAGGAAAGATTGGATTTGGCTCTTAAGAACTCAAAATTATATTTTATGTACAGTTTATTGCTACACTGCTTATTTTAAGAGGGCTTTAGAGCTCAATTCTATTAACATCAAGTCTACAGACTTAGGTCCATGCATAAAGTGTAGTGGAAGAAAAAAATATCAAGGTTCTTTCTTAGTATGTACCCTGTTTTGTAATTTTCAGCTAGTTTTGCAATGTTCTCTGACTAGACAGCGTGTGAAGGAATTAAATGTTTATTCTCCCCATTTTCCTTACCATACTTTATTTTCCCACTTCCTTTTTAGTTTATTTACTGGAAAAAAGAAAAAAAAATTCTGGATTTTTATGGGATTTTTGTGGATTTTTGTAAGAAATCAGCAAATGGTTTATAAATACGATACACAACTGATAGCTAAAACCATTGTTGATTCCTAAGATAGTCCGCAGCAGCTGTATATAAGGACATTAAAAAATACTAGTAACCAATTTAAGTTTAGTACTAAGTAATACTCCTGAAGGTAAGGGAACATTTCATTAGGTATTTTATAATTACCTGATTTGGAAACTGGCCAGGAAACTATGGTTGATAATACATCTCTTATGAAATCATCCAAGACACTGTGTTTTTGTCACAAGTTAAAAGACTTTGTTTCTTGCTAAGATTCAAATTTCTTTTTGTCTATGTTTTTAAAGCCTGTTCCAACTGCTGCTGAACCATAAACCTTCTGTTTTGAACAAACATCTAAGGACAATTGTCTTCTCCAAGGACATATGTTCTGAAATGTTGCTTGGTTCTTAGTACAGACCAATGTCCTGGCAGCCCTTGTGAAATGCTTTTCAATTTGGAGGAAGGCTAGAAAACCATATATTGGGGACAAAACTATAGGATGTGTTATCTTGAAACTGTAACTACATAACTATCCTCCTCAGTATTTCTCACTCTACCTAGTACACATGGGCTCAAATTCCAACTTGAGAGATTGAAAAGGCTTTTTTTCCACAGGAAATTAAAAGGTATTGCATAAAGTGACTGGAAAGCTGTTGCCATTCCTCTCCAGGAGAGAATTCTAGCATTTTTTGCTTCCTATTCTTACCTTTGAAGGTCTGGGAACTCTAGTTGTAGAATGAAGCCTACTCCTGACGGTAGGACTGGATGAGCCACAAGGAAGAGTTCGTGACACTCCTGCCCGTATCACCAGCCCATGTAGCTGTGATGAGGGAAGATCTCCTTTCAACACCAAAGACAGCTTTCTTTTTCTGAGGAAATATTTCCCAGCCTCATCAGGCTGGCAAAAAGTCATACTCAGCACAGAAACACATCTCCAATACAAGGAGGTGGGTAATCCCATGCAGCTTCTGCCTGGAGCCATAGTGTCAACACTATTTTTGGGAAGGCAAGTCTTCACTCCTGGGGGTGCCCTGCATGGCACAGGGATCTCTGCTGCTGATGCTTTGACTGAGTTGCCTGCTGAAACCTTTATTATCCTGGAAGAAACCTGCCAAGACCTGATGAAGATGGAAAACAAAAATGGAAAAAGGAGACCTCTGGACCTGTTTTTGTCCTTTTTGTGATCATACTAAGCTTGCCGGAACAGAATGAAACACTGACTTCATGATTCATGAAGCAGAGTTACCCATGGATATGCACTGCTTGTCTTGTCACAGACTGTGTGATGCACAACACATACCATTTTACCCACTTCTATTTTAAAGCTGTGACAGGTTTTTTCAGAGACCTACTCACCTCTCTGCCAAAGTTGAAGGTATTACGTGTATTCTTACAAATGGATTAATGTATGCTTTTTGTAATCTGCTTTTCCTTTTTGTTCAGTTTTTCTCCTCATAAGTAGTTCTTGTGAACAGAATAGAGTCAACCCTATTCTATATAGTTGAAACATTGAAATGTACACTGTGAAAAAGAATGGGGGGTTTCATTAGAAACTGCAGACTTACCATTTGTAGTGTATGGCAGCACCAGAGATTTTGTCCAGTGCTACTTCTTTTACAAGGGAAATAATGCAGGGAAAGGTCAAAATTCTCCTTGGCACTTTCACAAAAATGTCCTGTGAATTTCCCTTTTTTGAATTTTCCACCTCTTGCATTCTGTGCGTTCTTCTGGATAGTTAGGTCTGAAAGCTGATGGTCTTTGTCACCCTTACTTATTTAGTATTCGGCTGTCTCACAGATGCTTTCATGCTCTGGCTATTAGATCAACTGAAGCTGGTTCTAAGAATTCTCTGTCCACCCTACAATGAACAGTTTGTTTCCATTCAAACTAGTAGAAATAAGTATCCGAGGACATGGGGAGATTTTTCACTGGACTGAATTTTTCACTTTAATTAACTGTTGCATACATATGGACAGGCTTTGAGAGAAAAATACACTTACCCAAGAGGAGCTGTATTTAAAAGGAAAGTAAGCAGACTTTGGCTACATGATGTTGCCTAACTATCTGTAACACAGAAGTTAAAGAAAACTACATTTGAGTTTGGTAAGAGTTTTAGGTATCTCTTCTACTATTGACAGGATTCTGTGCTCCAACGGTAAGCTGCCAGCTTTTTCTACTTTATTGTCAAAAACAGATCATAACCACTCTCTGATGAAATAAACTAAAAAAAAAAAAAACCAAAACACGTGCAGTTTTGGGATTTTTCCTGTAAAAAAGAGAGGTTAACTACCTCTGCACTAGTAAATTAAACAGGTCAGACACTGTTCTTCAGTTGTGAAGTCAATTGGCTTGACACATTTCACATCACCATAGATAATCTCTCCCAGCTCCCAAAACCAGGGTGACTGCATTGAAACTACATGTTGGGAGTGGTCCTGGCCTCTGTTATCTCCTGCTTTTCTACAAAGAGTGATCTGTGAGTGTTGTAGTTGACTCTGATCAAAACTGTGCTTGGGGATTGTGTTAGTGATTTAAAAGCTCACGTGTTAATGGTTGGCCTGTCTTCTGGCCATGCTTGGTTAGCTAGTAGAGATGTAGGCTAGGAGTTTTGTGGCAAATGTACTCACAGACACACAACCAGAATTACTCTGACATTCAGCAGAGCCTGCTAGCCAACAGAAAAATGTTCCTTTTCTAGCTATTTTCTTATAGAGTTCATTTAATTTTTAAATTAAATGGAAACAGGATAGGAAGCTCATGTTCATTTAACCTGTTCAATTTTCCTGTTATCAGTCTGTAGCTTCAAATGCAGGTGTGATTCATCCAGACTGAGAGTGACTAGGGGGATTTTGTCTGAGACATTAAAGCAACTTTACCTGTCACAGTTGGTGGCTGTGCTTTGGTACGTGAAGTTTGACAGATGACTACCTCTTCAGAGATAGGAAGGGAGAACAGGGTAATTGGTAGCAACTTTTCAAAGAAAAAGACTTGATAAATAGTACTGATACAAACTGTTGATGACACTATGTAATGTACTTCAATTTGTTTATTGTTGAAATAAAGATGAGGTTGTAAATACAAAGGTTTTTTGGAAATATGTGCTTTATGCAAACACTGCATCACAGTAGATAGGGTAGATGGAAGGTTTTGCAAACATCAGTGTAAGTTACTTTACCAATTGACTTGAATCTACCTCTGTGCATGTACTTTTTGTCTGTTTCTCTTTGATCAGATGATCTGCATGTTCTGCAGAGTCTGTTGAAGACTGAAGAATTACATGTTGCCTCTTTCAAAAATTTGCAGAAAGGAAGATTCTACAGGAAATGCGGGAGTACTCCCCTAAAACTACTGGTTTATGGGGTCTAACTTGACTTTCCATAGAAGAAGTAATGTAGTAATCTCAAAAAAAAAAAATTAGACATAAACTTATCAATCACTGGGGTGGTCACAACCATTGTGGGCTTTAGAACAGGGAATTTTAAAATGTACTTAGGTTTTTGAAGTGCAAAGACAGGCAGTGTAATCCTAAAGTGTGATCCATTATGGAAAAGACTAACCAAAAAGCACAGGAATATTCCAAGTGATATTGTAAATAAGTAGTGTAAATGAAGATGTCCCAGTGGGAGAACTTCTGTGAGTCTGCAATGTGACAATAAATAGCACAGGTGATAATAACTTCTATGGATTTTATGTGTGTCTTTTCAAAAACATTTAAAGTTCTATTCAAAAGCAATGAAATGCAAACTAAAGACAAATAAAAATGGAAATGAAAACCAATATGTATGGCAAAGTTTAAAAGGTAAGTAATATTCCGTACATGTACTGGTAGTAGACCAAAGTACTTTGCAGAAGGGTTGGCTGCCTTAATGGAGTGAGATGTAGGGACACGTATGGATCATAGGTCTTTCCCCCAACCCATTTGCAACCTGTCACCTTCTCTCAGGTGATGGAGAGAGGCAGTCTCCATCTTCTGGGGCTGGACTGTGGTTCAGCTGCTTATGCTCCTCAGCTGCCCAACTCCACATGGACCTGACTACCATAAAACTGGCATAATTTCTGCCTCTGTTTTGAATCTTATGTTCAAATAGCAGCAGAATTTGACAGTAGTAATCGCTTACTCATTGTTTTCCTCTTATCTCTCATTGCCAGAAGACATGATTCTTGTCTGTGGTGTAATCTTGTTGACTGGTGACATTATGAGAACGTGAGCCAAGTGAACTTTGTAACTAATTACACTTTTTTTAGAAATATTTTTTTGGAAAAAAAATAAATTGGTTTTGCTCACCATGGTCTGACTTTTCTTCATGTTATCATTTCCTAAAGTTTTCCTTTCTTCATTAAAAAAGTGTGAAGAATTTCCTCTAATTAGTTTCCAATGGCAAACAACATCTTGACCTCATTTGTCAGAAAATGCAGAGCTGAACTGTATTATTAAACAAGGGAATACCACACATGTATGATTAATGTATGGCACTTTCCATGACCCGATTTGACTTCCTTTGTGAATATTCAATATATTTAGCATTGCATTTTCAATCTCAGATGGCAAAAAAGTCAAGGGCTCATAGTATGCAGTGCTTCATCTTATCAAATGAGCAGTACCATATGAAAAATAGAGCTTTGAGGTATTTTTGTAATAATTACAAAACACAAAATATAATCAAAGCCTGTAAAAAAAGACATATATTCCATTTCTCTCTGTCCCTCTTGAATCTAAATGGAAATGTCCTGAGGCAAAGGGCAGGTGGGAATGCAGAGAGACATTCATGTAAAAAGGCGGACAGGCTATTCAGACTTTAGACTGGGAAGCTAAGGCATAGGAGAACACACCAGTATCCCATCAGTGGCAGACTGGGATACCTTATTACACTAGCAGTAATAGACAGGTTGATTTGATTAAGCCCATGTCATTTATGTCTTCAAATCTATTAATAATTTTTATGCATATATGTAATGGGAGCATCTTTCCAGAACACAACTCCCTGTGTTGACGGAACAACATGGTTACCGTATGATCCTTCTGTCTTCTACAGCATACACTACTCTGCAGGAGGATGATATCACCTTATAGTATTCACCTTTGTGCTCCCCATCCTTCTTGGAACAATGTCATGCACGCTAATTGGACAAAACTCCCATTGAAAGCCCTGTAATTTTGCTTGAGTCTAACATTAAGAAGCTGTTCTTGTTTTGTCTCAAGGGAAAAAGGACAAGGAGAATTCCCACTGTTTTTTTATTTAACTTGGGGCCACATTATAATGCTCAGAACTATCCATGTCTTTCTCTAAGCAGCAGGAAGACAATGCAATCTGTGTATATTTTTTGAGGTTCAATCTTCTCTCACTGTGAGCCAGTGCTATCCAAATGGCATATACACCTTCATAAACAAATAAATAATAATAAAGATGTTGGAGATTTTGTATGAGCAAAGGGGTGTCCATATTGTAACTTCAGATTATCTTTGGAATTTTATTATTTTGTTCCCTTGATTTGCTTGAGTGGATCGTGGCTTCATATAGTATGACTTTATGTCATATTATTTCATCATGGTTCAAATGTGTGAGCTCACAATGCTCAAACTCAGGTGTGGCTGAAGATTACACTATGCTACTGTGTCAGAGTAATTTGCTGCTAATCAGTAATTTGTGGCTCCAGCAGTATAATTTGTCACTTTGTACTCATATAAATTGACCCAAAGTGGGTAGTAAATGCTATGTATACATGGTACTTGCTGAAAAATTAGATGTATTTTGCTTATTTTTATATTCTGGTTTTGGTGAATATCATAGCAGAAACAAATACAATTCTAAGAAGTGGAATTGTGGTTTTGTAAGTGTACATAACAAAATTCTCAATTATTATAGTAAAAATAGGGTTTTCCTTATACATAAATTTAGTAAGAATATGTGTTTGTGACAATAAGGTCTACAGATATGTCTTACTTTACTTTTGTCTTTTTATCTTTTCTTATTCTTATCAGATAGTACTCATTTTAAGGCTAGGTATCTTCCCAAAATATAGATTTATTTAAGCTAAGTACAGTAAAAACACGTGGATCAGAAAAAGTAATCAGCTAAAATAATAAGTTTAGTGGTTTGAAAAGGCCACATAATAGCCATAGATTTTATTAATGGTAATTTTAACAATGTGGTATGCTCGTGGCATAACATCTCCTCAATCACAGAGAAGAAAAACTAGCTGGATGCATACATGGCAAAATATGAAAGTGCTACTGCAGGCTCATTTTCAGCAGTAGTTTGTTACATTTCCACACTTGATTTTGTATGAGTCATGTTCTGTATTTTGAGGTGTGAAATGTGGATTACAGATGCACTGAGAGACTGAATGATCCATAAGTAAACCCTGTGCAACTGGATCCTCATTGCCTTCAGCTGGATTCGGGTGACAGGGCCTCTGGAGAGTGGTGTGAAAAACTGAGTTCAGGTTACCTAAAAACTTTTACTCTAAAACGTATTTTGGGGGGGCCATGATGATCCTATAGACCCCGGTTCTGGGCAGATGTAATAAATTCCTTGTTAGAAAACATGTGGCAAAAATTTGAACAGCCACAGCAGACTTTCAAGGTCATAGTGGCATCTACATTTTTTAAGCCTGCTGTTGCCAAACATGCCTTTCATTCTACCTACACTTATCATTCAAAGCTATTCCCAAAATTTATTCTTAGTCCTACACAGTGACTTACAGTTGTTTATAGGTAGCAGTACTGCTGCCTCAGAGTTTGCTATAGGAATGTAGTTTGGGTAATATGCCAAATTGCATAATACAAATTGACAGTAAAGTAACTGTTCCCATGTAGACCTACCATCTAACAGATATCACCTTAACAGAAATGAGTTGCTCAAAGAATTCCTATTTTTTAAGACCCCTTAGATCAGCCTGAGTTTAAATGGTTACAAGTCTGTTTTGTGTTACGCTGCAGGAGGAATAACTCCCCAGACACCTTTATCTCAAATAATCTTTTTTTCATTTTAGGACAATGTCCTCTGACTTGAGGAATATATCTGGTCTTTATCAATGTACTTCTGGGTCAATCTTCATCTTAGGCCAAGTCTTCCTGAGCAATTAACAGACATTGCAATTATAGATATACTTGAATGGTACCAGTGACAACACTGTGCTGTTAAAGACACATTGCTCCAGAGTATTAAATGTCTAACACTTGACACAATATTTATTCACTTGTCATTTTTCATTCCTGAAATGTTTCAGGGAATATCTTGGCATTCAGGTATCTTGCAAGAGATTAGTATTTTTAAGAGTTTTCTCACTGAAAGTTATTAATTCCTTGCTCATACTTTTGATTCCAGTTGTCTGGAAGTCATTGCATGGGCTTCACAAGACCTTCTTGAGTATGTAAAAAGCTTCATATTGCCTTTTGCTCATGTGATTCCATTAGCTCTCACAGGAGTGTTTTTGGATGCAGACCCCAATGATAATAATTACTGTGCTCAATGGCATGATGCCATTCCACTTTACATCATTTAATATCATATTGTCTTCAAAACATTAATACTAAAGCAACTGAGAATTTCTGGAGGCTAATAGATTTTTTTGATTATTGGTTTGAAGTAGTGCCAGAGGCACTAATAGAAAAGTTAAGGACATGCCTTATGCTGTTACTCTGTCTGCGTACTGTCGCCTTTGTCATACTGCTGTTTCAAATTTTTCTGTACAAAAACAACACCAGCAATACAGTGCATTAGCTATACTTGCTTGGTTTTTCTTTCCCTTGAAGATACTGCTGAGAGCGCTGATGCCCTCAGCTTTCTGTGTCTGAGAGCTGTTGTGCAAGGGTATCTTGCTTTGAAGTGTGAATTTGAGGTTTTTACCTGTCTTACACTATTTGGACTGATATGATCACAAGACATGGTTGTCTGCTATTTGCTATAAACTAGCTATAAAGCTGGTTTTCTAGTTTTCTCTTATTTTTTAAAATTCCTATTTTTGCTATTATTGTTGCTGTTGTCTTTATTGTATTTCAATACTAACAGGTCTGGGTTATTTAAAATTGTCAAGGTTTCTCTAAAAACTCCTGTCCATAGTATGGTAGTATCAACTATAGTAAGCTGATTCTGGAATGAAGAAGATAGAGGAATGCAAAATAGATAGCAAAATGTACACAGACCGATGTTCCTGAAAAGCAGCCCAGGGATTCCTATCCTTTGGGTTTTTAGCATGGTGTGGGGCTTAACTTTGGATTTTATTTCTTTGAGAGTGTTATCATGAAACAGATAACATTAGCTTGATACCATTAAGACAGCAAAAACAGGTTTGAAAAAATGCTAAATGAGGACTCTCTTCAATAGATATGTCTCACCATATGAATAGACTTAAGAGAACAATAGCATCATCTGTGTTGGGATTCCTTAGTAGATGCCACTAACACAACCATGATAGATTATAGACTTGGTATTGTAACACTGTGTATAATAACTAGTTGCACAGAATTTAGGATATCTGTCATGAGTAAAATAATTTTATTGTTCTGAAGTTTATGTATAGCATCAAAGCAAAACTTTCTTACCAGTGTTGTGGTGTTTGCTAATATGCTAATCACTGCAGCATTTTAAAATACAAGAATGACAATATGTTAAGATAGTTAAAAGTCACTTCCATTTTACTACAACATTTTATTAGTACTGTGAGCTACAGAGATGCCTTAAAGATTGTCACATGTCATTACTGGATATCTGGAAGAAAATAATTACATCTGAAGATAGACAGTCTTGTGAAGAATGGTTGATTTTGTCAATTAATATTTTCTGAGAGAATGTTATTTGAATGTAATCATATGAGCTCTTGTACTTTCTTAATTGTACTTTCAGTTGTGGATAAAACCAAGGTCAGAATCTCCAGACCAAATGACATTTTACGTAAAATGCATTAACCATTTGTGTTCTTGCTAAGGAGCTTCAGCGTGATTTTGAATTTAGAACCAAACCAGAAGTCAAGTGAGTTTCATTTGTGGATTTAATGTGAGCATGCTCACGCCTCTTTAAAAACCCCTGTTCCAGTACAATGTCACATACATAATGTAACATCTTAACAAGATGCAATACCAGCTGCATGTTGTCATATTTGGGATCAAATGTAGTGTAAACACTATTGTGTAAATGTAGTAGAAACACCAAATACTAGAGATAATGAAATACCTCAGGGCATTTTTTTTTTTTTTTAATCATAGCAGAATTGTTATTGTGTTGTTTTGTCTCTAGTAGTTAAATAAATCTTGCACTCTTTCAGTCTTTTTTCTCTCAAGAGGTAAAATTGATGGGGGAACTAGACCCCACTGGTGGAGATGTATTTACACGCTTCTCCAGCTACAGGATATCACAGCATGATGCTTCTTGGCACACACTCTTACAGTTCTGTAAGACCACATTCAGGTGGTGCCTTCAGGACATTCCCTCTGCCCAATGTCTTCTGGATTCACTTTTATACTGTTTTCCCCTTTATTTTACAGACAGTTGAACATATATAAAAGTAGCTGCAACAAAAGATCTGCTCTCATGTTGTCTTCCTTTCAGGCAGTGGTCCATTCCTGTCTCTTGGGGAATGCATGTGGGTTTTTTAGCCAACTTTTTCTCCAAAAGAATTTCAGTAGGTTCTCACATTTACTCCTAAAAAGGATGGCAAGGTTACCCACTGTCATAAACATATTTTAACTCAAAACATAGCAGTATTAAGCTTGCTTTCTTAAGAGACTGATCTAAGAGTTCTTAGACGAGTAACTCTTCCAAAATATTGGTCTGACTCATTAGTTTTTTCCCACATAAACACCCTTCTAATTTCATTTGGCTTAGTGGCATTTTTGACTTCCTATCCTAAACTATCAGACTGTGAACTGTAAACAGTGGCAGAGTTTCCACCTAAGAAACTTCTGCAGTGGGTGATGTGTAGAGACAGTTTAGGCAGAGCATGCTGGAAGGCTTTGCAGTGCCAGAGGTAAGGTAGAATCCAGGAGAGGGGTCAAATTAACTTCAAAAGTCCTGTAAAATCTTTTTAACATTAAAACAAGGTTGTCACCCATCACAGACAGATAGTCATCCTGATTAGGGAACATATTTCCCTGTTATTTTTACAATACAGTCAAGGCAGATATTTCATTCCCTTACGCATTTGATTTCAACCACTCTTTCTCTCTCTTTGTGTTTTGTTGCCTGGAGAGCACTCCTCTCTCTGGGCCACTGTCACAGGCCACTAGTCTGTGACAAAGCTCAGTCTCAATCTGCCAGAAAACTGAAAAAGAGAAAGTCACAAAAGAGCCCTTTTTTCTTCCTTTTGAGTTTTGCCTTTTTCCTCACCCAGAGAAACAGGGGCTGTACACTGCACAGGGATAGCTTACAGCAGATGAGAGAGGAAGGCATGTCAGCTGCAGGAGCCTGCAGGAAAGCTCCTGCTCGTGAAGCACAGAGTGTCTCACATCAGAGATACTTCTGCTGTCTGCCTTTGCCATTCCTTCTCCAGTCACTTTTGCCTGCATTGCTGCCAGGTCTTCCCCTACTTAGAATGTTTTTTCATTGACCCACATACTTTCTGAGAAGTGCTAAGCATTTTTTTTTCATCCTTCACACTTACAAGAATGACTCTTTCAGTCAGGTAAACAAGGCTCAAGAATCCACCTATTTTGGGAAAATTAATTCAAATAGAAATAACATTCTTGTTCTATTTTTAGACATGTATAAATTAATTGAAATTTTGTTTACAGGAATAATTAACTGAATACTACAGAATTTTATGCAGCTATTTTTAGTGGAGTGACAGTTCAAAGGTCCACTGATGTCACCATCAAAGCTTAAAGCTGGCTAAAGGTAATAAATTGCTACTAATGACATAACCCGAATTTCACAGGACACAGTGATAGACTAAGAAATCCACTTGAGAATCTGATGCTGGAGTTGTAGCTCACACTAACCTTCAAGTTCTTCAGAGAGTATCGCTTAGTGATTAATAGTTTCACTAAGCATACTTAGATTGCTTATTGTACATCTGTTGATACAGAATTTTGTTGCAGTGAAGACACAGTCTAGACAAAGTCAGTTCTATGACCCAAAGAATCAGGGGCTTCTAGCAGCCTCATCTCCTTTCCTTTCTCCTGTGAAATATCCCCTGAGGTTCTTCACTGTTAGGGAGATAGAATCAAATAGTTAAGGTTGGATCCAGTTGTGAATGAGAATGACTCAAGGTTTGAGCATCTCTATAGTTTTGTTCTGCAAGTGGATTTGCTGCACTTGCTGGGAGCTCCCTCTCCCAGGGTGTTTGAGCAGTGATACTGGTCTCCCCTTTGCATCCTACCACATTCTCCTGCTGACCTTTACTGTGGAGCTTTTTCTGGCAAACACTCACAGAAGCCATGCTCTAACAGGGCAGAGATGGTCACAAGCTTCAAATGATATTTGCACGTTTGTCCTCCTTTTCTCAATTCAGTATTACATTGCAGCTGGAGCACACAACAGTGGGAAACTGAGGCAAACTTTCTTCTTTGGTGGTCAGAGGGAGTGTAGTATTGACATAAATTCAAATTATAAGGTAGGATACTTTCTTCAGTTGAGTATTGCTGTTTGCCTTCCATACTCTTCATGACAGTCATCTTGAGACTTCCGGCCTAGGAGACCTCAATGCATTTTCAACCTGATGTCACCTTCCTGCTCCTTGTAACCAGAAAGATAAAAATGTTTTGTTGCTTCATTCAATGAAAGAAAGAGAAGGCAGAATGGGAGAAAAACTAATTTTATTCCAGTTGATGTATTTGGATGGGGAAAGCTGGAATCTCAAATTCTATTCTGCACATCAAGAATATTCTTCAATGGCTGTTTCATTCTGACTTCAAGGACAGTTAGACACAGACATAAAGTATCTCTGTCTTTAATCAAAGTTTGATTTTTATTTTAATAGTTTGATTATTACCAATCTTATTTCCTTATAAGGCAGCACTAAACTCTAAATGTGTCTATCTATATGATCTGTGTTTTGGACGTTAGATTATGTTTAGGAGCTTCAAATGTGATTAGTTGCCCAGTTGTTCTTTGTGTGCATTTACTTCTATACTACACTGTGTTATATGGGAAAATACAATCACAATGCACTATAATCTTAACCTAACCAAAATGTTTTTTTTTTTAAAACTAAGTTCTGTTATCACTCCAGTTCACATAGCACAGAATGTGTCTTCACTAAGCTTTTTTCCTTCATAGCTTTACAGAGTCAGCTGAAGTCAGTCCTGGAGTAACTCCATTAAATCTAATTAAATTCTTCTAGTGGAAGATATCCCTGTCCATGGCATGGAGTTTGGAACTAGATGAACTTTAAGGCCCCTTCCAACCTAAACCATTCTATGATTCTATTATTCAATTGACTTCAGTATTGGTTTGGCCCAGTGTGTTTCTATTTTGAAGTGATAAATTGTCCATAAGAAGCATAGTATTTCACTTTGCATGTGGTTAATTTCACAAGAATGGGAACCATAATTTCTGAGGCTAAAAATCCTTGAAAGTATCTCTGGGAATCGTGCTGAGAATGAAAAATATTATGTATACATAGCATCAAAGGACCATCATAAAGCTATAGTTTAAAGTCAGCATTCCTGTGGTATTGAAAGGAATTAATCTAAGGAAATGACAGAAATCATTGCTCTGAGAGGAGCAACACTGAGAAAATATATGCATGTCAAAAATGTGTAAATGCTTTACTGTTGTCTATAATTGAATTAGGTTCCAAGTGAATGAAGGGAAAATAAGACTGTGTGGAAAAGAATAGTCAATCATACTAGTTGATGTAAGATCAAAGAAGGAATGTGACAAACTTTGAAACTGTGGCCCTCCTTTATCTATAAATAAGAGGACACTGATCATGTTCAAATAAAGTCATCAAAGAAAATTTCTTCAGAATAACATCCGCGGCATTTTCACACATAGAATCCTAACAATCATAGAATATCTCAAGTTGGAAGGGCTCTTTGCTCCTCACTGGACTATCTACAACTAAATCATATGCCCAGGAGCATTGTCCAGACACACCTGGAACTCTGACAAGCTTGGTGCTGTGGGGAGCCTTTTCCAGTGACTGACCATCCTAATGTAAATCCTGACCATAGAAACGTACAAATACATCTTTGACATGGAATTATCTTTGCTACTTGTGAGGGAAGTGACATGAATTACCTCAATTCACACTGATTCCTTAGGTAGTTTTCCTACCATAACAAGAAATTCTATTTAGAAATCAGAACATACAGTGAGATTTCTAATGACTAGATTCAATTCATAATTAAAATGTTTTAGTGAGTGCTTCCATTTACTGAATGAGCCATGAATTACAGTTCTGTTCTTAACACTCTTTAAAAATCAGGAAAATAAGGGACAGAGGTGTTAAGCCCCTATGTCTCCCATTGAACTTTCACAATGTAAGCGCTAGAACTTAGATACTGTAATAAACTCATCTTGCTCCTTTGACAGCATTGTTTCACTTTGTAAAATTCTTCAAAATCCAAGCAAAAAGTAGCAAATCTAAAAGTAATAGTGAGCTAGTTTATTTTCTGGAAAGATACAACACCTGTATGTCTGAGGTCCAACATGAACTTATTGACAACGGAAAACTAACAGAAGAAGTAAGAGCAAAATACTCTACAGCCTGATGGCCAAGATACTTTCCTAAGAGAAAAATTAGTGAATAAAACCCAGATGCTACAACTTATCTCCTACAGTGTCTTTTGGAGTAGAGGCTTTAATTTTTTTCTCTCTCTCTTTTTTTTTTTTTTTTAACTGAAATGCAGTCTATTATCTTAGTGTTGAAAATGTGAATAAAACATTTATTACAGAAACAAACTTTTATTTATTCTTTGCAAACTGCATGTTTTTGTGATTCAATTTGCAGAGATGAATGAGTTTAAAATCTCTTCTTCACATGTTCCCATCCCAGACAAAATCATTTGTTCACAAATAATTTAGGTCATAATTAACCTCAGGGGGCCACCTAGACTCATCTTCTGCATGAAGCAGGACTAACTTCAAAGTTATATTAGGGAGCTGAGGCCTTATGTCAGGTTAATATATAATTGTTGGAAAAGACTCTTGTTTTCTTTATTCTAATATTTTGTGTTGACATGGGGTAAAAAGCTGTAGTGAGAAGAAAATCTGACTTAAATATTAGCCATAAAGGACAATTTTAGCTTGAAAAGGCTTGGTTTTCTATACAATGAAGAAATTAGATGTGCTACCTGTCTTGTGTTTCAGCAGCTCCACCAGTTGCTCTGGGTCATCCTCTGAAGTAGGCTGCCTCCGAGGGCCTAAAAACTTTCCTAAGTTTGGGTTATCCTTTGGTCATCCATATTTGCAGACTGTTCTTCAAAACAAGCTCACAGGAAAAATCCCATTTCATTATTCTGAGGTGTTCTGACTGTATTTATCCTTGTACAGGAGTGTTTGTATGACTTCACCACATGGGTTCATTTTATGCTTAGTATGTAAATTAAGACTTGATTTTGAGCCAGGCAAGTCACCGTTTATTTGTGTCACCACATATTTGTATCTGCTTCCACAACTTACATTGTAATCAGTTCCGCTATTTATTTTGAAGTTCATTCTACATTTGTTTACATCTCTAAGAAAAAATAAAATCCAACACATTTTATAGACTCCTGTGAACATTTATCAAGAGAATTAAGTAAGATAGTGGTTTATCTCTGCCTCAAAATCAGAGCTGTATTCTCCAGTTTCTGTTCTTGGGCAGATGCTGATTTTGACCTGTTATTTCTGCAGAAAATCATATGGACTCTGTAAGGTGTTTGCTTTCTTTACAAGACATGATTCCCCACAGCCTGATGCCCTGGTGTTGTGACTGCCTCCACACTTACTGTGTTTGCTGTCTCTACAATTTATTTATTCTTGCATTCAATCTTTCTGACCTTGCATCCATTTTGTATCAGATATATCTCAGTCCTTGAACTGTTTGCAAGCACCTTGGTTTCCAGTTCCATTTCACTGAAAACATTCAGTCATTAAAAAAAAAAAAAAAAAAAAAAAAAAAATCAGGTCAATTTCAGTCAGTGGCATTCCCTTTGACACTGCTGCTTCCCCAAAAATATCTCTAATTAAGCTTTCTGTCAACAATTTTGTTCACACTGCTTAGTTAAACTGGTTAGATTTGCAATGTAATGGCCAACAGTAACAGCTTCCTGCTTATTGCTTTTATCAAAAATGTGTCTTTCCTTTTGGAACTGCTATTTCCCCCCTTTCCTAGTACTGTTCACCTAGATGTGAAGTCTGTTTCAAAATTTGCTGTTATCTTTTCTGGCCAAGGGGATATTTCTTCAATCTTCTTGTAGTTCCTGTTTTGAGCAATTAGATTTTGCCCCCCATGATTTCTTCATTGTCCCTTGAGTCAGGCTAAACTGCAAGTATAATTTTTCTAGACATTCTTGGTTAGTGTCTGTCATTTTAACTCTGAGCCCCACCCTAAAGATACCAAAATTTTCAGCTATGCCTTATATTTGATTTCCCATAGATTTAATGTAAATACTTTTTAAGTTATCTCACATGCTATTTAAGTTCTTTGTCTTCCTGTAATACATTACTTTTAATTACATTGCTTTTATTCCATCTTATTTTATGTATTTCTCTTCTATTCTGTGACCAGTTCTTAAGTCTTCATAGAATAATATAATTTTATTGCCTCAAATTTTCTGTACCTTGGTTTTTCCCAGAGTATGGCTCCTGTCAACAAAACTCAGAACTTCTCTTTACCTTCTCTGTACTGTCTGTGCCTGCTGTTTCTTGTTTGTTACTTGATTAATGGATTTAACTGATTAAGCTGAAAAAATATTATTTTTCCAGCTTGACTTTCTTTGGCCTTTGTGATTTTAATTGACAAGCTGAATTACCAGATGAATTCTGGATCCCGGGAAAAGGAAGAGGCAGAAAATAGTGGCCAATGCACGAGTCTGCCTTTGTAATAGTGGGAAATGTACTCATGAAATTTCAAGTTTTATAGCTTTTTAAAGATAGGCACTCTGCCTAGCAAAATATAACAAGCTTTCCTGCTTTTTCCTGTACCTTAATTTCTTGCTTCATAAAATTTATTACCTACTACCTAAGATTTCTAGATAGTCCCAGTCACAACATGTTAATATCTATGATGACCATTTCATAGATCTTTAAATTTCATTTAAACCTGTGCATTTGGTTTTATACATGTTGTCCAAAATCCATAATTCGTGATACTTCTTAACACAGTATTAGTGAACTCTAAATCTACAGCAGATTATCAAGGTTCAATGTAATATTTGACAACTCTTTTCTCTTTGGAGCTTTTCCAGATCTGTTTTTCCTTTTTTGATTTAGTTTCTTGTGTCTTTGGGTTAGGCCATTCCTTTCTTTCTTTGAATAAATATTCAAGAGGAGAATTAATAGTTCTTGGTATGTTGTTGTTCTTGACCATTTTGACTATATTTCATCTATTGTCACTGTCTGAGTCTACCAGAGATAAAACCTCTCTCTGAAGATTGACTGTGCTTTCATTTGTTTGTTTTTGTTCCTGTCTCATTATATCACTCCATAATTATAATCCAAGAAACCAAAAGCTTTATTTTTATCCTTTCTTGCTGTCAATCTGATACCTTTTTTTCCACGTAGTTGTCTTTCAAGAAGTATTTTCAGTTATTACACCTTTTATCTCCTCTAACATGACATATGAATATTGTCTTGCTAAGCCTTTTGACTCTTTTTTTTTTTTTCTTTCTTTCTTTTGTTTAATCAAGTCTCTCAACAGAAAATGAACTTAAATTCTGAAGGCATCTGCTCTTTGATGCATGTTCACTCTGGGTCATTTTCCTACCCTATTGATCACATCACATTGTGAATGATATGTATAGTCTCTTCGTCAGCTCTCCTTATCTTATCTCTGATAGTCCTCTCTCTGGTTTTAACATAGTCTTTTAAAGTTTCAAGCTTGTTAATCTGGTCCACCAGCCTTTATTTTGGCTGGCTTTGATATCCTATGTTATAATTGACTCATGCCTCTTTGTGTTGTTCTTTCATGTTGCAGTTCTTGCTTTCTTGCACTTATTTGCTTTTATGAAAGAGTGGCTGAAGTCACAGTTGGCCTTCCATAGTCAGATGTTACTCCTATCTCTTGAATCAATAAATACACAGGGCTGATTGTGGTACTTTCATTCTTTTCAGTGACTTTGTTTAGCATTTTCAGATCTCCAGTCACCCTGTTGACTCCAGCTTCTGATCAATAAAATGTGCTTACAGGAAATTCTGGAAGTGTAACAGATATCTCTACCACTCTCCACCACATTCCTCCCTCATAGGACTGTCAGAGAGATTTTTCCCTATGATTGTTCTCTTTAGATATTTAATTTTCCTAGGCACCACAGCTATAAGGAAAAGGGCTATTGCTAGGAGACAGGTCTGTGTTTCTTGGCCATGATCACCTGACATGTGCCAATAAGATTACCAAATGTCACATTCCCTCATCATATGACAGGAATCAGTATCCACTTGAAACAAATGGCTACTAGCTGAATGTAGCTCTTGGCAACATTTTATTTTGTAAGTGAAAAACCATTCCTTTTTCGTTTGTTATTTATTGTAGTAACATAGAAGATGAAGGGTTTTTTTATTTCCTTTTGACATCCATTGAAGTTTTATGGAAGCCATTGCAATTTAGTATTAATTAATATCCACTTATAACAAAGTGTTGACAATAAATTTCCAAAATTGTGAATTTGACATTTAGGAACATAATTTAAGAAAGCAAGAGGAGCTTTCCAAACTACAGTTGAAAGTAAATTAACTGTGATATAAATGTTTATAACTTTAGTCACTTACTGAGTAGCTAAGGAAGTTTGTTTTATGGCTGGAGACTTCCACATGGATGATATGAGATACTTCCTCCACAGTTACCTTGCCAGACATTATGTTTTGCCTCAAGTATTTCTATTTAAAATGCTCATTATTTTATCTTGCACAGTTCAAACTAAAATTCTGCATACCAGGACCAGTGTGCTTTAGTGATTTCTCATCTCAAATGCTTTAACAATAGGCTACTGCTTTAACTCATAGCCTTTGAAGGGTTCCAAAGCAACAAGTTTGGGGAAACTGGAAATCATATTCAAGTAGGAGGTATCTGCCTCCATCAGACCTTGAGTTCAATTACTAAGTAAAAATGATTAACATAACAGCTGTCATACACTTAATTTACATATTTACCCAGTAGCTGAACGAGTTAGTTTTTAATATACTCACCAAGAACCCTCTAGACTGTTTCCTGAATAAACTCTTGAAATGGCATTTGCCTGAGCTACTGACTGAGGTAATGGTCTTTCCCTAACACATTCTGGGGAAACAAGTCTGCCTCAGATGCAATAATTCTCTGTTAAAGCATATCCTGATGTCAGTAAAGAAGAGTCCACAGTTACACTAAGTGATGAAGTAGGAAGCTGCCAACGCTTGTGTTGTTTGTGTAAGGTCATGGTTGAGGCAATATATGTTGTACAGATAGCAGTCATGAACTTCAATCTGGAAAGTATTGATGTGTGTGCTTGCATCCATCATAGAGGAACTAATTAAGAAGTAGTAGAAAGTAACCTCCTTTTTATTTCATTCTGGCAACAGAAGGTGGAGGAATGCTACATATACTAAATGACCAGGAGATGAACTCTAAAGTTTCCCTGTGGATTACAAATGTTTTCTACTTTTGTTCCATTTAAGAAGAGCACATATATGATACTGCTATGATGATGCTGATCTTTCAGGACACAACATGTGTCTTTTCATCAACACCTGAGTACTGCTAAATGTGTTATCAGTAGACACATTTATACAAGTCCAACCTTTATTTTAAATAAAGCCTAAATAAAAGTTTTGCACAGGTAGTTAGCCATCTAGATTCCTTCCTTCCTTCCTTCCTTCCTTCCTTCCTTCCTTCCTTCCTTCCTTTCTTCCTTCCTTCTTTCCTTCCTTCTTCTTCCCCATTTGAAAACATTTGTCAAATTATAAAGTAAGAAAAAAATCAGTTAAAAAAGAAAATTTTTATCAGATAGCCTTTTTTGCAGCCCTCTGTCACTCAATACCCACTTCACCCTGCCCAGAGAAGGGAGCATGACAAAAGTGTGTCAAGTACTTCAGATCTTTCTATATGTGGCAGAGTTAATTAGCCCTTTTCTGTGAACTGCCTATTTGTCCACGTGTAAGAAAATGACCCCTTATCGACAACTCATGGCTCTTTAGCAGTGGAATGTGCAGACAGACTCTGCAACAGGGGATTTATCTGGCAGTGCTACTTCCATGGAATGTTTCTTTTCTGCCTATAAAGCAGTTCCTCCCTCCCCACACCCTGCCATCCCTCCACTCGGTACATGTCTGTGTAGTCCCCTGAGTCTGTGATTTACTACCTCTTTTCGAAACAAGAAGACTAAAGCTATTTTCAAGCATAAAACTATATTTATGTCAGTTAGGAAATGATTTTTTTTTCTCCCCAGATCATTTTTTTAAGTTTTTTTTTTCCTCTGGTTTATGTGCAGATTTTCATAGACTTGCTGTTATAGGTAAGGTACCTTCAGAACATATATGATCAAAATCAAACAACAAATTTTATGCCAGGTTATGCGGTTCAGGTATCAAACAAAAATCACAACCCTCTTACTTCATGTCTGTCCAGGTAAGTCTCCAAGGCAGCCTGGTCTCCATGCCTGTCATTCTGTAGCTGACTATAAATGTACCAGTGGCATGAAAAGAATTTTATCAACACAATAGCAGATGTTTATATCACTAGGGATATCTCTAAATGAGTCTGTTCTGGTGGTCATTGCACAGAAACCTTATATGCAGAATGCTTCACCAGTGATAAATTTGACTGTCCTCTTTGAGTGAAGTGGTATTTGTTTACTTTACAGAGATAGTGCCTGATAGACAAATATTTCTGTCATTTGGCTGTATCAAATAAGTTATCAGAACTATGTAGTATCATTGAATAGTTAAGGATAAGAATGCTGAAGGGTTAAAGGGAAGTTACTGTGGAAATTAGAGAAGAAATGAACTATATACAATAGATGGAATGAGTCAAACTCTTTTAAATGTGTAAAGTCTTCATTATTGCTAAGAAAAGTGAATCTGTGAGTGATTCCTGAGAGAGAAGAGCATCCTTGAACCTATCTTGATGGTTTTTTTCCTCTCTTCCCTCTTATTTTTCTGTGACTTTTCTCTTGAAGGAATGTTACATTGCTTGTGTATAATGTCTACCTCCAGCATTTACAAGCTATTTCTGTGTGCTGCTGTTCAGTAGAACGGGCAGTTGCCCAGTGTGTTTGCACAATACTAACAGTTCTGTATGAGGAAATGAGAGATTTTGCTTTCATTACAAACTGACATTTGCCATATGGTCCTTACATGTCTCATCTTGTTCTTTTAGACATCTGTAAAGGCGTGCACACAAGCCATGCTCATGGCATATCTAAGAGCTTGGAAACACACACTGTTCCATAGTCTGTGCTGATTAGTTCTTCTGCTCATGTCCTTAGGGGTGTTTCTCACATGGGGGGTCAGGCAGCTCACTCTGGCTACCAGCTTCTTGTCAGATGCAGTTCAAGGCACTGACCATCAGCTGTATACCTTGTATAAAAGCTGAAATGCCATCCCCAATAAAAATATGCATTGTTAATTTTTTTCAAGAGAAATATTATTGATTTTAACTGTTTAGTTAATTGAATAAGCTCTAATGCCTCTGTCTTTGAATGCTGACCTTGTCATGGATTACTCCTGGCCCAATTTTTAAGTTGTTTTTAACACATTTCAACCTCAGTCATCCATGTTAAAATGTAGGATTTGGAGGGCAGGAACTTCATTGTCATATGTGATTTATGTAGGTGGACACTGACTCTGAGGCTCCAAGTTATTGTTGTCCCTTGTACTTCCTCTGCCCTCATGCTCACTGGAAATGGGCAAAAAGTAATGAAATAGTATGAGAGATGTGACCATGAATCAAAACAAACAGTATTGACAGATGTTTTGTTCAGTGTAGTTTTCTCAACTTGAAATGTCTACTATCTTGGGAAATTCATCTGTCCAATACTGTCCCAAATGTGAATTGAAAGGTAACTATTTAATTTGATCCTTTCTTTAGCATCTCTACCTAGTGTTATCATATGCTTACACCAGATTTTTACATAAGACAGACAGAAAATGAGATATGACAGTGACATGTTTGGCATTCAGTGTACCAGACTTTTGGTGTATATGCGATAAGAACTAACTATATGCCATGTGCCAGGTAGGCTCTTCAGGAGCTTCAAACCCATGGTGTGCTTGTTATAGAGTCAATCACTGCATGCACAGTGAATCCAGTGTACCCTGAGGTCTCTAGGCTTGTTCAGTATGCACTGAAGGCTGATGTATCAGTCTGCAGGTGACATATCCAGAATCTCTGATGTGTAACCAGAACAAATATAGCAAATTCTTCCTGGCAGAATTTCTAAACATAAGAAAGAAAAAAGCAGGAAAAAACAATGACATAGTAGCCCTCATACTCAAATGAGACTACTCAGCTCACCATGTGGGAGTACGTTTTTCCTGCATTCTGTATGACTCTGTTATGGGTCATTTTGCATCCCCCCCTTGGGCAAGGACCATATCTGTGTGTAATGCTAAACTCTGAGCCTGTGTAGTTCCACCAGCATCAGTGGGGGGTAGGCTGGTGCAGTGCTGCTTCTGATTTGTCCCCATTCTCTAGCTTTTTATTAATTGATTGTTGCTGGTTTGTTTTGGTGTTATTTTTCCCCCAGTTGTTTTTTAACAGTCACAGAATAGTAAATGATAATAATAGATTGCTGCATGGATGGGTGTATCAGCATATGTTTGTAGGGGGATGTGAGAGACTGAACTGTGGGACGACCTCCCTGACATTCTCTGAAGTCTTCTTTCTTTTCCCAGGCTTTTTGGGAGGGCGTTTGTCTGAGGGGGGGAAATCATTAGGTATGCTGGAGAAGAGATTTCTTATGTTTGCTTGCAGATCTTTATAGCCTTCACGGAGTGGGATGCACAGTTCCCATAAATATGTGATAATGATCATTTGGAGTGTGAATGTTAATTTGTGTAATGGGTTCCCAAAATATGGGCCATGTGCCTGCTGAGTATGTCTTATTTTAAAATAAATGTGCATACATAATACACACACAGACACATGCTGCCTGCATATGCATCCATAATTTAAAATCTAAAATTATAATTTGTTTTTGAAGGAGAAAAGCAACAGCTCCCCCAGTATACCCGTAACCGTTGAACAGGAGCCCAGCCGTCAGGATGGTTTTGTGAGCCCTGCTGGAGATCACAGTCCCACACGGACAGCTGCAGCTACAAAGCACCCCAGTGACCTAGATTCAGCTCTAGATTACTGTCTGCTTTGGCCTCTGCCTCCCATCGCTGCACCAGGAGTCTGATTTTGTTGCACAAGCTAACTTGCTTACTGCTCTGACCCATTTTACCATAGCAACCTGGTTTGCTGTACCAGAGGCTAGAAAAAGCACACAGGCGACTTTTTCAGGATTCCAAGATTAAGTTCACTATCTGCTCTTTTTTTTTTCTTCTCCCCCCTTCTCCTCCCCATGAATGTGCTTAGCAGACATGACGAAGAAGAGCTGATGCTTTCCAACAGCACTGGAAGCCGGGAAAAGATTTAGGCGAGGTATTACTTACGTACTTCTAATACATTTCTTATCCTGATGAATGTTTTTGACTTATTTTTCTTTTCTTGAAAAAATTAGCCAGATGCTTCCTTTGCCCCAAATGTCTGATTCCTGATTTTCCCTCATCCATCCTCAACCCCCTACTCCCAAAATCCTGCCCATTTTACTTCCATAAACATATTTCATCATGTCCTTTAGTTTTGATTTTTTGATAACATGTAAGTAAGTGCATTCAGGAATAAAGCTGCTTTCACTATAGTATGCTAGCTGTTGTCCATACATTTGTGTGTTTACATGAGTATATGTGTTAGAAACAGGAGGAGGTGGTTTAGAGGCAGCTCTTCTCAGACATTAAATTAGTCTTTTATAGATGTGATAGTCTGGCGTGCATCAGGCAAAGCATCACCAGCCAGTTAAGGGAGGGGATTGTCCCACTCTGCTCTGCACTGGTGCAGCCTGACCTTGAATATTGTGTGCAGTTTTGGCACCACAATATAAGAAAGATATTAAGCTATTGGGGAGTGTCCAAAGGAGGGCAATGAAGATAGTGAAGGGCCTTGAGGGGAAACCGTATGAGGAGTGGCTGAGGGCACTTGTTCAGCCTGGAGAAGAGGAGACTGAGGGGAGACCTCATTGCAGTTACAACTTCCTTGTGTGGGGGGAAGAGGAGGGGAGGGGCAGACACTGATCTCTTCTCTGTGGTGACCAGTGACAGGACACAAGGGAATGGCCTGAAGTTGTGTCAGGGGAGATTTATGTTGGATATTAGAAAAAGGTTCTTCACTCAGAGTGTGTTTGGGCACTGGAAGAGTCTCCCCAGGGAAGTGGTCACACAACCAAGACTACCAGAGTGCAAGAAGCATTTGGACAATGCTGTCAGGGACATAGTGTGACCCTTGGAGTTGTCCCATACAGGGCTAAGAGTTGACCTCAATGATCCTTGTGGGTACCTTCTAACTCAGAACATTCTGTGATTCTGATTATGACTGAGAAAAAAAGAAACCAGGAAAAGATAACCCAAAACATTATGAATAATGCTGGTGAGATTTGAGAAAATCAGATGTTGATGATTTCTCAAGACTTTGTTTTTTTATTTTTTAATGTTGTTGAAGAAACACTTCATGTTTGCTAAGCTTGGAGATGTGTATGTAGATGTAGGAATATGCAAAAATGTGCAAAATCACAAGAAAGTTAAAAATGTTATGAAAGAAATTGGCTTTCCCCTCCATGTTTCACATATTTTTGAGATGTTCTTAAGCACCTGAGCATTTTTACTAGCCAGCCAGAGGAATTTTGTTCAACACCTCCCAAGCTCATCTGTGACTGTTCTTGCCCTCATGGATGATGGGAAAGGCATAGACAGGCTTCCACACTGGCAGACACCAGAGATGCGCTTCATTTTGCAAAATAATTTGGGAATTTGTTTGGCCACTCGCGCAGAGAGTCCCTGAGTCACAATATACCTGAGTTTGCTTTTGGCAATACTGCCTTGGATGACTGGTTTGGGTTAGGTTTGTTTCTGCTGTACACAGACAGCTCCTGGTTGTGTTGTTTCATTTATTTTAGTTTCAAAAAACTGGTAAGTGGGTTCATCTTTTAGTAATCAGCACTGGTATTGTATAAGGCTTAAGTTCCATATCTCTCCTAGCTGGCTGGTAAAACAAGATACGGAAGTGCTACTATGTAAGACTGTCACAATAATATACAAGGTGCCAAAATGAAATTGAAAAGGGCATCTCTTGACATTCCTCTTTCAGAATAACTGCCCTTATCTTTAGGACCGTAGATAGTTGAGACATTCAATCTGAGCACCTTTTCTCATATAAAGGTAAGGTTTCTTATCCAGCTGGTGGCCAATGCCTTGAACTGCATCTGGCAAGAAGCTGGTAGTAGGCGGGAGCCATTTGATCCCCTGTGTAAGAAACACTTCCAAGGACATGGGAGAAGAGCAAATCAGCATGGACTAAGGGACAATGTGTGTTTGTAGGTCTTAGATATGCCATGAACTCTATGCTTGTGTTCATGCCTCCACTCCACAGTGAATGGAAGCCAGCACAGCAGTCCTGCCAATGCAGCCTTGTCAGTGTGTTGTAACACCGTATCTGGGCTTGCCGCAGAGTAGTGTGTTGTTCCATATCATCAGTATGGGATAGAAGTTTTTTTCCTGTGTAAATGCATTTCCTAAGAGGTTTCAAATTGTAATAGCAAGCAGGTTGTACATGAGAAAACCGCTCTGGAGAGGGGAGTGAGGCAAAGAGGAATGCATCAAGGTCTCTAACATTCAGAAAGTTGCAGACTCCTTGTCAAAAGATTTTTAATAAATCACATCACTGGTGTCTTTTAACTCTGTGAAAACATCCAAACATCTCAGATCTTATACTTTATTGACAATCCCTCCCCAGAGAAAGCAAAAAATTAAGTTGAAAAAAAACCCTTAATAGCTACAACTTACCTCAACATCTGGGTATTTGGCATGATTTCCACTCATTTGGACTGAAAGGTATCTAATAGTCCTTATGTATAGGATGTAGATCTGGCTTTTGGTGCAGAAAGTTCTGATAGCTGCCAGGGCTAGCAGGCTGTTGTTGGTGGGATGCAGTCCTATCATCTATGCCTAAACTGGAACTACATCTTTCTCCTCTCCCATGCCCACTGACAGACCTAAATGTGACTAGCCCTGCCGCAACACTTAGCTTCTCAAAGGTTTCAGAGACCAAAACATCTGTATTTATCCTGATGAATTCTATTTTCTGAACATTGGGCCTGAGCATACTTTTCTGGGTTTCCTGAAGGATTAAAAAGCTGTTATGTGTTAAGAAAGAGATATTCTTTCTCACATGTCCACTGCCATATGCCCTTCAGTTATTTCATAGACTGCACAGGATTCATTAACTAGTTTTGTGGATGGACTCACCTCAGTGAGCTGATCATTTCTTTACTTCTTCCTGGGGCTCTAATATTCTTAATCATGAAGAACCATCAAAGGTGCAATTTGCCAAATGTGAGTTTAAAAAAAAAAAAAAGTATATAGCCTGAGTCAAATTTCATTGGTCCTTGGCACTGTAGGCTTTGTCAGTGTGCAGCACCTTGAAAACCACCCAAAAATTAGATTTTTACAGGTCTAAGTGTTGTCTTTTCTATCATTTCTCAGGCCACATGGTTACCAACTGACCAAAGGGGTATTCCATACCATATGATATCATGCTCAGTATATAAAGTAGGGGAAAGAAGGAGGAAGAGGAGGATGTTCGGAGTGATGGTGTTTGTCTTGCTAAGTAACTTTTACATGTGATCTCCTGGAGATAGTTGAACACCTGCCTGACCATGGGAAGCAGTGAATTAATTCCTTGTTTTGCTTTGCTTGTGTGTACAGCTTTTGTGTTCCCTATTAAGCTGCCTTTATCTCAACCCACAAATTTTCTGGCTTTTACCCTTCTGATGCTCTCCCAAATCCTGCTGCTGGGCAAGAGAGCAAATGGCTGCGTGGTACTTGGTTGCTGGCTGAGGTTAAACCACAGCAGTCATAAACTACAGATGCTAATTTATGAATCCTAATTTTAGTGTTTTCACACACCACAAACAATGGCTGCAACCTGCATTCCCCAGCACACATCACCTTTGATCTGGCACAGTCTTTTAATTAAACCTCCCTCTTCCTACTCATCATTCCAATGCATCTTTAGAAGCCAGTGTATTTAACTTACTATTTTGCATGTTACCAAAGCATCTAGAGGCTCTAGGTAATGTTCAAGAATATAAAAATTAAGTTTTGCATTTATCTGTCATGTTGAAGGATAGTCAGTTCTTTTGGTTTGTTTGTTTGTTTTGTTGTTTAGTTTTTTTCTAAATTCATAGCTAAAGGTAAGCAAATGGTAACTAGAAACAGAATGGAAATGGTTTAGTTAATTAGAAATACTCAGAAAGTACTAGAAAGCTGTGGAAAGAGGTGGAATCATGTAAAGGAGAATATAGCAAGAAGAAGTAATGAATAGATCTTGTGAGAGATGTGGGAGGGGATGGAAATACAGGTCTCAAGAGCATGAGTAGGAAGTTCCTCAGTTGGGAAAAGTGAAGCCAGATTTGGAAAACAGCACTAGTGTCCAGTGTTTATGAAGATGTGCAGCTGCTTCTGCTTTGGATGAACCTTTTATGCAGCTGCTGGCTCTGCTTAGGAATGTCATCTGCCTCTGGGGCCATATGATACACATCAGTGTTGAAAAGAGATAGAGCAATAGCAAGCCTTTAATTCCATCCTAAACTATGCTGTCACACAGGATGAAGAGAAACATTTTGTGTTTGAATAATAATTTAAGCTATGTATTTTTATATTTCAGTTTAATTAATGAAAGATTCCTGGTTTATTTCTATTCATACCCACTCACTTTTCCAAAAGTCATTTTACAATACATAGGACTGTAATCAGGAACATGTAAAATTACAATAGTTCTCTTGGTTAATATTAATCCAGNAAAAAAAAAAAAAAAGGGTTCTGAGAAGATGTGAGAGATGGAGATTGTGACATGCTCTGCTTTTCCCCCGCCTCTGAGCTATTGGTGGCAGTAAGAGGGATTCTGTTTGGCTTAGAAGGCAGAAGTCCACAGCTTTCAGTCTTTGCAGACACTCCAGCAATTTTTTGATCAAATCTCAGTAGCACATTCCTGTTTTTAAGTCTCTCTGTTCTTCATGTAATAGGTGCAACAACAACAAGGGTACTTTGAGCGACACAAAATATGGAATGAAAGATGGATGGACTGGGCTTTGTAAAGGCAAGGACAGGGAATATGGAAGGTGACTGAAGTGAAAAGAATGGCATTACCAAACCAGGCTTTGTGGAGTAGAATGAAAAGAAGCAAAGATCTTTTTTTTTTTTCCCTGGGATCCAGTTGGAGTGGATGAAGGAAATGCAAATGATTTTAAGATTTCAAGAATCTCTACTAACTGATTAGCCCTTCGTGGGATGCATACTCTTCCAGATTCAACACCACTGAGTGTACTGCTAAATACTGAATACCTGTGAAAAATGAGTCTTGACATTTGAAACAGTCTTCAAAAGAAGATTCTCATTTCCCAGAATTGCACCATAATATTCATAGGATTGTAAACTACCAAGATAATGGACTTTACAGTTTACCTTTGGTGTTGAAGGAAATTATCTATGGTCAAATGAATGCTTCTGATTTTACAGGTGAAGGATCTGATACTATTTAAAGCTTTTCAGATCTTATGATATGACCCTTGTATATAAGTTTTTATAGTGAAACAGCAGAGATATAGACAGTTTTAACTTCTAATAATTCTGTACAGGTAGCACAATAAATGGTCTGGTCAAATAAGACCAATATTGGAGATATTAGGCTTCTGTAAATCAGATGGAGCTATGCTAACTGAACAGTGAAAAAAAAAAATCAGTTTCATAGTTATAGTTGTGTCCAGTGCTTTCTGGTAGCAGAAATATTTTAAGGAAAAATAAAATATTAATATGTGACAGAAATACAAGAACATATTATTTTCATATGCCTACAGTAAAAGATATCAACATTTTATGATAATATTATTTAACCACTATGGGCATATTTCTGCACCACACCAACTTCAGGGTTTTTAAACTCTGACATATATAATTGTGATGCTTAAAAGTGCATGAAGTTGTTCACTAATAAGTAGGTATTTAGCTTCTGATAGAGCTTATGTCCATATCAGCAAGTGTGCAGCTCTGTCTAAATGGGTGCGTGGAATGAACAGGAAGGTGAATACCAGGTGTCGGTACCACACATTTTTGCAGTGGGAGTGACTTTGAATTAGCTCTGTCTAGTTCTATGGATCAATTTTAATTATAATTTAGAAAGCAAGAGAGGAAATCCTGAACAAAACCTTTTGTCCTAGCTTCATACAAAACCAAATCTAGTTCAGATGCTCTGAGACTGCCATGATACAAACAAAACTTCATTGTAACTTAGGATGAACAAAGCTGTCAGATATACAGAACATGTATGACACGCTCCAGATAATAGTATTGATGACTGTAGTCTGAAGCAAGCTAGGCATGCCTTCTAAAGGTGAAGATGTGCCATGCTCTGAATAATCTAGTCTCATTTACACTGTTTGGTATGTCCTTCACAGTAATTATTCTGAGGTTAGAGGTCTGATCTCTAGAGATGACTGCAGCTTAATGATGTTTGGTTGCCAGTGAGTTTTTTTAAACTCTATATAACACAGAAAAGAGTATAAAAGGATGATTTTCATTTTTTTCACTTCATGGATAAGAAATCATAGAATAATTTTTTTTGAGTGGGTCTCAGAGGGCCTTCTGAACTAGACCCTGTTCAAAACAAGACTAACTTTAAGTGACTTCCATGAGAACTAACATGTGCAACCATTGGGCTTCCTACAGTTTAAAGAAGTATTTTCCCATTTCCTTGTCTTTACTGAGTACTGTATAGCAGATGCCCACCTTAAAATCCACTTGTCAGCCTTGCCTCTAATCCCGATTCATAAGGTTGCCCTCTGTCCCTCAGCCATTCCCTAAAGTTTGTCTTTTCAGATAATTTCTCTATTCCTGTTTCCTGGTTTTCACAGTGTCATTTTATGTTTCATTATGAAACATTTTGTCTCCAGCTCTTTACGACTGCAGGCACAGGCAATGATATTTGGAACAAAGAGCTTCTAAAGTTTGGGTGCTGGCGATGCACACAGGCCAAGTCATTACTATCTACAGGCAAGACATTGAAATTGCCATCATAGAGAATAAAGAAAATTTCTCCTTTTTACCTCTTTTATGCCGAAGTAAACAGTGAAACAGCAGATATTACTTCTGTAGCTCTGTTAATTGAAGTGTGATTTCTCCAGCATAATACCTGTATAAATGGAGTTGGGCTTCATTGTTTAAACAGCTGGATAGAAAAATATGTTTTTTCCAGGCGTCTCATCCCAAATAACAAACACTTTTTCTATTTACACCAAATTAGCAGTCCTATAATAAGAAGCATGTGTACCAACGAGTATGTGTTTCTTCTTCGGTTTCCAGTAGTTCTTCACCTCTTTTTTTGAAACCAGACTCTGGGAATTGGGCATAAAAATCTTGAACAAGTCAAACACATGTTAAAACAAGACAGTCTGCATAACAAATTAGGCAAGAAAAGTACATGACTATCCCTTGACTGAAGAGGCAATTAAAACCACTTTGGTGGATAAATAGCCTGTAATTGTTATGGCATTAGGAAGAAGATCCAGTAAAGAGTTTATGCAGTTAGAAACAGGAATCAACTCATCTCTAAGGAGAAAGACCGGAGGAGAGCTGAAGACAACTTCTGCCTTGGTGACCGTTTCACTTCCAGAGGTTTTTTCCCTTTTACATGAAAATTGAGAAGTGTTCATGGCTTTAGCAACAGGCTTTTGGTTGTGTGGTGGTGGTGTGAGGCTTTTCATATGATAATGACAGATACTATGGCAACGATTGAAAACGAGGGCCTGGAAACAAAAGCTGCAGCAGCAGAGGATCAGTACATATTCACTATGTCTGCAGGAATAACGGCAGAGACTCCCTCCTCAGAAAGGTATCTGATGGCAGCCTGTCAAAGGAAGGGCTTTGTTTTAACTTTGTCTGAGTTAATTCACTCTACAGTTACTGGCAGATTTAATTACTCCAATTTTCACTCTAGTTTCCCCCCCCCCCACAAAACCATATCTATGGTAGATGTGCAGGTAATAAGTGGTTAATGCTGGTCTGATCAAACTTCGGGATGAACAACAGACCTGGGGGACAGAAAAGAACAGGTTTAGCAGCCAAATGCTGCTAACTTCCTCATGACTGGTTACAGTCTCAAAAAGAATTCACATATAAATAATGTAAACAGGATAAGGCCTATATAGGACTGATGTCATGTGAAATCAATGTTTAATTGCAGACTATGTGTACTTATCTGTTGGTCCAAAGAAGAGTTTGTCATCTGAGCAAATGGAGATATGAAATATCAAGCCCAGTTGTTTGCAGAACAGCAAATTACTGTTTTGGAGATTGTGCTTTCCCACAAAGATGAAGGAGAAATGTAGTGTCATGTAAAGTGATAATACCAGACATGTAATAGCCCATAGGACAGGCTAGTGTATGTGTTGCTACTATTGACTGCAGGAGAAATGTAAGTTCTATTCAAGCCTGGCTTTCGAATAAAGCAAAACAAATCTTTAAAGTGAGAGGTGATACAAAGTGCAAAATAAATTTAGGAAGAAATTAAAAAAGCAACCTTTCTCTTTGCTCTATAATATCACTATTTTTGTACTACTTAGTTTAGAAAACCATCACAATGATGTGATACACTGAACTGGTGATTACAGGTGGTCTTGCTATTCTTGTTTCTAAAGATTTCTTTTCCTCTAAACATATCACAGGTTTTTAAAAAGACATTTTATTTAAAGAAATCTAGTAAAGTTTAAAAAAAAAAAATTACAACAGGGAAGAATTTTGCTAATGAACATGGTAATACATTCCCTGTTTCAAATAATACTGTGACTTCATTGGCATGAGTTTCCAACAGAGTGATGTATTACCGGAACAGTACTACAAAAACTCCACCCACTTTATTGTTTTGCTCTCAGATGACCAAGAGTAACAATATGTATGAGATTTATATGCCAGTTGTTGGAAAACATTGGTGTAGATAATTTTCCTAAGTCACTGTTTTCACAAATCTCAGTTTAACTACTTTATAAATAAATAGACAACTCTCAATTAATGGGTTCCAGGCTTCTAAATCAAAGCCAGTGTAACATTAGGTTCAGATTCATTGATAACTTCTTTTGAAAACTTCATGCTCAGCTATGCAGAATCCAGTGAAAAGAGAAAAGAAAGAGTTGAAAAGGAAGGCTGAAATTATGAAGAACAGTTTTGCAAATAACAAGGTTTCATTACCAAGGAAGGATGACTCCCACTGTAGATTTATTTCTCAAAATTAACCAGTTTATTTAAATATTTATTGTCCTCATACTAATACGCTCTTAAACTTTTATGAGTCATGCAACTAGGTACCAATATACATTCTTTTGCCTTCATTTGTGTGATTGTGTCCTTTTTCTTCTGGATACAAGTTCTTTCCAGTCTGTTAGCCCTTCAGGGAAAGTTGATCACACAGCAATCTAAAAGCACAAGGTCCAGGACTCCCAGGACCCAGCCCATACATTGATAACCTGAGCTCACCCTTTCCAATGTCTTCTTTCCACTCAAGTTGTCTTTTATTTTGCAAAGTGGAAACAAACAAATGTGCATGTTTTATAAAGTTTTCAGAATAATTTCTAATTCTATTTCTTAAGAAAAACATTTGTATATGTAGTCAAACCATAAAACTTCACACATTTCTCTGAGTAATTTTTCTACTCACTCTCAAGATGTGTTTGAAGTTAAGAAAAGTCTCTTTAGCTGTTCAAGCTTCCACTTTCTGCACTGGGCTTCTTCATACTCTCCCTTTTCCTGACCCTTCTCTTTGAGTCCCTCTGCAACCTCTTATTAATGACAGGGGATATGAAGATATTGAAGAATTCAATGTAAAAGAATTGTGCTAGAAGGAAACTAGAGATGCAAAAAACATTGAGGCTGATGACTAACTGTAAAATATTGTAGGTTTTTTCCTTGAAGGAAGTCAAAGTTTGAACAGCAACTTGTGGAAATTCCACTTTTTCTGTCTTCCTTTTCTCATGTCAGTTAGTGGATTTCCCCCAAAAACTTTCTGAAATACAAAAGCAGAAATGATGAGTAGGGATTTGTGAAAATTCTGACATAAATATGCAAAAAAAAAAATGTTGCTCATTTAATAGCAAACAGTACATTATTTATTCCTCTGCCTGTGATTCCCTAGTAGATTTGGACTTAAAATGCTTAGTTAAACTGTCAAGTTAAAACAGAATGTCCAAAATATTTCACTGCAATTTAACAGAACGTTACTACTCCTCTGTCAGTAATAGCAGCTGTGGGCACTGTAATGTTACCAAACATTTTAACTCCAGACTTTCACTTTATTCCGTGGGAGTAAATTATGTTTCTGCTGGGTTAAATGGACCTTATGAAACAATGTGGACTTGATATAATTTTCATGAAAGTATGATAGATCTGGTAAAACCAGTCATGCCACGTCTGGTCTGTGGTAACTGGATATAAATGTACAAGTCTCAGCTCAAGTCCATGGACAAAGAAAGGTGCCTACTGTCACTGGAGATACTAAAGGTTGCAGGGAATAATATCCTTCTTAGATTCTATTTCTTGGCCCAAAAGAATATAGTTTCTTTTCAGGTTGTATGCAACTTCTGGCAATCCATCTTTGAAACAGCATAGTGAGTGTCAGACAGAACTAGATGACTTACTTTTTGATACCTTCTATTGAAAAAAATCAAACATGGTCAGAGAACATCCCTGGGCACTGCAATTCAGTCCTCTGTACTGCTAAAATCTTGCCACAGCCCAAGGCATGGGTTTGGCTCACACTTGCTAACATTCCTGAAATAAAACTTGGGCATAATTTGGCAATTAGTAGTAGCTGGAAGTGATTCCAGTAAGTGTTTGGATGTCACCACTTTATTTTGGTGGGTAAAAGAGTTTCACACTGTGGATGCACAGTGCTCTGTGCTATCTGATCTCAGAGCCAGAAATTCTCCTGGACTCTTTTGATTCACTTGTATAGATGTTTCCAAATCCTAGTACCGCAAAGTGAATCTCAAATACTTTGAACAAGTTTGACCCAGCAGAATAAGCTGATTTCTACCATGTGGTTATGATGTTTTTGATGTGGTATAAGTTCTAAAGTTAGACTGACTCTGATTGAACCACATTCAGATTACGCTAAGAATACGGTTTTCCACCCAGTGTGGAAATACTTTCAGCATTTCAAAACAGAAACTGTGTCTGAGATGAGAACATTGTGCTGAATCAACTAATATGACATAGGTATATATTTCATGGAACCAGAACCACTGGAGTAGGAAAACACTTCTGTTTAGCTTCTAATGCCATTTTCCTTTAATGGAGATCAATTTCTTATTGCATTCAGTCAGCTAAATTACTTTTACATGCTTTCTTAATGAAACTGGTTACACATTTATGTTATGTATTTGATGCATTAATTCTTTAAATGGAGATCAGGCTAAGTTTGCCATGATAACTGGTTTATATTGCTTTAGTGAGGACTGAAACTAGACAAAGTGGTGTTTTTTCTTGTTAATTTTTAAAGATTGTTAGTATATACATATAGATATCATCTACTTTAGTCAGGGCCTAGAGGAAGCAGAATGTTTCTCTCAGCCCAGCTTCTGTCTACTTGCTCAAACATTAACAATGAGAAGCATTCAGATGTTGCTAAATGGCACAAGAACTCTGCCTCTGCGCCTAAAATGCAAGTGTTCATTTATACTTTCATATTCTCTATGCAAAATTCAAATAATGGCAAAAAAACTTAAGAGAAATCAAACTTCATTGGGAGGATGTTCTGCATAAGAGACTGTGCTTGTCTTCTGCTGGAAGCATGAGTCAGAAAGGAAGGAAAGTGAGAAGATCCTTTTGAAAATAAATAAGGGGAGTGAGGTGTTCAATCCATTTACAAAATGTAGCTTTTTTGTGGTAGTAATGAACTACACATTTGGGCTCTGCCTTTTTTACTAGTGGTAAGTACTGTCTCATTCTGTCCTGCTGTTCAGAGTAGAGTTTCTCTGTCAGTATCCAGAATAACCTGCAGCAAGGGAATGTTGCCAGAACCGAGTCCATAGGGTATTGCTACTCATTGAAAGAAATAATTATAGCAGAAGAAAATTTGATTTTAAGAAGATAATGGATTATATTAAAATATGTTAAAGATTATGGCAAAAGGTCAAGAAATGCCACATTTATAAGACACGTATTTTTCATTGGATTCTGTTCAGTAAATCCATAAAACATCAAACCAACTTGATCTTAAAACATCCTTTCTCTAGTCTAGTAGAGATGGGGTTTCTTTTATTGTTGATCCAGAAAACTTGCAACGGTTGTCTCTTAAATCTGTATGGTTCCTTCCTTAAGTGCTTGGCAGTCAGTCCAAACCACTGTATATAAAAATGTGATGGTATAGCTGACAGGAAGAACAGCTTCCTCCTGAAAATGGAATATGTCTAATTTAATTTAATAATAAAAGGAATTTTCCTGGACCAAAGGAAAGAGATAATGTGTGAAGCAGCTTATTGAATCCTCTGTTCAGTTTTGGGCCCCTCAGTAGAAGGAAAACCTTGATACCCAATGTCCTTAAAGGGTTTTTCCAACTTAGCGATTTTATGGAGAGGAGAAGGGAAAATCCACCCCTGTGGGGAAAGAACAAAACTGAGGAGATTTCTATTTAGCAAAACAGTGATAAAAGAATAATGAAGAAAAAAGGAGAAGTAAAACTATTCCTATTCAAGTATTATAATAGTTTCTACTTAATTTAAGAGAGAGATTGCCATCAGACATTCTGTCATATGGGGGAAGATAAGACACTAACATTAAAGAAACAGAACCAGATACTCTGTAAGATAACAACATCCCTGCCCAGAGAATCCACTCTGCTCACATCAGAAGTTGAGAGGTCAGCTGTAGATTCAAAGGGATGATGTTCATAATGATAATTTTTTTAAAAATAATTTTACTATGATACCGAAAACTAATTTTCTTAAGTAACACAGTGCAAGCAATACAAACCAAACCCCCACAAAGACAGTGAAAAAAATTGCTGAAAACAGCACTCCTATTACATTGAGTGTGATATACTAAAGCACGCTTTAAAGCAGAAAAGCAATACCTCTTGGACCAGGTGAAAGATAAAGAGTGAGAGAGCTGCTCATGGGTGCTCTGCCATCACTTCTAAAGGTTGAAAACACTTTGTCTTTGAACCCTTCCATGTGAGTTATTTGAGACCCTGTGTGTCACTGTACCTTGGATACCAGGGCAAAGAGAGAAAAGGTCATAAAAATGCATTGTAACCATTTTTACAGGCAATGTGTTTGGAAATACTATCCTGTACCATTACTGAATGAAAGCTTTCTAGCCAGAATCTGTTTATTGACCTAGAAATGTTAGTTTGAAAGACTTAAAAAAACACCCTATTAGATAATTATATATTCTGGCTAATAAAAATAAAAACTTACTCACTTTTCCCCTTTAAGGTGCACAGTTTTATTTAATGTTTTAAATGTAGGCATCTTGAACTAGTATTCAAAACTCCTCTTAAATTTGGTGTTAAAGAAAGAGCTTCAGGAAGAGTTGTTGCTCAGGTAAATTAACCTTAGGTTTTTTCCCAGCATTCAGATGGAGATGCAGGCTGAAATCCATGTGCTGATGTCCATCTTGTATGTGTATCTAAATTTCATTGACATAGTATTCTGTGAAAGAGTAATCTATTATAAGGAGAGGGGGGAAAAAGATATAAGAAAGAGGGATAAATGAAAAAAAAAACCCACCCCCCCAACAAACACCCAGCCCTCAACAAAACAAAACAAACAAATCAAAACAAAACAAAACAAAACAAAACAAAACAAAACAAAACACCAACCTGTGCTGGTTTAAAGGTAAACCGGCAGGAGAAATGAACCCAACTCACAAAAAGACTGCAAGTCAGAATTACACTTTAATAAAAGATCACAACAAGTACAAGGATATAGAGGAAGAAGTCCATTTGACCCACAAACCCCAGGTGTGTAGCCCAGCACCCTGGGGCACAAGCAGGATGGTGTTCNTGCTTAGGCTAAGGTGGGAGTGCCCAATATCTCCCCCAGGGTGCGGAGTTTCACAATGGGTGATTTACACTCTGGAGTCAATCATAGCATATTTTTGGAAACTCTGATGGCCCATTAGCAGACATGACCCCTCAGGCTGGGTGTGGAGGTGCTAATGGCTCTCCAGAGGGGAGTTATCACACCTGTCATTGTTGTGAAGACAGAAAACCTTTCTTATCTCACACAAGTTCCCAAACACCCACCCTGTAGCCTGAGGGGTCAGGTGTGCCCCAGGAAGCTGCTGCAAATGATTCATTGTTAGCAGTTCATGAGAAATTACATAGAGGGTGTAGAATACACAGTCTTAGCCACACCTACACAGTGGCAAACCAGTCCTGACCCCTATAACCAGGACACAACCAAACAAAAAAACTGTGCCCAAAGATACAGCCTTGTATCTGTGTTTCACTGGATTGGATGTTCTCTGCACATGGTACTTCATTTAATAATAACATAGGCTTGTGCTTAACTCTAGGAATGAAAATATTCTCTTCAGGTAGGAATTTTAAGCCACTCAATGTTAAGAATGTGTTTAAATGCTTTATTGCATGAGGGGCAGCATGATGTCTTCTTGAAAGCACCTTTTGGCATAGACAATTCTAGAGACCATATTCTAGAACAGGTACATGGAAATTTGCTCCTACAATCCATTGGCACTGACGTTCCCATGATGAATTCCTGACCTGTTGAAAATTATGGCTGATTCTACAGACTTAGTTGCTTATTTTTTGCTTCATATTTCAAGGATTGAATGGATGAAAAGGCAAAGGAGAGAAAACAGAAACCTCTCTGCTCTATTTTAACCCAGTTGTCTCTGTCTGTGATTTCAAGTTAATTCTGTAGTGGAAAGAAGTAGTATTTTCACGGTAAATATTTGCAAGGTGTGAGAACATTTCACCTTTTTTTTTTATTTATTTTTATTGTAAACTTATCATCAGCAAGTAAACCAATTGTCAGGTCATGTCTTGTATGTTCTTGACAAAAATCACGTTATGTTAACATCAGTATTAGGAGACTTCTGAGGCAAAAGTGGACAAAACTTTTTGTTATATTGCACACTGGTGCTGGTATCACCAGCAAATGTGTTGCAGTTGGAGGAAATAATGGTAAGTATCAGAAAAACCCTGGTTTGAGTCTCAGGTCCCTGCCTGAGCTTGCTGTGCTGGTGGATAAAAAATAATTTGCTGGGAAATGTGGTGTGGTTGTTGCTAAGACTAATACAGAAATCTATGAAATTAGCTCTGACTCTTCATAACAATCTTGTAATATTGATATTGTCCACTGAGCATATGAGAGAAAAGTAGTTTCCAGTAACTGTTCATGCAAGCAGTGTTTGGAAAGAGGGGTATGAGCATAAGAAACCCAATTAATATTAAATTCAAATTAATACTTTGCAGATCCTTTTTCTTCCAGCATTTTCATAGGTCTGAATAACACTATTCTAATGACAAGGTTTCACATTTTTATGTTCTTGTAATTGATCTCTCTAGTACACATGTTATGACAGAAAAGGTCCCTGTGGATTATTTCCTATCTCTTATATCTATTTCTGGAACCTGAAAAAAGCCCAGCCATTACACATTTCTTTTAGAAGTGGAAGCTTTGAATTTCGTCACTACCTTTTAATGACCTGTCCTTTGGAGAAAGAGGTTTTGGAAGAGGGCCATTATAAAATACAGTACAAAATACAATCCCAGCTTATTCTACAGATTGGAATGGTTGGAGGGAGAGGGTAAGGGAGGGGAGAGGGGAAGGGATTCTGTTAGAAGAAACCTGTTGCCAGATTTGACATATCCTCTGTTTTAACATATATTCACATCTTTTCACAGTCCCTGGTACTGAAACTGCCATGCAGACAACACAGGAGAGATTTCAGTTTTGAGGTGATCCATTATTCTGATTGCCAGTAGGTGGGGAGACCAGCTGAGCAGTTCCGTGGAAACTGACAACTTCTTTGTAGCAGTAAAGCTAGAGTTTCATATGAAATGAAACAAAAATAAAAATATGTGCTAGTTTTGTCTGGGGTAGAGTTAATTTTGTTCATGGTAACTAGTGTCAAGTTATGTTTTGGATTTGTGCTGAAAACACTGCTGATAATGTAGAGATGTTTCTATTATTGCTGAGCAGTGCTAACACAGAGCCAAGGCCTTTTCTGCTTCTCACACTGCTCCACCAGTGAGGAAGCTGTGGGTGCACAAAGAGTTGGGAGGAGACACAGCCAGGACAGATGATCTCAACTGACCACAGGGATATTCCATACCATATGGCATCATGCTCAGTATATAAGTCTGGGGGAAAACCAAGGATGGGGGATGTGCAGGGTTGTAGTGTTTGTCTTCCCAAGTCACTGTTACCTGTGATGGACCCCTGCTTTCCTGGGGATGGCTGAACACCTGGCTGTCCATGGGAGCGGTGAATGAATCCTGTTTGCTTTGTTTGAGTGCACAGCTTTTGTTTCACTTGTTAAACTGTCTTTATCTCAACACACAAATACTTTTCACTTTTACTCTTCCAATTCTCAACCTGATCCCACTGCTGAGGGTCTGAGTGAGAGGCTGTGTGGTGTTGCCAGCTGGGATTAAACCACAACAAAATACAATAACCGAACATGAAAAGAAAGGAACAAAGTGAAGAAAGTGAAGAGAACTGTGATAACTTGATCATAGCCAACTCAGCTTCCACTGCTTCCCGCAGGTTTTTTTAAATTTATTTTAATGGGATTTGGACTGGATTGCAGAGGGTAAACACCGAGAACTCTGAATTACATCGATAAGAAGTTATGTAATAGATAGTTGTATGTAATTTGCATAACCAGTTAGGCTGACTCTGTGAGGCTAGAAGACAGAAAGGGACCAGTTACCAGACTGCCAGAATCAGAAGCAAACCTTCAACCGCAAAGTATTTGCAGAGGTTTATTGAAAGTTTGCCTGGATGGAACAGGAGGTTTTTGGCAGGTTTTACTTCACCCGTATGCCAACCAAGTATAGCAACCTACTACTCAAAGTGGACAAATCCTGGTTTTGTACCTCACCTTGATAAATAGCATTTGGTATTGAATATGTCCTTAAGAGATTTACCTAGCTTAGGTTAAAGTGACTCCATCACCAGGCCTTTCTAATACTCAGAAAAGCTATTCCTTGATAAGAAAGTATTGATTGCTGTGTCATTTAACGTTACCTGGAACAGAAAATGTAAACATAATACTAGCCCTATTTTAACATTTTATTGGTGTGTTTAGCTCCCATGAATTGAAAGGTAGGTCTGTAGGAAATACCTTGTAAATTATTCTTTGAACCTTTTCCAAAGTATTTTGTCTTATTTTGCAGTAATTTTATTTCTCTGGTTTACCTGGGGACCAAGGTCTGCCATAATCTGTTAGTTATAATCCCCTGATCACAATATTGAGTTTTGAGTTAAATTTTATGTATTTTGAAGTTATTTGCCATTGGTCACTTCCTGTATACTGTTAAGTCATTTTACACTGTTAATGAAGACCTACCGCAAAACAACTTCCATTTTCCAGAAGGATTTTTATTATGTATCTCTTTTAATGGAAGATGTCAGATTAGATTTTTTTATTGACAGCATTCAGTCAGCTAGTATTAGTCTAATTAATGTTTGCTTTGTGTGTGTCTGAGTAGTATGCGTACTTCAAGTAACCTTTGTACAATCACAGGAGTCCATACACAGTCTGGACATGCTCACATCTCTGCAAAAGAGAGAAGTCTGACAAACAAGCCCTAGTAGCTGTATTTTCAGCACTCCCTGGTCCTGTTGTTAACCTTCATGGGCAGGTTATAAGAAGCCTATATCCTTCTCTGGAGGCTTGGGATGACCATTTGCTCCTTTCTCTCATGGGTGTAGTAAGCCTTTTTCAGCACTCTTCCCCATGCCCACGAGAGGCACTGTGGATGCCAGAAGTGTAACATGTCTTGACATTTGTTCCTTAATATAGCTCAGCCTCATAGGAACCTGACATGTGGCTTGTTGTGCTAAATAGACCACATTTCCTTCAAACACTTTCATTTCTGTAATACTAAGTGTGTGATGCATTGCCCTCAAGGAAGCTTACCTCTATCACTTCAAATTGAGTTGCTATGGCAAAACACCTCCCCACCAGAGAGGCCTCAGGGAGGATTAGGTTAAAGGCATAGGTTTGTGAAAGAGCTACTTTTTAAAGCATGTGCAGTTAGGCTGTTCAGATGGTGCTTCAAACCTGGGAAACACTCTTAGTAATGGAGAGATGGGAACACCATGCAGGAAAATTTGGGTGACCTGGATAGCAAGTGAGATGGAAATTAGCATTATGGTAGACAGGGTCATGCACTGAAGGATTATTAAGGCTCTGGTACATCACCAGTGGTAAATAAGGGAAGAAGAGAAACTGGATGCATGAGTCAGATGCAGAATGGCTATAAAATAGCACTGGAAAGAAGCAAAGGCAATGCTAGAATGAAAACCTGAGAAAGCTTTTCCAGCAGAGGTGCGAAAGTATGACTGGACTGTGCAAGACTCTGAGGAGGTCATGATCTATATATTCTACACAGTTTTATTCAACCAAGCTTCAGCAGAATAAGTTAAAATGGGAGTGTGTGCAAAGAGGAGATAACTTATCAGGCAAGTGGAAAACTCATGTTACAATCAAATTCTAAAATAACAGGGCTTCTTTAAATTAAATCTTCTCATTGGTAGGTCAAAGTGGATAAAACACAATGAGGGAAAAAAATAATTTAAGGTAAATGACAGCACTGGCACAAGGCCAAATGACTATAAATATGCAAGAATTCCTTGTGTTGTGCTGGAGAAGTAGCCGAACTGACTCTGGCAGTGCTGCATACCAAAGAAGCAAATGGTCAGCTCGTACCAAACAGCTCAAGCTTTTCTCCACAATGCATCTGCAGATTCTGTGGAAGTCCTTCCCATAGACTGCTATGAAAAGAACAGTTTTCATGAGCTCAAGAATCAGTCAAATTAATCCATGGGAAAAAAAAATCCCAGTAAGGCTTTCAGCTGAGGAGATCACCACACTGGAAACGAACTAGGATGTCCTTGAGCTAAGAATCTGTAATAGCTTCAGGGGGTTGTTGCCACATGCTCTCCCCATTGTTATTTGCTTCCATGGACATTCATTGTTGATCACTGTTTTCAGTACAGTTTCTCATAAAGCAAAAACTAATCAAAGAGAGAAACAATGGACATAACACCCCCCTCCACCTAATTTTCCCCCCAAAAAACACATCAAAACTGCCATAACCCCCTAACTATTTTCTTTCTACTTAAGTGCATGGGATTTTTGGTATGAGGAGCTTCTTTCCTGCCTACAGGCTCCAGAAAACAGAAATATCCATCAAAATGGTAGACAGTGACTTCAGCGTGAAAGGACAGGCAGTTTTAAAACATGTGATAAGAAGAGCAGAAAGTAGTAGTCTTTGTCATTTGAGAAGGCATAGTTCAAAGGGCATCTGAGATGCAGTAGAATACAACAAAATGAAGCAGTGTGTCATGAAATTGCCATGTTTCAAGGACTGAAAATTAAGAGCTGTAGCAGAAGTTGTTTTGGTGCCTTTGCTACAGAAGTGACTGCTGCAACACAACAAATGAGTGTGTTGGTGGATGAGATTTGTGGATGTGAAAAGGTATCCAGGAGTCAGTTCAGTAATGTGAGCAGGTGATCATTCTGTGTGTAACAAATCTGTCTTGTCTCCTTCCCTAGGGGATACTGATCCATTTCTTTATAACCTGTAGTTCTTGTTCAAGAATAGAGAATAGTTTTTTGGGGGTTGGGTTTTATATTTTGGTCTTTTTAATTTTCTTTTTTTTTTTCTATTTTTCTTTTTTTTTTTTTTGGTTTTTTTGGTTTTTTTTTTTTGTGGTGAGAGGAATCCTATTTCTATACTACTTTAAAGTGGCACACTCATATTTTTCTCTCCCAAGTACTCTGCCTCAAGAGTACTGATTGGCTAAAACTATCTGCACTTAAAATAAAGAGGAAAGATGTTTTACATAAACAATCTGAAAGCAACTTGTTTTCCAGGAAAATGTTCCTCTTCACTCTCTGTATTTGGAAAAATCTTTCCCACAACTTTATATATTACTGTTCACTACTGTAATTCTAGATATTTTAGTTATAAATATTTTTTCTTATTGGAAATTATTTACGTTAACATTACACAAAAATGTAGCAAGACTGTCCATGCTTGACTCACTATTAATTAGTTATGAATGTTTTACTGGTGCACGGGCACATTTCACTGGTTGTGTTAAGGAGAGGAAAATTCTGACTGCTTTTCTGGTCTCCACCACCTCAGCCTCTGGCCACTCTCATGGGGTTTTATATTTTTATTTCTTCTCAGAGAGTCCTGACCTTCTCACCTTTGTTAATTTTGCTGTACCCAAACACTGATCATGATTTGTCTACAGCTGCAGTAATTTCTAGACTGAGGAGAGCAGTTGGAGAGTCAAGTCTAAGTGAGGGACCATCACATCCTAAGGCAGTAAAATCTGTTTTTCTCATTGTTTTTATCCTTTCTGTGCTTTGCAATTCTTAATGCTCTGAATGTTTAGCTGACTGTCACGATTGATAGAGCAAAGATTTTCTCTGAACTGCCCATGGTCAAGCTCAAGACCATTTCAATGGCTTGAGGCAGATGTGAAATTTTCGCTGCAGTTGAACTGTGAGAACTGGGAGCATGTTGCCTGCATTCTGAATTCATGTCAGGATCCCTGTCCTCCCCGAAAAGAAAACTTGAAAGCCATGGACCCAGGTCTGAGGCTCTGAGGAAAGGGCACCTCAGGGAGCACACAGCTCGTCACAGCCCATGAGATGTCATGCAACATAAACGGATCCAGCGCTGGCATCACCGAGTCCCTTCTTCCCTTATGCTGAGGGATAAAACCTGCTTAGACTCGAACTGCCTTTAGAATGCTCCTATTCAGAGGACTTTACAATACTGGGAGGACTGGAGAACAAGAAAGGAAAATGGAAACAGGAGGATGCAAGTGTTTGCAGCAGAGCTGGATGAACAGTGCAGTACCCATCATAGCAAACCTCAGTCCCAATGGATTGTGTAAGGTTTGCAGCAGAATTTGTTGTCTTAACTGTAGATATCATTACTTGCTCCTTATGCAGCTACCACAAAAGATGGAAAAGGAATTACAATATAAATATGGGAAATACATGGCTTTGATTTTGTTTAACTTTTCTTGATTTGTTCCATTTACTTTTCTTTAGAGATTTTTTTTTTCATCAAGCTACTATGGTTACTGACTATTCTGATGATGACATAGCATCTTGAGTGGGTAAATCTATTATTATTCTGAAAATTTCAAGATGTCATATTTTTTCTTAATTATACTGCATATGTTTGTTTACCAATAATTGCCTAAAAATTAACTTCATAAATTATGATATTTGTTCTTTTAACAAATATTTTTAATAAACATGTCTAGATTTTAGTATATATATAAACATGTCCAGATTTCAGTAAACATAAGCACTTTCATTTAAAGATATTCTCTGCTCCTGGGTTCTCTATTCAAAAATAATTTTCTTTTTTTAATACAGTATTTTTCATAACAATTATTTTTGAATAAAAATGTATTTCAGGCAGATCCCATGTTGTCTGACCTGCAAGTCACAAGGGGGCAAAACTTATGGACTTTTTTGTTTCTTTTTTTT
>VXBX01008449.1:30515-62705 GCA_013400415.1 Scytalopus superciliaris | reverse complement strand
AGGGGCAAAAATTTTTGGCTTTTTTTTTTTTTTTTTTTTTTTTTTTTTTTTTTTTTTTTCCAACACTCACAGAGTGTCATGTATTTCTTCTGGAGTGAAATACACGAGGGTGTCTTTTTTATATAATTTGAAAAATAATCCATGACTAGAATGATGTTCAATTAACATTTATTTTATTTATGCTAAGGAATCATGTATGGAGTTCTTAAATAACAAAATATTCTGAAATGTCACATTTTTTTTCTGTGACTATTCTAAATTTTCTAAATTTTTTTTCACCTGTGAGAAACTAATCTTAAGCTCCAATTTTTTTTTTCCTTTTTTTTGTTTGTTGTTTTATAGCTATTAATTTTTTCCTCCTTTTTTTTTTTTTTATAGCAGCATTGGCTGAAGAATGGCTACTGAAATTGCAGACAAATATGAAAAACTTGCCTATTAGACTTAAAATATAAATAGTCTCATTCTATCCCTGGTCTATGATCCCTTTTTTATCCTGCTGTGTTTCTCTGAATGTATTCATTTTTGGAACAGTTAATTACCATACCAGATTCTCATTTAAAATGTAAGAGCTTTCAAACAAAATAAGTTCCATATTCAGACATCAGCAGCAAAGTGCATCTGGACAGCAGAGCCAAATGAGAGATGTGCAGCAGCACAAGACCAGAGTGCAGTTTTTTGAGAAAAACTACTCAATTCTTCTGTTCTGTCTCCAATCTGAGCACAGCAGCTGTATTGTGCCTTGCACTGCGGATGTGTGACACAGTGCAAAGGTTGACACAATGCTGGGAAAGCAGAAGAAAAGTGAATGGGATTGTAAAACTCCCTCTTTTGGCTCAGTGGGGAGTCTTCAGAGTTTACTTCAGCAGAGAGGAACTCATTTTGAGTTTTCCTTAAACAAAGCGACACAGTAAGAGGAGCAAAACTGCCTCGTCTCCTTTTGCTTGCATCTGTTTTTATTTTAATCACTCTTAGCAAGAATATTGTACAGTTTCTCATCCCATGAATTTAGACGAAGCTTGTACTCTCCTTGCTTGCTACAGGATTTCTAGCAATTCTCTAATATTTTTCTATTAATGTCTGCACCTTTCAATCCATTATTCAGCTGCTTCCATAAACTACACAGGCGCACATACACTTTCAGCAGATAATCACAGAAGTAATTAAAAGCTACAGGAAACTCAGTTGCTCTGTCCAAATAGCTGTAGGCACTTTCATAATTTGCACTTACACCCTTTTATGTCAATGACATTTTATTTCACCATCACATCTCTAGCATCTATGGCCCTAAATTGCTCTTCTACTAATCTGCAGTCACAGATGAAAGATTTTTTTGTGTCTTGAGAAACATGTATAGCAGTCAGTCTCAAAGAATACCTATTATATCAGTAGGACTTCCATTAGTGTATCTTTTTGTTAGTTTTCTACAGCATCACTTCAATTATAAAACTAATCTCTTATCTCTGGAAAAAATAGGTTTAGCTTGGAAAACTATATTGAAAACACTAAATGAATGATCATGATTTTACAATTTCAATGCAAATAGACACGTTATTTTTAAACTCCCTAGCCTAGTTTACTGAACATTGTTGGATTAGCTACATGAAAGATTCATCACTACAGAAGGTGTAGTGGATCTCTTGACCCATTCAGTGTTAGCTATGATCCTAGTCCTAAAAGAGTGGAAACTCAGATGAGAAGTATCTTAGACCCTGCAAAGCTTTAAGTTACTTTCCTCAGTGAGCAAGGAAGCCATTACATGTCTACTACAGACCATTAATTGCCCTCAAACATGACAACTATCTACTGTAACTGCTAAGCTCACCACAAGTGGGAAGTCACCCAAATAGCAATGATGGTAACAGGAATCAACTGAATTATAATCACCAGTTTATATGATAGCAGTCTAAAGAGATTGTTTTGCTGTTCTAAAAAAGAAAAAAAAAAAAAAAAAGAAAAGAAAAAGGAAATAAATTGTGAGAAATCAAATGCATGCACCAAGTCAAGACTCTCCTCATGCCTACAGTTACCCATGTGCTCAAGTACTTGGCTGTCTCTGAGTACTAATGTTAAGAAACATTGCTACTGAAGTATCACTGAAAGTTTAAGGGTAAAACAAAAACCTCTTTGACAAGTTTTGCCATCAATGAAATGTTTATTCTCACCAAAGTATTGCTCAGGTTGTTTATCTCTGAATAAAACCAGCCGTGGACTACGTGCAGGCATAAAAGATGTAGAGATACAGGGCTAAGAGAAGGCCTTTATTGCCTGTACTGTTTAATTGTTAGCACTCTCTCAAACAGTTTTGATCTGTATCAAGCAGCACTCTCCTAGGCAGTGCTCAAGCATGAACAGGAAATAGATCAAGGATGTTTCCAATGGGCAGTGGGATGCAGGGGAGACTATGGCAACCATGCCATGCCATCAACCCTATGAGCCAGCGGACAGTCTCCCAGCCTCTTTGTTTCCTAGCATATTTACAGGCAAAGCATATTCCGAGGATGCAGACTTTTGTGTGAGCTAACCATCAGGTCATTTGAAGAGATTGCCTGTCCATCAAAGCAACTGGGACACAGTGAAGCTGAAATCCTTGGCATGGATCTGACTCTACTGCTGTCCTCAGTGACCCACTCCCCACCTGCCCAGGCTCTCTGTCACTCTCAGCTTCTCTCCTCCACTCAGCAACTGGGCAGGAGACTAATTTGGCTAGAACTGGAGAGGCACAGATGGTACCAGGGTACTGTCTCCAAACATACCAGCTGCTGTAAACCTTGAAGTTTTTGTCAGCACCTCCAAAATGGCTCTGTTAATAGTCTGTGCATCACAAAGGGAAAGAGAGTTGAGAGACACTGAGTTCTCAAGTTGTTAATATTAAGTTAGTGCAACCTTTTTCCCCTTCATTTTTTTTAAAAAAATAGGTATTCAGTAGACTCCCCAGTTCCCAATAGCTTTCCTCTGAGCTACAGCAGCAGATTAAATAAAGCTCACTGAAAGGTAACCTCAAAATAGAACAGAACTGGCATTTTCTTGGTTTTGAAATGGGTGGAATGATTCATTGGGAAAGAAAATATGTGACAAAAAGTGAGGTCTTTCTAAGACATCTGGTGTTTGTAAACAATGAGGTAGAGTAATCAGAAAGCAAAGACAAAGCTTTTCCTAGCTTTGAAAGCCCACTTATTCCACTGGGTAGGGGTACTGCTCCCTTCCCTATTCCTTGTATCCTCTGTTTCTGATGAACAATAGTTTACATAACATTCAGAATTCAGCCTGAGAAAAGGAAAAATTATTTTTTTCCAAAATTGATACTGACTTAAAGCCAAAACAAAATAAAAAGCATCTACACTTTGACTTTTACTCAATTGAATAAAAAAGATTTTTACATTTATCTTTCACATATTAAACATATAATAAAAGATCAGACTAAGAATTGTAGGTATCTTAAGGTAAGAAAGCTTTAATTTTTTTCTGATACTGTCCATGACTTAGCTCTTGTCTGCATTCCTGAAGTATATAATGGGTCATAGATCCAAAAGTTTTATTCCCATTCTACTGTTATTACAAGTAGATTATGAAACCTCACATAGAAAGTAAAGAATGTATGATATGTATAGTACACTTCTACTAGGTATGTATCTTATCAGCTAAGCATATACTGGTATATTTTCTGGTATATACAATTAAAATGTAACTTTACTGTGACAGAAAAAAAAAACAGTAAAACTCCTTCTCCACCCTGGATATGAGTATACTTTACTTTCTGTCTGTGAAAATATAAGCAATAGGAAAAGGTAACATTTTAATATCTCATATTGTTCATATTTGAATAGCAGAAATATTGCTTTCCTCTCGCCTACTAATGATGGATCAGTCACCCATTTCACGAATATGTAAAATCCCATGAAATTCAGTATGTTCTTTGTAATAAGAGATTTGTCAGTACTTTTCAATACAAACTACCTTATCTATCCATTCATGCATGCATCCATCCATCTCTCTGTTATGCTTTATTTCTTAGTTTCTGTATTTTGTGTCACTTTCAAAAATCATAGAAAACACAAAAGAATAAATTTGTTCTGTTTATAAAATGTCTCCAGGAAAGCTTTCTACTAGAATTTCATTTCAAGTATAGGTAAGAATCGACAAAACTCAGTCAGAGGATCATAGGCATTAGAATCCTTGTTATTGATGGGTCTGGGGGTCAGATTCAGCTAGTGTTGAGTGATCTTTACTCATGGGAATGAGCTTCTTTGATTATTTGTCTTTCCCAGTGAACAGGTAGTTTCATGAGAAAGTGCTGCATTATCTATATTTGAAATTACACCCTGACAATATTGAAATGATATGATGATCTCAGGCCCTGTAAATCACAGTCCTAACATGCTAAACTCACTGATTACCCTGGGACTGGTCTAAGATATAAAGAAATCTGGCAGTTGAACTGAAAGATAAATGATAGGGACTGAGAAGATAGAGAAATTTTGGCCTTGATTACTTGCTTTCTTGCCAATCTTCAGTGGGCATGATATTGCCACTCTGTCCCAGAGTTTGCTTTATCCTGCTGTGAGAACAGTCAAGCAACTTTTTAGCCTCATTTGAGGAGTACTGTAGGAGCGGATAAAGTGTAATGAAAAACGTTGTTTGGACAGTTTCAGAGAACATCAGGACTGTTGTTAAAGATGCCTGTTTCCTGTATTCAATATCTTTTGTTTGATAGATACAGCAGTATAAATCATCACATTTTCCTCTGGGTAAATACTATCAGGAAAGCAAAATTTAAGTGGAAGGAGGTGTTCACTTTCTGAAACAGGTATCCTTGTGTGTGGTGGGTGATCTGCCATCATGTCCCAACTCAGCATGGAAACTTGAACATTAACAAAAACATTCTATATGTACAAATAAGTTCCATTAATATTTATCTAGTTAGCTTTAAAAAGCCCAAATTTTACATGTACTCCTAATTCTAATGGGAATATATGGTAGAAAATGGCATGAAGTGGCAAAAACAGAAATGGAATGGCATCTATTCTTCCCAGAGCTAAATAACTGAAGACCAAAACACAAAACAAGAAAAGCCAAAAGTAAACAGGACAGTAATGGTAAAATGTCTTTTAGAGATTTTTCTTTATTACACAGAAGTTGGAAGCACAGGACATTTCACTAGAAGCTCTTTATAAGAGATTTCTAATATGATTGCCCAAATCATATGGCTAAAATTCTACACAGCAGAGGGTTTTCCTGTCTTGTGGTTTATATGACTAGGTATTCTACAAGTCTGCAATGGATACACACCCCAACCACAGGGATGAGTCACAGAGAGGAAATTAATTCATCATTAATGAAGATGAATTCACTTGAGACATCTTAGCAATTGAGATGGGTTGAAGTGTGTCAGTGTTGCCAAAGAGGAAATATACAAGAAGTAGGCATGGGAATAATGCCCATATTTCACTGGCTCTAGAAACTTTTAAAAGAAGAACTACACTTCTGTGTTAAGCATTTCAGACGTCAGTTGGGAATGACAATAATACTATAAACTTTTCCTCATTATTGAAAAGTAAAATCCACACGGAATTAATATCTGGGAATCCCTGGACTTTTTAACAGCACTTTCTATTTTTTATCTGAAATGCATTTTGTGCAATTGATACATAATGAAGGACCCAAGATAGCTAGACTGTAAGAGCTTTAATTAGTGTGCAATGAGGATGAAGTTCAGCATTAGTCTCTAGCATTAAGCAGCACCATCCTTGGATGTTTTTGTTCACAAAAGTTGTGAAGTATACATCCCTGATTATGCCCTGCAACATCTTGAAAAATTATACTCCTTGAATAGCATACAAATCTTACAAGGTGAAAAGCAAGACCCCTCGTACGTCCACTCACAAGGAGAGATCGTAATTTTGGCATTTGCGATGCTCCACAATGCAGCAACATCAAAATATTTGATGCAAGAAAAAAAAAGAAAAAAAGATTTGGCAATGTTGACATGAACTATTTTAAGTTAAGCAAAACACTGTACAGTTCCCAAATGGAAACACAGCTTTAGGTTAGTCAGTTAATGGCTGCTCAATTGCTGTGAATGTGAAGGGACATGAGGGATTGTGGTGGAGAATGGAAAGTAAAGTTGGAGAGGGTGTTATGATTACCGGTTAGGAAACGGCCAAACTGGGTCCGCCATTCTCATGATCGTAACAACTCTGTTTTGTTTTTGTTTTTAACCTAATTTTCAGTTTAAATTTATTCATAGCTAATTTATACCCATTTGATCTTGGGTCAACTTCATCTATTGGTTTAAAATATTTGTTTCTAGGCCAGCTGTTTGTCCAGTCTTACGTGTAACACAAGAACAATTTCTACCTAGCTGAATGTGGCTTCCCATTTTATGACACAAGCTAAGCCTTACTGCCTTTTCCATTTCTCATAGCAAGAAATTTCCCCTCACCTGATGGTAGCCCAGGTCTAAATCTGCACCATTCTTGTGAGATGGAAAAGAACAGCAAGATTTTTCTCTTCCTTTATATCCCAGTGTTTATCACCTCCATACAAAGCTCCTGTGGTTCACCCAGTATAGCAGAGGAAACATTTTGCACAATTTAAAGGTACGCTTTACTACTTATTTATTCTCCCTAAAACTGGCACAGGCCCTGAACTGAACTCACTGCAGCAAGAAGTTTCAAACTGATCTCAAAGACTGGGGCTTAGAGCCACAGCTGAACTGTGTGTGTGTGTGTGTGTGTGTGTGTATGTGGTTTTCAGCAAGGCTGAGGTTGATCAAGAGAAATCATATGCTCAGCCTTACATCTTCTGGCTAGGACACAAAAAGAATAGCCCAGTTGGCACTTTCATTGTCTAATAGCTAGTATTTTATACCCTATTTTGTTGAGTCAACACTAAGACTGTAGGAACTACCAATTGCCAACAACCTTTAAATGCTTTTTAAAAAATTACTTTCTTATTGCTTTCTGGTGTGTGGGTTCACAACAAAATGACTTTCATGTGAACAGGTGTAGCCTATATTTGATGGGAAACTAGAGAGTGCTGGGCTTCATGTTCCTGTGTTTAGATTTTCTTTGATCCCCAAGATGACCAGCTAAGAGAGGAGCCTCTGAATTATCATGCAGTAATTTCTGTGGTCATGGCATTTTCATACCCAGCATTAGATCAAGAAAGGCTTGGGAGAACTTAAAGAGAAAAGAGATATCATTTTGTTCCAACTGTCTGCTTCTCAGTAGTATGTAGACTACCAAACAACATAGCATGGTGCTTTTAACATAAAAAAGAACTTTAAACTTCCTTGTTTTGACATAAGAATATTTCTAGATATGTGAAAATCAGACTTCATGACAGCATGAATTTTAGTGCTCTTTCAGTGCTTCTGTGTAAAGAATATATTTAAGAAAGGAACTGTGGCTTGAGGTCTGAGCAAATCTTCATCCTGCTCATCCTCTGCACAGAGAAATACGAAAAACCACTGACCTGCTGCTGCCTACAGGCAGTGAGTTTTCAGGTACTTGAATATCTCAGATTCACAGAAAGAAACTGGATTTGCCTGGGTGGTGACACTCAGTTTCCACAGAGAAGTTAATAGAGAATGACAATTTTTTTGGTTTTTAATTTTTTTTTCTTTTTTAATTTCAGGGAAGATACACGTAAACTTTTACATAAACCTGGAGTGAGAGAACAGATTGGCTCATGTGCTTATTCCTATGGCAAGGAGAAATCCACAGTCAGCCCGAGTAAGTCCAGGAACCCACATATAGGGGGCGATTAGATTGATCCAGTAGGAAATAACAAGAGAAAAGTGCACTCCAGCAATTCCTCACCTCTTCTTTTACCACAGACTTCTACATTATGGTCCAAAGCATATATGAGTTTGCTTGGACAGTAGAGAATTCTTTGCAGAACTATGTGGAGGGAATAGCAATTAGAGATATCACTTATTACAGAATACTCCAAAAGTATGTTTTGCATCGATTTATAGCCAAACCAATGACATAGAACCTCAAGGATCATGGGAAAAGAAACTTTATTATTTCCTATTTCATTTCACTGTTATCTCATTATGAGAATTTCTATGGCCAAATATAGCCCTGTATAGAAGGTTAGTCCAGGTTTCAGCGGGACACGTGTACTGTGTATACAGTTAGGCACTTCCACACCTGCCTATAGGGGTTCTGTTAAACAATTTTAAATGTTAAACAAGGCTGTATAGCACATTGATAATTTCCCTCTAACTGTCAATACCCAAACACATGCAAAAAAAGGCAGCCAAACTACTTTCTTCATAAAAAAGCAATGAAATAAATAATAATTCATATTTCCTAGTGATGTCAATAGCTGTAAATAATTCAAGAAAGTCCCTTAATTAAAAAAACAAAAACAAAAACAAAACCCCCCAAAAAACTACCCAAAAGAAAATGTGCCTTATCTTCATTAAGAGATTCTTACTTTTTTTCTCCTTTGATAAGATTGAAGAATATGGGTGTATGAAACAGAGATCGAAGAGAGACATTAATTCTATAAATATTTTGTAGCAATATCTTTATTTGAGATGAGAATACGATGAGAAGAGTGCATTGAATACGTTGAATACTTTCAGCTATGTTGCCTGTGGAAACGTATCTATTGAGATTTTTGTGGCCACACAGAGCCCAGGCTCCCAGGGCAGGCAGTTCTCATGGCAATTGTGGTGCTGCTCTGGGACCATGCTGAGAGACAGCCTGTGCCACCTCTTGTCCTGAAGGGCAACCTGGAAGAGATGATTTCGTGAAAGGCTGGATCAATGTACAGCTGCTTTGCTCTGATCTGCAGAGCCAGCATACTGAAACAGATGGATGGGGGAAGAAGTGAAAATCAAAGCTCCATAAAAGGCTGGAGAAGAGGTATGTGATACAGTCTTTATAATAGGCCAGCACAGCTTCATAACAAGCAGGGATGTAATGCTAAACAAAACACTTTTGTTTTTATTTCTTCTTTTTGCCCAAACATTTTAAAAGAGACAGAAAGAATTCCAGGGTTTAACAACGATCTTTGAAAACACCTTGCTTCTCATGAGAGTGTGTCACAGCCCTCCCACACCCTTTGCTGTCCAAATAAACTTTGTAAGGGAATGTTCTTTACGTTCCCTGTTGAGCATGTATAGAAAAGATTGCTCTGGCACAGCCCGCTCTCTGTTGACAACAGTGTTTCCTGTTATTGTGAAGGAGTCAGGCCTGCCTAGAGTCCAGATCTGGGGAGCGCCGGTGTCACAGATGTTTTTTCAGGTGTAAAATTCCTGTTGGCCACACAGGCTGTTCACACAGGATAAAAAGGGTGTCTTCAGCTTGGCTCAGTGTGTCTGTTTGCTCACTGCTGTGCTGAACCAGCTCCTCTTCTTGCAGTGGTGTTGAAAGTAGGGAATGTGGAAAGGAGTTTAAAACCCTTCCTGTTGCACATAGGAAATGTTCTGAAAACCTGAGATTTCACTTTTTGTGCTTATTGTGGGCCAGCTAGGGCAGGGGGAGAACAGGGAATTGTGAGTTCAAGGACTGCATGATAGGAAAGGCTTGCTTTTTGCTGGAAGAATGTGGTTGAACTTTCTCCCTGAAAAAGATTTATCCTGTTATGATTTCAAGGACCCTTAAAAAAGCCAGCATTAGAGAGCCACCCACGCATCATAGCAGCATAGCAGCTGCATAACAACACTAACATGGTTAATGACTGCAAATACAGTGTAGTATTATGAAAAGGTCACTGTGAGAGGGTATCCTGCTGTGCTAGCGCTTATGCAGGTGCTGTGGGTGTATCCATAATAGTATCATATCACTGATGGCAGGGAATTATTAGATGCCAACCTTCCCTGTATCAACCTGGAGAGAACTCTGCATTCCATAAACTTATTTAACCCCGACATAAGTGGTTTTACAGTGCAGTAGCTACTTCACTGAGTTGAAAACTCATCTCACTGTCACTTTGATGTACTGTCAAAAATGTGTCTTTCTTTTTTTCTTCCCATTACAAAATTGTTCTTTATAAACACTTTGTGTTAGATAGGTAAGAATCCTTCTTAAAATGATTATTTTGATGAAATGTAGACTTGCTTGATATTATTTTTCCAGTAAAATGTGAAAAGGAAAACTGTGGTCTTCTGCAAAAGTGGAAAACGATGGCTGAACTGTGTTTGTTTAAAAACAAAGCTGCAAGGCCTGGGACCTACTATTGCAATGAGGGCAGTCTAAGAGTTCAGATGATCCATTTCTTCATTCTTTCGCTCAATTGTTTTTTCACAATGGTTCTTCTGTTTTTTGGAGACATTCCTGAAGCTGACAGGACAGTCAATACTTCATATTAAAAAAACAGTTTTAAAATATTGTACATGGGAAAATAAATGGCTATTTGGCATATTTCTAAAATGTCAACAACTCTTCTATTCAACATACTTGCATCACTCTTTGGTGAATTCATATGAGCAAAAGTCTCAGATCAGTGAGCAAACCCAGAAAAATATGCAGTAGTGCTGAAGAGAATTATAATATTTTAAAATATTACCCATGTAATATTTACCATGAAATTTGAACCCATTCTGAGAAATACTATAGCTTTGGAAAAGAGGTAACAATGACACTATAGTCATGCTTTTACTTCCTACCCCACTCCTCCTCCCCCTCCCCCCACCCTCCCAACCCAAGAAAAGACAACAGAAGGAACCAAGTCCTGGGTTCTCTATATGCTGCTTCAGGAAAGTCACCAGTATGTTATTCAGAGACAATAATTCTCAGCTCACACGTATACACACATAAACACATACAAATATATGTGGGTTTGTGTATGCTTATTTATGAACAATTATCACTAATAGGAGATTTTTGTCTACTCCAGTGAAGAGACTAGATGCAATTGGGTTGATCACATAATAAAACACTTTATTTTTATACATCATCTTTCATGCAAACATATCATGAAATTCTTCAAAGCCCGTTTATCTACACATTCCTGAATAGTGGAACTAAAGTGCTTAGCTTTACAGGAAGCATCTGTGCATGTTGCAGGGCAGGGGTGAAGATGGAAACAATGGCCAAGTTTCAGGAGAATGATTGAGTGCTGGAAAACTGGGAAGTTCATGCAATGAAAATACACTTTTTTTAGGCAGTTGGAGAGGCTTTGCCTACTGAGCAGATGACTCCTGAAAGGAATTTGTAGAGAATTAATGGGAATGGCTATTTCAGATGGCAGAAGGAATCAAAATAGAAAGCCAGTTCCTTAGGTCTGGACTGTCTCCTTTCAAGTCTGAAACATATTTCCTTTCTGTCTTGGATCTTTTGTATCCAGAGCTCCTTATCCTGCTCTGGTAATAACAGCCCATAAGGAATGCTCCAAGGGGGAAGAAACCGGAGTGAACTCTGCTTATAACCTCTTCATCACTCAGGATGAGATAGATGGGAGTTGCAAACTTTCCAGCTATTGAGGATTCAATTTTTGGATATTTCCTCAACCTATCCCAACTTACTCACAAACTCCCTGTCAGCTCTTTTGGAGCAGTATTCTACCTGCTAGGGGATCCTGTTCCATCTGTAGAAAAAAACCCACCACTCCAGCACTTCAGTATACATGTAAAAAGGTGCATTTTCTATTTTCAGAACCAGAAATTAAGACATTAATAGGAGTTGTAGAATTTCAACATCACCGAAGGTCAACATTTATAATTGAGAACTTAAATAGAGAAACAGATCTCAGCTTTGATCATTAGTGGTCTTCATATCTTCCTGTGGGTCAAAAATTAAAGAAAAAATAAGGAAAACTGAGCAAAGTTGGTATAGGGGCCTTTGTGCTTCCTCATGTGCTGGGTTAGGTGTTCAGGAATGCAAGTAGTAGCTGAGACATTCTTTTGCTATCAGAGGTTGTGCCTAGCTACAGGCAAAAATCAAGCGATGTTATGGTATAGCAGGGTATATGCTTTATGATCTTAGAATGATCAAGCAATGACTTACTTGGTGCTTAATAAGTCATGGAACTTGGGAATGATAAATTGAATTTCCAGTTATCTATTCAAAAACAGATGGTCACATTTCAAAACACTTAATTGCCAGCATGCTAACTTGAAAGGTCACACAGTGCTCTCAGCTGAAGTTTTCTATTGTTTGAGGTTTCTGCTTGCAGGCTGAGTGCAATATCCTGCACATTTTTCTAGCCTGTGGTGATACTAGTCACTTTAATCTGACATAAGTATGGCCTGCCACCCCCAATTGTGTGTTCTCCTTCCTCCTTTGGGTAGGCATGAGCATTTGTGCAGCTGCACAGTGATCTGACTCACCCTACAAGTGGTAGTTCTGATGCAGTTGATGGTGGTGGGAATAGGCAAGGTGGGGGAACACAGGACCATCCTTTCTGCCAGCGGGTAGCATTTACATCAGATCACAAAGACTGATAGAGAACATTAAAGTAAAATTGTCTCAAGCTTCATGGAGAAATTTGAAATATTCTGTAGCCGGGGTACAACTCTCATGCTTTTATTGTATTACTGCCAAGTGTAATTAAATCTGTAGAAGAAATTTTGCAGCATGCGATGCTAAATCAGACAAACCAAGCTGTGACATACTTAACAAAACTATACCTGAGTCTCATGGCAAAGGCTCTTTACACTAGCAAATAATCACAGGCTAAACAGAAGAATTTGGAGAAGCTTCAGGTTTATTGTTTTCCTCGGTTTCCTTGCCAGGGCAGCAATGCAAGTAATTAACGTTCAGTCGCATCTAAAACAAAGTAGTAGGGAAGAAAGACTAAGAAAGGGTAATAAATCTATTTCTATGTCCTGTCTGATTGTAGCCTCCTACATTTCTAACATCTTAAAATATAGATTTGTACTGTAACATAGAAGTTAGAGATACAGAGATTATTCATTTTTATTCTGTCTCATCAATTTTTACTTTTTCAGATTCTGCTAGATAATTCTTCTCTCCTTTTCATTTTTGTGAGTTTTTTGGGTTTGTTTTTTTGTGAGTTATTTTGGTTTTTGTTTTTCTGGGGCTTTTTGTTTGTTTGGGTTTTTTGTTTTTGTTTGTTTGGTGTTTTTTTTTTAATTTTAATAACTACTGTATCATTCTTCATCACCTGATTTTTTCAGTTGTCTCCAAAAAGCCTAGGTTTCCACCACTAGCCAGCTAGTTGCTTTTCTGTCTTTTCAATTAATGAGGATTCAGGCACACAAAAGGGAAGAAGAGTCTCTTGATGAAACTAAGCTACAGTTTCTGAGTCTGTCTTTTTCCAGCCTTTCTCTACATCCTCTCTGAGGGACATGCACACAGATTGTGAAGGAAAAGGTATTTAAATTGTAACCTTCGAAGAATTAACCGTCAGACTGTGATTTAAAAGAATTAGCTTATTTCAGGTAAAGGGCATTTTTGTTGCATGGTCAGTAACATCGCTTTTCCTCTTTCACATACAGACTTGCTAGATCCTTTTTAGTAGGTTCTGTTAATAGACACTTAATTGGTAGTGAATACCACAAGAAGTATCTGTGGCAATGCAAATCACTTCAATTTTCTCCTGGTTTCTAATACAGATTTTTTCTTTTAATTTATTTAAAGTTTTTAAATCACCTCTTCTGATCTCTTCTATTTGAGATAGTATTGCCTATAATCACGGTGCTAGGAGTAATTGTTTAGCCATGCTGAGCACTGTTGCAATGTTACTTGTTCCCACTCACAAAAAGCAGTGCAATGGCCCCCAACACATTTCTAGAGAGTAGGGGGGGCTTCCATCTCATGCTGCCATGTACGAGTCCTCTCAGGCTTTGGAGCACTCTTCAGCTCAAGGTTTCTGCTCCTCTCTGTGCTCTGTGACAACACAGATGAAACTGGTCTGGGGTTTTTTTGCAGCTAGTGGATTTTCTTGAGGTGTCTGCCCAAAGTGGATTTGTTTGTGACTGTGCATACATGTATGTGATACAGCCTGAACCAGATGGTGCCTAAGAAGCTGCTGAAGAGAGCAGAGAAATCACCCATTTCCCCCCTTTTTCTCCTCACAACAAACCTCAGAGTCTTTGGAATTAACCTGATGGGATGATATTTCTTCACAAAGAATTAGGTTAGATCTCAGAAATGGGTCATTCTCTTTATTCTCCACAAGAAGATGCATGGTGATCAGAGTAAAACCACTAAGTCCTCTGAGTTCTAGCATCTTCCAACTACTTCAGGGAATACTGTTTTCTGAGGATCTCCATATTTGTCCTGTGAATCCTGTATCTCAAAGCTGTTGATTTTTCCTTTTCTGTATTTTTCATTGCAATTATTTTTATATGCCTTAAAAATTGCTGGAAGTATACATATGTATTTTAGACCCCTCTGTCATTATTTACCTTATAGTACATCTGAATGTTTTTTTCTGACCAATACTTTTCTAACCATCTTGTCTGCAGGGTTAAAAGAGAGAAGTAGCTTTAGTCTCTTGAAGAGTCATCATTTTGCATAAATTCTATGGTAATAGCTTCTTTTTATACAGTGACATTTGTGCTGTTTAAACAAACAAGTTTGGCAGTCTTTTTGTCAGGTGTCTTCTCATTAATCAATGGTTAAGAAATACCTCTCAAGGTTGATGTCTGAAGACAACTGTAGTTGAGTAAGGATCTTGATTAACTTCCTTTGTTTTCTTAGTTTGAACAATACATTCTCTTATCCCATTTGGGTTTTGCAATGCCTGGGATTTTAAACTACTATAGAATGGAGTATTATTATCTTAGAAAACACCAGGAGCATGATTACCTCTTGTGAAGTTATTTATAGTTGTGTATGACAAATGAAAAATGGGATTTTAATTTAAATGAGTAGAGAATGATGGGGTGTAATTGTAGTATCTTCCAAGCTTCACAGTTTTCACAATTGTGACTTCCTGGGGTGCAAAGGAACAAAATATCATGTTCTTGATTAGGAATTCTTTGCCTTTTCAAAATATATTTCAGTTGATTATTTCTTTTTGATTTCAATTAGGTGTTCTCTAATTGATGTAACTCAGTGTAGCCTCATTTAAGTCATACAGGCAGTTATTTCCTGGAAGTTTGCCTGCTTTGGTCTGCAGTTGAGTTTAAAGTAGAGAGTACATACTGATTGTTGTGGAAATACATGATCAAACTGCCTTTTTATTTCACATTTTGGAAAGAGAATCCTTTTGCACAGTTTGATATACAGATGTTCTCTATGAGTAAAACATTTCTGTCCTCATATTTGTATCAATATTCTCTAGTTTTATCCAATGTGAAGATATTAAATAATAGAGATGCTGTCCCTGTTTAGAGCCAGCAGTATGCTCAGCTATGTACAATACTCAACAGCAGACAATCACTGCCCTGGAGAGCTTAACGTCTAAAAATACCTCAGCTAATGCTTCAGCTTTTTTCAGCCTTTAACATTCTCAAGATTTTCTTATTGTTTTGTCTCATCCTAATAAACCTCAATTTTAAACTGTCAACCAAAGCAAATCAGCTTGGTTTCTATCTGAAAATAATCTGATAAAAGATAACTTACTTATTTTTAGATTTGAAAATGCATGTGAGTTCAATCAGCATTCACTGAAGAGCAAAGACAGAATACCACTGTTATGGACCCCTCTAGGTAACTTTAGTCTTGCCTACCTGCTCCCAGTAGTGCCAGCAAAGCATTGACAAGCCCTCTGGTTGCATTACCTGTCTTCTTTCCAGCTGTAGAGAGCAGTTTAGTTGCAGTAAACTGCTAGAACTCTGGTTGTAAATGAGGTCATCTGGGTAAGACATGTCCATCCATCTGATGCTTTCATGAACCTGTGTATATTTTGAAGCAATGAAATGTCTCTCTCTCCAGCAAGCCTCATTTCAAAGCTGTGATGTTTTTTGGTTTTGTTTTTGGGGTTTGGTTTTTTTTTGTTTGTTTGTTTTTTGTGTTTTTTTTTCCCCATCAGGACTGTCAGAAGCCATGTGAAGATAAGTGTGATCTGGTAGTTTAATGCTAGGCAAGGGAAGGATGGCAAGAGATGACATCATGTGCTAATGGCAAAAGATCTAAAGAGGGAGGAAAAAACAAACTTTAGCAGAAAGGTTTTGCAGTCCACTGGATACTGCCTCTTTTTAGTGTGGATATTTTTGTGTTTCTGCCTCTGTGGTTTCTCCTTTCTAAGAACAACATCAGTCAACACTGAGCTGTGGTATCTCAGATTCTTTCTAGGGATTAAGTTGCAGGTTTAGTTTTTTGGGCTGGCATAAGGACCATCTGTTCAGTGTAGTTTGCAGGCAGAGTGGAGATATGTGTGTTGTGAGCATACAGAACTCACTGTAAGAAGAGAAGGCAAAGAATAGACTTTAACATCTTGTTAATTTCAGTTTTGTGGTTAATTCTGTTGTGCTTGAAAAACAATGCTTCTAAAGGATGGAACCATCATATCTTGTTCCATATGTGGTGATCTAAGGGAGGATAGTTTTAGGTTGCTCTTCAGAGTGGTTGAACTGTGTGATGGCTTACAGGGTTGGTAAGAGATGGAGACATTCTCTACCTCAAAACTGCTATGTGGTTGTGGTTACACTAGTTTAGTGTTTTTGAGAAAAGGTGCATTTCACTCTGTGTTCATATCTAAATTTCCCATCTCCTCAACATATACCTTGTACTGACACTTCTTCCTCTTGAGCTCCATTCTCATCCCTTTAAGTCACTGTATATTAAAAATTGCTCTTTGTTGTCCTGTCTGGTGTGAAAATTATGACACAAACCACTGCAGGAGCCCTGCACACTTTGTGTGTTTTAGACTAAGCCTTACACCTGTATTACCCCCACCTGACAGGGCTACTTCTGTTGCGCAAACCAGAGCCAGTTCTCCACCTTGACATATAGTGAGTGAACTAGTTCTCATGCCTTCTCCTACAATTCAACCTCCATCTCCTTCATCATACACAGGGACTCTCTTCACCTTAATTTATTATTCTTATTGTTTTCAAAGATCTGAAGTTGTCTTTTGGTTTAAAAAGTGTATGTCTTGTCTCTTTGCAGGAAGAGAGAAAGAACAAGAGTATTCCAGGGGCTCAAATTCAAAGGAAAGCTTAATGGTTAGAAAGGCAAAAGAAGGAGATATAGAAAGGGTCCCCAGCTACACAGCCCACTGCCACATATAGGTAGTCTTTCTTCCTATTTCTGTCCCATCTGATGTTAACACCGAAGATAGAATATCAGATATTCATAAGAGAGATTCATCAGAGATTCATTCTTTACCTTAAGGTATAGCTCATATTCCTTAACTACTGACTTTACTGATCTCCTATCTGCAGTCCTTAACTCTTCATCCTGAGCCTTACTCTATTACTTCTGTATAAGAGTTAGTAAAGGAGGGGCTAACAAGTGGGCATGGGAAGGATTCACAATGATCCCAAACCATGACTGTAACTCAGAAGTCAGAGCCTTGCCTCTAGTGAGCCCATCAAAATACAAAGAAGCAGATGAATTTTAGAGCACCTCAGGTACAGAGAAATGAGAAAACAACTTGGCACCCATCAGCTTTTTCTCTCTAGCTCCTTGGGCCCATGAGCAGGCCATCAGTCTTTCAGTCAACTTAACTTGTCGAACAATCTGTGTTCCTTAATACAGTTAACCAGGTTGTGCAGATTTAATCCAGATTAGGCATGGACACATGATCCCAACTCTGCAAAGTTAACTGGAGAATGTGTGAAATGCTGGCTTTATTCTGTTAGGCTGGTTTACACCGGGTGCAGGAAAGCAGGACATTTTTAACCCAGTATAAACATAAAATAGCACATACAGAAAATACTTGAGATAACGTCAGGTCTACTAGGGCAAATCTACCTATTTAGTGTTGCCTGAACCAAGTGGCAGAGTGAGTTTGTACTGGTGGAATGCTCTGTGCTATGCAGCCATGCAGTTTTGTACTTGATACTAGTTTTTGGATGTTTCTAAAAACTGCTGCATGCTTTCACACTTGATTTACCACCTTATGGTGCTACAGCACTCAAAAGTACGGAAAGCAGGTATATGCTAGCACTATCCTTTCCCGCTGAAGCAGTGTAAAAGAATTCTGCTTTGCAGTCAGCATAACGGGATTTGCTTATTACCAGTCAGCCTACAAGCAAAGGGGTCCAATACTCTTGTATCTTTCTATTTTTTTCCCAGAATAATGCAACTAAGCCTCAGCAAATGTTAAAGAAATATGAAATGCCATTCCTTTTCATTTGTGTTAACAAAGTTTCAGATATGCTATGGATGTTTTCTTCCAGTAGTTGTAAGACACAAAGTACAGCATTTTTTTCAAATGTAATTATTTATTTATTTACAGAAAGTATGACGGGATGTGAAACAAGGGACTGTAATCAGGTTCCATTTCTATTTTTTGGAAAAATTTTGTTTGGCACAGTCTTATTTTCCTCCAACATCTCAACTCTTGACAGGTGACAGTCAAGTTATAGTCCAGGAATAAGAAGCTATGGTCTGTAGAAAAACTTTTTATGTATCTAGAGAATTATTAATCTGTTTTACAAAAAGTACTTTTGCATTGTCTGGACTAACCACCTAGAGACCTACCCTTGTGTCCCTAGGGTACATTTATACTGCTGAACACAGATTAAATATTATTTGTACAAATTATCACCCAGCTCTGTACAACACGTGGCCCTTACAAATCTAGGGTGTCAGGTGTTTGAGTTTAAAGTATCTGAAATAATATGTGTAGTTTTGCATCCCAGGAAAATGTTGTCTTTATAGCAAGAAATTGCTATGCATCCATTACCTAGCATGTGAGATGATATGCAGGTTATGTGGGAGTATTGGGGAGAACTAGTAGGTAAAAAGTCTATATGAATAGGGTTGCAGGAGAGCAGAATGTCTGGCATGCCACACTGGTCCTGCATTCTGCAGGAGTGCTGTCTCCTGCATTGCACTTGGGCACTATCTGGAAGAGCTCTAGCTCATCCATATGTTATACCTACTCTCCCAGTCTGAGAGTAAAACATTTTATGCTACTGGCCAAGCCTGTGTCAAGGCCAGCAAGATTAGTCAAGACCTGCTTCATTTTCTAGCGGAGAGATTATCTGAGTGCCTAGTCATAAATCTAGATAGAACTTCATGTCTCAGAATGTGAGATGGATATGAGGGTCTGATGCCTGATTTAAGAATGGCACTTAAGTGCCTGGATATCAAAGATCTTGTGTTTGAAAGACTGAGATTCCCTTCCCCAAAATTTTTGACTAGGTGGCTAATGTGTCATCGTACTAAGCATGCATGCTTTAGAAACCACATTTTTAGATATCATTTGGTATTTAAAAAATTCCTTGGTAGTATGACATGACTCCATGAAAGCACTTTAACACGGGTAGTGAACACCAGTAAATTGTAGCCTATCTTAGAAGGCTTAGGTAGGTTGCCTTAGACTACTCTTCAACCTTATCTCTTCTGTTATTGCAAAGAATGTTTTTAGGAATGTTTTTCTTCTGATGTTTCTGTTCACAGTAACTAAAGCATTTCATACTAGTTAGAGTTGTGTTGCAACTGTCTGTTTTTGTAGATGTGTGAATGAAGAAAACTGAAAACTGAAGCTAGGCCAGCCCATTAAATTAACTGAATTTTTCAGATCTACAGCTTGCAGGCAATTTGAATACCTTTTAATCCCATCTGCCCACCTCATTACATACAGATTTTGCAAGTCAGTGGTATTGGGGTGGCGTACTTCCACTTTTTTTTTTTCAATCTTTCACAGTGAAGCACTGGACAACAGTGGGACTGGCAATCTACAGCCACTTAATCATTTGCGCCCAGAGAGAGATGGGGTGATGCTGTTGTTTCATTCAGAGGGCCCTAGTAAAATCCTCTTTCCCTTAACAAGCCTTTCCATTTGACACGTTCTCACCTACACGCTAATGCTTTTGGGAGCTAGGTGTGAAACCAAGAGGAGAAATGCACCTGTTTGCTTAGTGATTTTTTTTCAATGCTAATAGTGGGTAGTATTATGTAACACGACTTTTGCAAACAACTGGAAGTTTAGCTTGGCAAATGGCAAGCAGCCTCTGCACAATATTGTTCCCTGCATGTGGAAATTCCCAGCATGACGGATTCAAAAATTTAACATAGCTGACACCTTGCTGGAAAAAAGTGGCTCAAAGTGAGATGAAGTACTTCAAAAACTAGATGGTTGGACATGAATCTAACAATGGTGAGGAATTTAAGTTTCTCACTCAAATAGGGGAGAATAAAAGAGAGGAAAACTTTCCTTTTCATGTTCCAAACATCTTCATTTCAGGATAATGCTGCAGTGGTGTGCTTGCTTCCTTTATACATCAAAGAGTAGCTGTAACCAGTTCTGGAAGTGGGTTAACAAGTGATAATTAAGTGACTTTAAATATTAATAATCCTATTTAAAAGTAACATTGCCAAAGAAAGACATCCCTAATGAGAAGTAAAATTACATTATAAACATTATTCTGTAAAAATGGGACTTATTCAAGTGTTTCTTTGAAGCCAAATGAGAACCGATCCAGTGGCTGAGTACATTCCCAGGGTGCTATGAGGAAGCCGAATTCTTTTCATAATTGTTTGACAAACTTCTTCCAAAACACACAGCACACAGACTTAAAATGCATTTTTCCTGTCGTGTGTCTGTGTTTATGGGTGAATACCATATGGACCTTGGTCTGAGCTTTGCTCATCTAAAAAACACTGGGAGCGGACTCCATGTTTCAGTTAACTGTTTCCTGTCAAGCAGGCAAAACATGTTCATCTCAAGGAGGCAAAAATGGCAAAGTTATTTTAAGGTAAACAAGCCTGTGACTGACATTTTGTTTCCTCAGGGTGTGGGGTATTTTTGTCATTGTTATTCACATCTGGATAAAAAGGACAGATTAGGTATCACTACTGTTAGCTTCAGCTTTTCTCAGGGAAATAAAGTCAGGCTTTGAATAGGAAGTATTTACATAATTTGGAGGCTAAGCTGAGCCTAAAGGCAGTGATCAACTTAAAGATTTGTCCTATAGTAGCATATTGATGTGAATGTTGAAATGAGGCAGATATGCCTGATTGACACAAGGTCAGCGAGGGCTGTGTTCTGACAAGGGATTCTGGAAACTGATAAAACTCATAGAAAGCTTTTATAAAATTGTTCTCTTTCACAGTTTACCAGAGGTTAAGGGAAAAAAATGGGAACAATCATGTAGATTGTATTGGATGTATGTGACTTTGTACAGTGTTCCCTCCCATGCAGAGCAGTGATTGCAAACTTTCCCAAAGGAAACTGACATCAATAAAAATACATTGTTTGGTTGATATAGAAAATTTGTGAATTCTGCTATTGAGTTTTTTTTTCAGGTCTTTTTTTTTTCTGGAATATAAGAACATTGGGCTAATCCTGAAAATGTTGCTTAAGGCCAGATTCTGCTGTTCTTATGCCAAAAGACATTTAATCAAATGAATGTTGAATTTAGTTCTCTGTCTTTATTCAATTGTTTTTTGAGTTAAATATTCATTCACTTCAACAAGAGCTTTGTTTGGTAAGAGCTGAATTAAACTAAGCAGAAACATCAGGATCCAGCTAAGATACTGATTTCTCCCACGTCCTTAGAGCTCAGTATACTGGAGTTCATTAACTCTCATAAAATGGAATGCTAAAAGTAGATGTATTATTGAGTAATGGTAAATGGAAAGTTACATAGATGCATTAGCTTACTTGCTTTCAGTTTCTAGAATGCATAGCAAGAGGCTGTTTCCCTGCATAGCTTTTGGACATCCACTTATCACTGCAAAACTGTGACAGTTTAAACTATTGTCAGGGAATATGTAAAACTCTTGGTACTCTGAGAATGTCTTGATCTGAGCAGGTGGTGAAAGAACATGAAACTGGTTAATCAGTGTGATTCTCAGAGGTGTGCTTATTGTTTTGATGCAATTTGTAATTCAATGATTAAGTATGAGGAAATAAATAAGGAAAAAGTTAGACAGGGTTGTGTTTCATATTCAATAGGAAGTGAGTGAAATGGAAAAGAAATTTCACTGCTAATATTGACCCATTTCTATACTGAAATGGACTTTGCATAAGAGTAGCTGTAGTAAAAAACCTGAGAAGCAGAATCGGAATGCCAGACTGCTCTGAAGTTTGGGATAAGGCAGTTTCAAGAATATTTTCCTCTATTCCACATGCACATGTTCCCAACTGATTAAATGGCAGCTGACAGCAATGATTTCTTCTGCTGTCCCTAGCAAGCCACTTGTAGAAGTGTAAGGGCAGCAATAAAAGCATAGGCAGTGAGATTTTACATCAAAAAACATTTCCTCACATATGGAAATGCTTCACTGACTTGCAGAATTAGTTCCCCATATTATGCCCTTGTTACATCTTAATTCTGATTAAGGGTAATATGAAGTCTGAGTTTCCTAAGGAGAACACTGTTAGAAGAAATAGGGCCTATTTGCCAAATTTTCTGCTAGTCTGTATGCCTTTTGTTGACATCTATGTGTACACTATTTACATGAACAGTAAAGTGTGTTTCTTTGCATTAAAAAAGTAATCTGAATAGTTTTCCATTACAGTAGAAAAACTTTCAGAGATTTGCTCTCTTTCTAAAAGCAGATCATCAAACCTACATCACTTGTGTGAGTATTTGGGTCTATTCCATGAATGGATTCTAATAACTAGATAAGATTTTTTTTTTAATTTGTGTTTCTTTTTCACTGTGGTTTTACATACATTTTCTGCTTGCTTTGTTTGAGACTTTTAACAGATAGAGACCAGAAAAATAAGATTGTATATTGATCTAAGCAGATTCACTCCTAAACAAACTATTCCTCAAAGATTTCCAGAAGGTACCAGCAGCTCTTTAAGAAGTAACAGCCTACAAAAATGTTATTTTTCACAGTTAAGCAGACTTTGGTCTAAAGCTGTGCAAACAAGCCTCTGAATCCTTGTTGCTTCCAGGGACTCTTTTTGGGTGTGTGCTGATCTATAAATCAAAAGGATTTGTAACAATGTAAGAGAAAATGTTTAAAGAAAATAAACACAAAAGAAAACATTTTTCTCTTCTCCCTCCTGCAGATCAGAGTACCTTCCAAAAAGGCCCAAGCCATTACAGGGATGAAAAACTTGAGCATGAGAGAAGAGATTCAAGAGTGCCTGGTCCAAATACCACTGAATTAGGGGCAAGCTTGTTCTTGACTACACTGAATTTTAGTTGAGATCCTGTGCTCCAAATTTGGCAGTCAGGTTGGCTACCACATCACAGTCCACTTCAGTTTGAAACAAGCAAGACCCGAACTGGAGAAAAAGGAAGTTAAAAATAAAAGAAGGCACTGGATTTATGTGGAGTCTGACAGGCTCTTTTATAAATATTATGTAGCTCTTTATGAAACCATATGTAACACTGGCAGTGTATAAAGAGCCCAAATAGATTAAAGACTTTGAAGTTGCATTGATGTGAAAGGCCTTAAAGCAATAGGACAGTTAGTGATGCCTTGCCAGTGCTACAAAATAATTCATCTACAAGTGTTCTAAACCAGGCAACTTATATTAGTTCATACTCTATTGCTGACATCAGTGGCAAAACTCCTGAAGACCTCAGTGGTGAGAGGACTCAGACAGTGGTGATGAAGTGAATCTGCTCTGCTGGGTGCAAAGCTAACTCTGAACAGTCCCATTACCATTATTGACTGACATCATCCTCCCGTGTGTTCCTGACGTCTGACATGAGTACACAGTAATAAAAGTACTGCCCACCCAGACAACCTAAACACAAGAGTGCAGCTGGAGGAGAAATCTATATGCATGAGAATACTAGCAGCAAATAGTTTTTTTCCTGCTAGTAGCCACTTAGATGAAAAACTAAATAAATATCTAATTTGCTCTCACTTTCCTTTTTAAATCAAATGAAGCTGACCATTTGGGAGAAAAAAAATTAAAATTCAGTAGCCATATAAGCAGCTTTAGTTTTCCTGTTTTTAAACCATAAAAGTATAAGAAGTGATAAAAAATAAGGCTGGATTGGGTGGTGTTAATTACTGATACTAGGTGATGGGGGTTGTTTTCCAATTCATGCATGTATTAACACTCATAATATTATCCAAAAGGAATATAAGAAGCATCTTAGTTCATTATCAGCAATGTACTATTGACTAGCCTGCCTATGAGGAAAATTATTTCTCTGAAAAATTGGCTCGAGTTTATTCTTTGCATTCAAGTCAATGGCTGTGTTGTTCACTGAAAAACAAGACCAATGCAGCTGTCCAATATCCCTGAGTTCTGTGAGGAGAACAGATTTTGTCCCTAAGGCTTTCCTTTGTAACTTTTTCATTAGCATTCCAGAGCATAAACAGTGCATAACTTTGATGAGTGCTAAAAAGTACAGTCAGTATCAGGGCTTAAATGTCTGTGTGAGTGTGAGTGTGCGTGAGTGTGTGTGTTTGTGTTTGTATGTGTGCTACTGCCAGGTAGTGCTTGGGTCTGCAGCTTGTTCTCTGGTCCTGTTTACGGCCTGCCTGCATTGCAGAAATCTTGCTCATTCTTGAGCTTCCATTTAGGGTCAATCAGCTGCATCTCTTCTAAAACTAACCCCAAGGTGCAGTTCTGGGGGAATCTCCAAGGACCACTACAAATAAGCACTGTGACTAAGCCTGCACAGTCCTGCACTTGCACAGTCTTCCAGGAGACTTTGCACTCTTGGTCATCTCCAAGACATGCAGGGCTCAGCAATACAAAATCACAATGCTGATATGCTCCATCACAGTCCTCACACTGTTTCAGACCCTTTGAACTGAATAAAATATACAGAAAATAATAACTGTCTTATGGCCTGAAGATACCACAGGAGAGATCTAAGGCCAAATGCTATCAAATGTGAATGCAGCCAGTGGGCTTCACTTTTGGGTGAAAGAGCACTGCGTAGAGTAATATTTACCTACTCCAAGTATATGTCAGGCATGGCTAAAAGGAATCTGTGTATGAAAGATGATAATTGACATGATCAAGTCCGCAGTACATTTTTCAGGGCTACCTGATTATAGCAACTGATGCAACCAGTCAAAAGAGTAACAGACTGAGGGTCAGCAGACCTCAACCTTTTGGAAACCATTTGATAATTTCCCACTTACTAAGAAAAAGGTGCCAGGTCACTACTAGTTGAGATTGGGTCATCAAGTATGACATGCTATCACCATTTCAAAAATTGCATGTCTCTGACAATTTCTATTTTAGTCTCCAAACTACAAACTGCAGTAAATAGTGAAAACATAGTAAAGACATTTAATCTGGTTTCTATATAAGAGAAAAAAAGGCCTTTTTGAATTATACTTGGGGTCTAAGCAGCCACATGTTTTGTCCATCAGACCTCCTCAGAGGCTCTCTTCTCATGTAATACATTTATCTGCTGGTTGGGTTATTTTTGGAGTCTTATTTCAATATGATATAACTTCTAAGGCAGGCTAGGGAAAGACAGATATGTCCTGCTTCATTGGGACATTTCCATAGGGAGATGTCTTCAGTCCTGTCAAAATAAGACACTCGCATAAGTCCCATTCTGCAAGCAAGAACACGTGCTTATCCTATCCTGATCAGCAAAGATGATCAACTCATTTGCTAGTATTTGTTGCTCTTACATCACTGGATTGCAATTCTAATAAATGTTCTTTCATCTTTCTCTCACATCTTACTGCTTACATCAGTTCTGTAAGGAACAGGAGAGTGTGTCTTTTTGATGGGGCTACAGATATACCCCTATGGAAATGTCCCCACATAATGATTTGACTAGATGTTCTTAAAGGTCTTTTCCTACTGAAATAATTCTTCGATTCCAACAGTTGCACAAAAACTGTGTATGACATATTTTATCAAGTCACTGATAAGCACGAAGGATCCTGCTTTCCAGAAGTATTGCAGTGAAACATCTCTAGTCACTGAAAAAGTGACTCCACAAAGCAAGGAAATCATCTCAGTACTTTAATATGATAGTGGATTTTCATAAGGGACTTTTAGGAGCCCCTGAGGGTCTTTTCCATCACATCAATGAAGCAGTTTACCTGCACCTGCAACACATTAACTTTGCTCTTTCTATTCTGGATAACAGGCCACCAAGTTTAAATGTTATCAAGGATCCTAAGCATTGTAGAGTATAATCCATATTAGAAACTGTACAGAAGTCAGTTTTTTATGATATATAATGAAGAGTAAGGACCAATCTAAAAAAATTAAGCACAAGGGTAGTTCACCAGCCAGGCATATTATTAAAAATTTAAATGCTAACGAATTTTTTTTCTGAACTATGTACGTAATTTCATAACACACTTTCCCTGTTGGTAAATTTACATAATGAAAAGCTGAACAAATCAGGAAGTTTTAGGCTGAAATATATGTTTTTCAGAGCAGAAAAGCTAACCCAGTGACTTCTCTTGAGCTGTTAAAGCTAAATCTTGTATCTTCAAAAGTTGTTTACGTGCTTCATCTCTACAAGCCAGTAAGCATAACCCACAAAGCCAGGGTTGTCCCCATGACCCACTGACTTTTTGACATCTTGAGGTCATGCATCCAAAGCATGCACAAGCAGGAAATGCAAGGCTTCTTCCAACCACATCCTGGTGTGTCTGGAGTGTAAATTAGAGCCGTGAGAGCTCTGGGAAAATTCATCTGGCAGGCATGCTATGTTTCTTTTCCTTTTTCTTACAAATCGTGCTGACGGGTTTGAGCCTAGTCTTAGTCTAATTAAAATGAATGAGAATTAAATGTAAAGGAAAAAAACAGAGATCACCCATATATGATTGGTGGTAGCGATGGAAAACCTGTATATTGTGAAGCCACCTAGAAGGAACTTCCTGCACCTCAGGACTGATGTAAATGATAAGACACAAGAGAAAGATAAGGGAATGTTTATTAGAGTTACAATGCAGTGATGTAAGAGCGTCACATTCTAGCCAATCAGCTGACTATCTTCATCCTTCAGGATAAGATATGTGCACATATTTTTGCTTGTGGAATGGAACTTATGAGACTGTCTGGTTTTGGTTTTGTTGGTTTTGGGTTTTTTTTTTTGGACAGGACTACAGACACCTCAATTTCCAGTAAAAAAAACCTAACTAGTAATTTTATGTCAGTCATATCTCTGTCATGTAAGTGGAAGCTACAAGGAATTACTCAGAAGTTACTGATCCCTGCTGAGAACTTACTATTGAAGTGTCTCAGATTGCTCTCAAAAATAATCATCTTTTATTAGGGTTATGCGAGCAAGAAGCAAACAAAGCAACAAGAAAAATGAGACCTAAAGGAAAGAGCAGGAAGTGTAAAGGCATTCTATTAGCACAGTCCATTAAGATTCAGAGGAACTAAACTATCTTATCCTATGTAATTCTTATCCCTGGTCCAGCTTAAAAATGGACCTGAAGTTTCAAGTTGCTCAGCTGAAGGTTAGGTCGCTGAACATGGTTGGGTGTCAAATAAATAACGTGGAAGGACAGGGGCAGTATGATACTAAAAAAGGGGAAATTGCTGAGATGCATTCCCACGTAAATGAAACAAAATCAGATACAACTATGTTTCCTGGACTGGCATCACTGATATGTGACAACACAAATATCCGATGGCTATATATAGAATTCTTCTCAAAGTGTACAGCAATGGCCTCCCTACTCCAAACCACAATCACTGAGAAATAAATGGTTGCTCTTTTCTGAATGGCACAAATGAGGTATTGTTGATACATCTGAGATACCAATGACATGGATTGGAAAAAGATTAATCTTACTTTCACCAAAAAGGAAAAGAATTAATACGCAGGGGCTGTAAGTTCAAACATTCCCCCAAGAAACTGTTTGGGAAGAAGGATTTAATGCAACAACATTTTTAGTTTTGTATATAAGCCAGAACAGTTGCAAATCCAGCTTGACAAACATAGTGAAAAATTGGCATGTTTGCATATTTGCAGTACCCAAGCATCCAACTGTTCAGGTCTTGAAGATCTCAGTTGGATAGATCATCACATTTGCAGTCTGTTGATGCGGAATGAAGGTGGTTGGCAATGCACAAGACTAATATTAACATTAAATTAATCATGAGGTGTACAACTAACAAGAGCAACATGTCAAACCAAATAGAAAGTGAGGCACCGAGAACACAATTTCAGTATTAATGAATAAGTCTGACTTGTGGGATCCAAAACATAAAGATCTTCTCAGCCTTGGTATGTACCGTTGGAGCAAACCTGTACATATGGCACTTATTTTGAACCACACAGCAGAGCAACAAATGTTACTGGAATCCACTTACCTCTTTCTGACTACTCAGAATGAAGGACTCCCATGTATAATGCAATATTGCAAGCTGACATTCTGAGTTCATTGTCTGATTTGATGCAACACATAAAAGTTCCATCAGCTGTACATCAGTAATGCCATAACTAGACCAAAATGTTGATTTATGACTTATCTTTGTATTATTTTTTTAAAGATTGATGAGCGGGGTCTGAATGACATTATTCAAGACAGAATGCAAACACTGTGAATTTTATTATTAAAATTCTATAATGCAGGTCCATCCAGATGTTATTTATTAGAAATAGCCTGTTGTGTTTTTTTTTTTCTTTATTTGAGCATTTTATTTTGGCTATTCTTATCCTTTTGTGTAAGTAGAAAGCAAAAATTCCATACCTTTAAATCACAGATGTCTGGTATAGCTGGGTTTATACAGTAAATGAAAGTGTCTGTAAATGTGAGCTGACCCAGAAGCCCTTCATGCACAAACCCCACAAAGCAAGACAGCAAGTGTGTCAGTGACAGTACAGAAAAACTCTCTCCCTGGCTATGCCTTCCTTAGACAAAAGTCTATAACAACAGTACCTGCAGATTACAGCATTCAAGAAATTTGAATGCAATAAAGAGGTCACACAAATGGAAAGATATTTAAAGACTTCTGAATAAGATTTATGTTTATCCTTGACAGATGAACTACAAGAACTTTGTAGCAACAAGAAAGGCTTTGCCTGGGCAAAGTTTATCACTGCAAGGAAGTTTTGCTGGTGACATATATATGAATTATGAGAAAGGCTTTGTTAGGTGAGTTGTTTGCTCTGTAGAGGGTATAAAGGGTACATCAAAACAATAATTCAACTTCTCTGTGATCACTGGTTTTGTTTTTGTCTTTGTTATAGAGAATAAGTCAGGAATCTAATTCTTTCATAGAGCATTTGAACTGGTATCAGTCACTGTTTGGCTGGACGGTGTTTTTCACAAAAGGCAGTGCTATGAGGTGCATTTATTTCCTACTCAACATAAGCAGCTGAGTCTCAGACTTTTAAAAATAACACTGAAGAGGCATAAACATCAAGCACCGTGCTGCTGAATGCTAGCAAATAAGAACTGAAGACTGACTGCCTGTAAAACTAAACAAATGTTTCCATCAGTAAAACAGGCAAAAGAGTTTAGGAAACATGATCCAATTAACAGTTACATATGAAGATGTGATGGTTTGCTAGAGTTTTCCTCAAATCAGTCCTCTGAATTTGCTTGCAATTTTGGAAGTCAGGTCACATATCTTCTTGGCAGATAGTGTGTGGGTATCTTAGCAATGGTTGCACTTCCTGGAGCATACCACTACACTCACTGCAACATAACACAAGTGTGAAAGAGGGTTTTTATCAGGCTTAAATCAGTAACTCCTGTGGGTGGAACTGTTATAAAAATGAGTCATTTAGCACTTTGCATCATTACTGCACATGCAGCTTCACTGTCCAGTTATTTTCTCTACTACAATTCACCATTAGCACTGGTTTGGGTTAAAACTGTACTTCCAGTTGTTGAACTTCTATGTTTATGTGTACATTTATGTCTTCCATAGCATGCTGCAAAATGCTTAGCCTTTCAGCTGTTACAACTGTTTCCAGAGCTGCCTTATAAACCAAATAGCTGGAACAAGCCAGATCAGAAATAACCCTCCTCCAGAAATTATTATTGATTTCAGGCCAAAATAAAATATATTAGAACTCCCCATACTCATTGTTTTACTGCTTATTGTTGGATCAGCTGATTTGCTTTGGTACTATCTTTCCATTAAGGTTGAACACTTATAATTGGTGACACTGTTTTCTGTCTCAAATATAATTTTATGATTTAAAAGAAAAAAAAAAAAAAGGTTTGATGTTTCTGTTTGTGTCTTCCCACAGCTCATTTAGCTTGCATTTTTCTTCCCTTGCCTTTCTTTTTTCCTTTGAAAGTAGAATTCTTCTTTGTACTCCTGTATTGGCAGTTTGCTCCAGGACACTCATTCCCAGATTCAATGCCAAAAGTGTGTGTGATGTGTTTAAGGATGTATATGACCAATTCTTCCTTTTTCCTGCTTCACATACCATCAGAAAAGACAATCCTTCTAGTTATGGGCACAGGAGCAAGGCTTACCAGTCTGTACCCTTGTACATGCCAGTCTTCCTCCAGCAGTTCAACCCACCTACTGGCACGAGAAGGCTCATTGGAATTGGTTTCAGTGCTGGTAAACCTGCTCACCTTGCTGAAAAATCTTTTGTTCTCCAAAGAGGGTGTAGAGGTTCTCAAATTTGTTTTGAACTTCCTGTGTCATGCCAAAGGTAAGATAAAGTAAAAGTCCAACAAAAGGGGTAGTTGAGACCTGTACCAATTACCTACAAAGGAAAGTATGGTGTTTGATCCACTGTTTTCATCTTGGGAAGTATCACTATGAAAGGAGTATGTCTAAGACAGAATAGCAGAGCTTTTTTTTTCTCCAGTTTGTCAAGGACATGAAGGAAAGGGATGAGAGACTATACAGCAGGCCAGCTAGTGTGGTTGACACCAGGAGACAAACCTTGCAAAATGTATCAGGATGAAGAGGAACCAGTTCGCTTTATTTTAACAAGTTGAAACAATTTTGTAAATCCTTTTTCTGAGCTTGAACAAGTCTGAGACTCAAGATCTGAACCATTTAAATGCTATGACCCTGGAACTGATGCCACCTTTAGCGACTCTGAAATCCTTGGAAAAAGGAAGTGATCTTCACATGGAGAAGGACCTGAGGGTCCTGGTAGACAGCAAGCTGGTCAGGGCAGGTGATCCTGCCTAGTGAGGCCACATCTGGAGTGCTGTGTCCCATTCTGGGCTCCACAGTTACAAGAGAGACATGCAGCTCCTGAAGTGGGTCCATTGAAGAGTGGCAAAGACAATTAAGGGACTGGAGCTATGAGGAAAGGCTGAGAGAGTTGGGCCTGTTCTACCTGAGGTGACTGAGGGGGAACCTCATCAATGTACAAAAGTAGCTGAAGGAGGGTATCAAGAGGATGGAGCCAGGCTCTGCTAGGTGCTGCCCAGCAAGAGGACAAGAGACAGTGGGTAGAAACTGATGCACAGGACGTTCCACCTGAACATGAAGAAGAATTTCTTCACTTTGCAGGTGACCGTGCACTGGAACAGATTGCCCAGAGAGGTTGTGGAGTCTCCCTCACCAGAGATAGACAAGAACTACCTGGACACAATCCTGTGCAATGTGTTCTAGGATGACCCTGCTTTAGCAGGAAGGTTGGACCAGATGATCCACTGTGGTTCTTTTCAACCTTGTCCATTCTGTGATGCTGTGACTCTCTTCCCAGTGAAATGCCTGTAGCAGTGAGTCACAAGAGCAAGTTTCTCTCTCCCACCTCATGGTCCCCCAGACACACTGTTGGTCACACAGAAATACCTCTCACAAGAAATAGAGTCCTCCTTCACAACTGAGAAAAGGTGGCTTCAGCCGCAGTACACCACACCTCTTCAAGGTTTGCACTTGAACAGGAAAAGATAATGGTTCAGCAAGATCCTGACACAGAGGTGTGAGGAGCAGTGAAGTGGCACAGCAGAAGAGACTCCTGAGCTGAGCTCCTGCACTCAGCTCTGGGCCAGAGTCGCAGTGAGGCTATTCCCTAGTGGAGAGTTTCAACCTACATTAGAAACAAAGAATTTCAATTTTCCTTTAGATAAGTCCTACCCTCAGTGAGTATGGATGTGACCCTTTTATGGAGAAAAAAGTTTCAGCAACATCAGGATGCTGAGCTGGGGTTTCAAGGTGATTCAACTGAAATGTTTTTCTGAAAATAAAAAGCAAAGTAAAGCAAAACAAGACAAACAAACAAATAATCAAAAAAAAAAAAAAACCCTAGAAACCCCCCAAAACCAAAATCCCACAAAGAAGAAAAAAAAAAACCCAAACAACCAAAAATCCCCTCACCAAACAGCCAACCCAAAAAAAAAAAAAAAAAAAAAA
>VXBX01008449.1:5691-30502 GCA_013400415.1 Scytalopus superciliaris | reverse complement strand
AAAAAAAAAAAAAAAAAAGAAGGAAAGAAAGAAACAGAAATCCAAACTAAAACAAAAGAGCAAAAAATCTGAAAGCACATGATTCTGAACTTTTGAAATTAACTTTGAAATTATTCATAAATATATTTTCAGAGTTGGAAAAAGAATGCCAAATAGAAAAAAGTGTCTTCTTTAATGTAAAGCTACTAATTTTTTCTTTTGATTTGGTTAATGCTTTCTCTAAGTGAATATTCTTTGAGGCCAAAACAAAATGTTTCAAAATTTGGACCCATACTCAAAAATCAGTTACTTATGCTTTTTCACTGTTCATTTCACAAGTCTGACTGCTATAATATGTTGAGTTCTAAACATTACCAGGTGTGACAATATTGCAGCAGTATATATTATCGCCCAGACCATTCCCTCATCTTCTAGTATCCCCTCTTCCCCTATGACCCTTTTGCTCTTTTTTGGCCACCTCCCAAAATAATTCTCTTCTGTTTTCTTTTTTGCTGACAGTTTCCATTTAAAAGACCTTGGTTTCTGCCCCTTTGTATTCATTACAGAATATAAATCAGGAGATTTCTGATTAGCTTACTTCCTTGTTTTTTTTTTGTTTAGCCAGGATGATGTCAGTACAGCTTAAGGAATGAAGTTTATTGGTTACATTGTGGTCTCTTTGCTTAGCTCAGTGAAGAGAACCTCGGTGTTCAAAAGAGTGTGGAAGCTTGATGTAAACAACTATAATTTATATTGCTTGGAATCATGGTGAGAAAGAAAATTTGAATGCTAGATGTGAAAGTGTTTTGTGATCAGACATGGGTCTTGCCCAGAGGAAGAAGTAAAACTCAGTTAAAATGTCACAGCTCCCCTTTTGTTCTGCAGGAACCAGCCTCTGGTGTACTCAGTGACTCATTTTTTGAAAGGTGTGTTTGGCAATACTCAGAACTATTACTTAAAACATTGACATGGAAAAGGTTCACTCTCTCACTCAACTTATTTAAGATTCACAAGACTCACAAATCCCCATGAAGGTTTAATGTTGCCACAAAGACTGGCTCTTTGTTTCCACGTCACAGTGGAGTGCTTGGAGGTATTCGCGTTCCTAAAAATATGGAAAGATAGCTTGAGAGTAGTCTCAATGCTTTTTCTTATCTTTGCTACATAGTTTGCTTTATGCATCAGATATATTTAACATTAGCCAAAATAGCAATAGTATTTAACAGCAAAGTTAACCTTTATCATCTGACAAGTCTGATTCGCTGTTTAGAGTCAAAATCACATTCCATTAGGAAAAGTCACATCAAGTCATATCCCTACTGCTCTGTTTATTTATTGAGAAAGCATGTTCTCACCTTATTTCTCAAACCATTCTGATGTGTTTATTTTTAAATTAAATACTCTCACAATGAACCAACATAGATTGCATGTCCTCAAATACTAAATAAAATTTCTTTCCTCTCAAAGCAGTGTGAACTCCTGACACTCAAAATCAGGTCTAAATCAGTGTATCAGCCTTGTTTGCATCATTTCAGGGTCCCACCCAAGGCCCTGAGAAAGACAGTTTCTCTTTGTGAGGATTTTCCCCAAATCCTGGTGCAAGCCCCTCACACTGAGGGAGGGCTGTTTTTTGTGGGGTTGGGGCCACACAGTCATGGTGCCTGAGATGTGCCTATGTCTAATCCACCAGCTGGGGACCTCTGTGTGCTAGTGGGGTCTCCTCTACTGTTCAATTGCAGTGGGCAGGAGGAACAGCTGTGAGCAGCCTTTCCTCTCCAAAAAAAAGTTACTGTGGACCCATACCCATTTCCTGGTGAAAAAAAGCAAATTGCACAGACAGACAAACCAACCAAAACAAATCTGTGACAATGAATTACAGCAAACCTCTTCTGCCATAAGGCAGTTTACTTAACTTACCTTGAAATGATGAGGTGTTGCAGTGAGCTTTCACACCTGCATTCAGAAAGAACCTCAAGCCCCCTTGTCAGGTTGTGCTCTGTACAAAGCTTTTGCACTAAATGTGTTAGGGTTTGAAGGCTCCTTGTTCATGGCTGGAGACCTTGAAAGCTGCATTTCATGTCTAAATGGCTGAAAGTCTGTGAACATTTTAGTAAATAGGCAACAATAGAATAATATTCAGTGGTCTTTCACTTGGCTGGTAGTTTTTCTTGTCACTTGGAATCACAATTGAAAGTTATATTATTTTTTTCCCTCTTTCAATAAGGAAAAATTGAAAGCTAATCCTTTTTCCCCTCTGAAAATGAGAGCTCTAAATGTGAAGATTTCTGAAAGTGGCTTGTTTCTCTGGGCTACAACACCTCTACAAATGAAGTTTAATGTAGCTGATGTTTGACCAAATTTCTTGAAAGTTTAGAAGAAAGTTTTGGGCTACAGGAATCTCTTCATGATTCAGCTCAGAGAGCCATCAAGTATTTTCATTTGGTTTGAGAGCACAACAATTTAGAAGATTTCTTTTACCAGAACTAATTGCATAACCTGTACTGAATGGCTTCTCATTTTTGAGTCTCAAGTGGGCAGAACTTGGTTTGTAGAATACCACAAGTTTTCTTTTGCTTTTATTTTGTAAAAGCACATTTAGAGTAACTGATCCATTTAATAAAGTAGGGTTTTTTTTATTTTTTTATTAACTGTAGACAAAATTAATCTTGAGGATCCTATTATATGATTAATAAATAACAAAGGATTAAATTTAGAGAGGTATGCATGTTTATGCAGAGACATGCATTGTTTGAAAATAAACATTCAAATATTGTTTTTTGTCTTCAGCCTCACACCTATTGCCAAAATGCTGCAAGTCTTTAATTCTTAGCACACAGAAGATAGGATATAGGACTTAAACTAAATCCCAAATTACAGTGAGGATATGGTAATTATTTCCTATCAGGAAACCAAGAATGTTAGCACAGACACAGTCAGGCCAAAAGAAAGAGAAACTAGCTCTTACTCAAACTCTGAATTTTAAAGCAAGTCTGCATAAGTGTTCAAGGTCAGGCTGGATGGGGCATGGAGTAACATGGTCTAGTGCAAGGTGTCCCTGTCCATGGCAGGGGGATAGGAACTAGATGGTCTTTAGGGTCCCTTCCAACACAAACTATTCTATGGTGCTATAATAATCACACAAAAATGAATCATAGAATCATTGGAAAAGAGCTCTTAGATCATTGAATCCAACCATTAGTGCAGCACCTGACACATTCTGTGTAGTTATTCTTGCCTATGATGCATTACAGGTCAGAACAATTTCACTTTGCTGAGCTTTCATACAAACTCCTCAGCTAAATAATGCAACTGAGAATTTGGGGTGTGAAGGGCTGAGGGATTTCCCAGTTGGAGGATGCCAGCATCTCTGGACTACTGGTTTGAAATGCCCTTGGTTTGGCATAGAAACAAAAATTGCTAACATCCTGCACAAAACCTATCACCTACAAGATTGCTGGATGACTGGGCAGTCTGAACTGCTCCTTGCAGCTAAGGATCTGATCAATCCCTGCAGGGCAAGAATAGGGCATTCAGGCAGGCCAGGGGAGGGTAAACATGCTCTGCCTCTGCCTCTGATGGAAACCTATTCTGCAACCTTTCTTTTCCTCTGACACCAGGCTGACACCTCCCCTGAGTACACAGACTTGCATGTCAAGAACTGTGTGGTTCTGGACATGTAAACAAACACAAGAGCTCTTAAACTCCAGAGTTTATAGGTTAGTCTGTTGAAAACATGCTTGTGGGAGATTAAAGGCTTAAACTGCTTGTGTTGCCAGAAAAGCTATCCATGAGTTTTCTAAATTAAACATAAATTCACCTCACTGTAAATACTGTGGCCAATTATGCTAAATCCTGTAAATAGCTTTTATATTAACAAACATTTTGTTAGTGAGATTAAAGGTCATCACTTCTGATATATAGGGATAAATTGCTAGTTCTGACAAAACCAGAACTTAGAGGTTTCATTCTCCCTAGTTAAATTTTAAAGTGAGTACTTTTGAACACTGAAGCAGCTTTTCTTTAGTAACACTTGAATTTTCTTAGCCACTAAGATTTCTCCATATTTCAATATACCAATTGTTAACCTAAGTGATGAGATGAAAATTAATGGAATGAGAACATGATGCCACATCAATAAATCAAAAACACACTATGAAAATGAATGATTACAAACTGGAGTGAGACTTTTCTTTTTTCATCCATCTATAATTTCTTTCCTCAAGAAAACAGAATAATGGATGTTGAAAAATGTAATAACAATATTTATTACATATCGTCATACCAATTGGAAAATCTTCACAAAATCAGGATTCCTGCCCCAAATATCTTAAATTGACATTGAAACTCACACAGTAGAAATTAATATCTAGTAAAATATTGATCAAAAATACTAAATTAATATTTGACTTTCAGTTAAATGTTAGAAGATTGTTAAAAACGTTAAACAGGACGGTTAAATTCTCTGTTTAACTGTGCAGTTTAAAGAAACTGTCGAGCTACTTGTTCTTAAAAGCTCCGATTTCTGCATTAGGTCACTCAGACTGGCACTTAAGGATACATAAGTTACTTGCAACCTTGAATTACAACTGAACATCATGTCTGAAATATTAATATCTCAGTAAGCAGATAAAGTCAGCATAGTAAAGGTTTTATTCTCTTTTTAGGCATTTATGATATTTTACCATTGAACTATTTTAGTTCTCACAGAAATGGGTGTGCCTTGCTTAGGCTATGCTGTTTTCTGATCCATACTGTGATTCTCTTCAATGAGTGTTTTGCATTTATTTTTCACATTAAACTTAGAATCATAGAATCATAGAATGCTTTGTGTTGGAAGGGTCCTTAAAGGTTATCAAGTTCCAAACCTCCTGCCATAGATAGGGAGGGACACCTTTCACCAGAGCACGTTGCTCAGAGCCCCATACACCCTGGCCTTGAACACTGTCAGGATTGGGGAACTCACAGCTTCTCTGGACAATCTGTTCCAATGTCTCAACATCCTCACAGCAAAGCACTTTCTCCTAATATCTAATCTAAACCTACTTTCTTTTAGTTTGAATGTATTCCCTGTTGTCGGGCTACTGCATGCTCTTGTAAAAAGTCCTTCTCTGTCTTTCCTGTAGGCTCCCTTCAGGTAGTTAAAGGCTACAATTAGGTTACCCCTAAACCACCTCTTTTCCAGGCTGAATAAGCCAAATTCTCTCAGCCTTTCCATGTAGGAGAGGTGCTCCATCCATCTAATTATTTTGGTGACCCTGTTCTGGACTCACTCCAACAGGTCAATATCCTGCCTTTGCTGAGGTCCTCAGAACTGAACACAGTACTCAGGTGGGATCTCACCAGAGCAAGTAAAGGTGCAGAATCCCCTCCTGTGACCTGCTGGCCGCTCTGCTTTTGATGCAGCTCAGGATTGGCTTTCTGGACTGTAAATGCATGTTGCTGGGTCATGTCCTGCCTCTCATTCACCAGCACTCCCAAGTCCTTGGCAGGGCTGCTCTTGATCTGTTCACCTCCCAGCCTGTATTGATACTGTGGATTGCCTTGACCCAGGTGCAGCACCTTGCACTTGGTAACGTTAAACCTCATGAGATTCCCATGGGCCCACTTCTCTAGTTTTTCCAGGTGCCTCTGGATGCCATCCCATCCTTCAGGTGTGTCAACCACATCACTCAGCTCAGGTGTCATCAGCAAATTGGCAAAGAGTGCACTCAATCCTTTTGTCTACATCATTAATTAAGATAATTAAACAACACTGATCCCCTGAGGGACACCAATTGTCACTGATGTCCTCTGGGACTCGGAGCTGTTGACCACTACCCTCTGGATGTGGCTGTCCAACCACTTTCTTATCCATCTAAGCATCCAGTCATCAAATCAATCTCTTTCCAAGCTGTAGAGAAGGATTTGTGGGGGACCGTGTGAAAGGCTTTACAGAAGTCTAGATAAATGGCATCTGTAACTCTTGTCTGCTGATGTCGTCACCCCATCAGAGAAAACCAGTTTGTTAGTTAGTCAGGGCTTGTCTTTGGTAAAGCCAAATCACTTTCCAGTTCTTCATGTGCCTTAGCATGGCTTCTAGGAGGATTTATTCCACGATATTCCCAGGCACAGAGAGGAGGCTGACAGGTCATTAGTTCCCAGGGTCCTCCTTTCTACCCTTTTTAAAGATGGGAGGAATTTTCCCTTTTCCAGTCACCTGGGACTTCACCTGACTGCCATGACTTTTCAAATACCGTGGAGAGTGACTTGACAACTACACTAGCCAATTCCCTCAAGACTCTGGGTCTCACAGATTTAGGTACTGGAGAATTTTAATACTACAGTTGGTTCTAAAATCCCAACTTAGGAGATACTCCAGTACGATTTTGTGTTAAAGCTTTCTGTCACCTTCCTTCTAACAGTTCTGGTTTTATCCTTGTTATGTCCTTGTGCCATTGTTGTTTGCTATACTCCATGTCCCCACCTTTACTGAACTTCCTCTGTGTGCAGTATCCGCTGAGGAAGGGGTTAGCATTCCAATCTAGTCAAAAGAGCTGGAGCAAACAAAAAAATAGTAAGCATTGTCACTAGCTCCTTAATGATCTTTTGACATGCTTGGAATAGTTTACTTAAGCCATGTAGATAAGAAAATATCCTACCACGTAGTGCATACAGTATGAGTGTGTAACAAAGAGATTGCAGAAGCAATTGATTATGCTTCTGATTAAAAGAAATGAGACAATATCACTGTGAAAGGACAGTGAGATTCAAGATGGTAAGTTCACATAAAAAAAAGACTGTGTGTGGATGTATGTTTTGGATGTGAAAATACTAAATTTACTTTTTGTACTTGCTAGAGTGTTGTCTATGGCACCTTTGCTAAACCAAACAGCACAGCAATAAAACACTTTTTCCATGCGGGAAGAGGGAGTAGGAGATTAGTTCATAAGAAATAAATTGCACAAAACTATAAGAGAAATCCCAAGGGACTCAAAAGTGTAACACACTGGGGAGAGCTTGTTTTATACAGTTTTTAGCGTTCTTATGAGTGTACATAATGTATTTTCTTAAGGAGGCTCGCAATGCATTTTATTTAGTTTTCTCATGAATTGAAAAACAGGTCTCTAGTACTATATATTGTAATCTTTCAGTTTGCATTTCCCTGGTTTTCATGCTTTATTCATTCTTGGTGTTTATTGGTTTGGATTTTTTGGTTGGTTTTGGGCTTTTTTTTAATAGCCTCTCAAAAGTAATATCTCTGCTCTTATAAGAATATACTAGCCTGCACCTTCATAGTGCTAATTGTTAATTATGGCTTTATAGGTTATTTGCAATTTTCTTTGCAAAGACTTGTTGTATGGTCCAGTGAGCCACTTAACTATACATTAAAACATTTATGGCATTAAAACATTTATATACATTAAAAGAGACATGCTAGGGGCAGATATGTTATGATTCCAGTTTGCAGTTGAAAACCTGGACCTGAGGTAGAGTTTGTGTTGAGCTTTGAATGGAAGAGTCCACTCTTATGAATCTGAGAAAAGTGGCAGGAGTTAAAAGAACACCGACAGACATGTAGACTAAGCAGTGACCTGAACTATGGTTTAAGGGTTATTTTTCCTTTAATGCCTTTAATGTAAACTACACAGCCAAAGAGCCATTTATAATCCCAGATTAGTGAAAGTTTCTTTCACCAATCTTTTTCTTTTTCTTTTTTTTTTTTTTTAATTTTGTGTAAAGAGGCAGATTTAGTGAAATCAAAACATTTCAAGAATGCGTTTTGCCAAATCTTTCCTTAACAAATGTAAACATTCCAAAAATTCCCTGTGACTGACTTTGACACATTTTTTAAATTATATGTTGCCAGCTGAGAATGGAATGATTTGTCATTTCAGCAAAACATTTCATTTTATTTATTGTCATTAGAAAAGAAATACAGCCTCAAACAGAAAATCAAACTGCTCTAATTTTCTGAACTTCAAGGGATTTCACAAGGACTTTTTTAAAAAAATTGTTAAAATTAAAAAAAAAAAAAAAAAAATCAAAGCAGAAACTTTTAAGCCTTACTATCTGCAAACATCTAGAAAGCCAAAGGAATGTTTTCATCCTGCTTGACAACCAATTAACAATTTCACTTCCCTTTCCTCCATGGGTAGGCATGAAATGTAGGTGTCAGCCTGAAGGAGTTCGTTCAGAGCTCTCTGTGACATGATCATGGGCTAATTGACTTTGAAAGCAAGGGCCTTTGACTAAATGGTAACATAGCTGTGGAAATCTTGAGTTAATGAGACAACTGTATACCAGGATGGGCAGATGCAGTATCAGCTACTTTTTTTCTGGGAAGCCCTTTGTCAATGTGTTATTTGATGACCGCAGATTGAAAAATTGTATTTTTTTATTCCTTTTGTTTTCAGTAACTGCTTCTTCTCCTCTTCCTCATCCCCACCAAAAAAAAAAAAAAAAAAAAAGGGGGGGGGTTAAAATTATGCTAGGATTCTGTGCCATGGATAAAATCCAAGTCCCTCCTCTGCAACTTCAAAGGGACCATTTGCAATGGAATGACTGTCATTTGGTGGTGGAAATAGGAAGTTATTTGGGCAAGAGGTGCACATAAATGAGACAAGAGGCGGGGGAGCAGAACCTGAGGACTGGTGCAAAAGTCTTTCCACCTACGAAAGCGTGCAGGTTATTTCAGCTGCTGGTATGCAACAAGTAATTGCAGTGCACTTGCTGCCATCCTGAGAGGGAAGTTTGCTTTTCTTGGCTCTGTACCCTCCTGCCCTGCAGCCCCCATAAGGACTGAATCTGGGCACAGCAGCTGATGGTAGAGGTCAACAGCGGACATAAGACTACTGAAACTAGTAGTATCCCAAAGTTGTCCTCTCTTGGGAAAATCTGACTTCACCTCCTGCCCCAGCTCACACAATTCTGAAATTCATTTGTGCACTATGGAGCTCAATGAATGGAAAAGAAAAATGCTCCTCCTTCCCACCATGAAACGGACCTTCACTTTCGTAAAGGCAGATAGATGTAGTCCTGTAGCCCTCTCGCATTCACTGCTGTGTACAAAAAAGCTCACTATATATCTTATCTCCATCCTCATTGTTGTCTTTGTGTGCAGTTTTTTTAGCTGCAATTTATCAAAGTTTTGCTTGCCTTGGATTCCTGAAGGCCTCATTTGGATACAATGTATACTTGCCTTACTTCAGTTCCTGTAGACAGTGATGTATTTGGTCTGCTGGCCTGAGATATGCATTTCTTTCAGAAACCCTAATGTAAACACTGGAAGTAGTTTATAGCTGTGAATCAACATCCAATGCTTGTGATGATTTAAGGCTTTAAGGAACTGGCATAACCGCCCCCCCACCCCCCCGCCCCGCCCTTGCACTCCAACTCAGAGTCTTAAGGTGGTTCTCTATTCTATTCTTGAAACTACAATTAGAAGTTTTATAAAACAGCTTCTGGCTTTCTTCTTTTATTTTTCTTCTGTTTTCCTTTTGGGTTTTGAGGGATTTTTTTTCAGTTTTGGTGGTGAAGCACAAGGAAGTATTTTTCTGCTGTGCTGACTTTTTTTTTCTGCCCAGCAGATTTGGAGCTGAAACAGAGTCTTGCTGACAGGATTTAATACGAGGAAGTTTTGCAATATGCTTTACAGCTGGTGTAAAATTTGGTGAATGTCAGAAGGTAGCTGCTGTGATAAACTAGTTAGCTATTGTTAGGCATATTATTTGAACAAGATGCTTTCCCTTTGAACAAACACTTTATTTGGACAGGGTTCTTTCAAGACACTTACACTAATTGTTGAAATATACCATTTGATGAGAAGAGTTAGTTTGTGTGAACTTCAAAGAAGTGAAGAGACAATCCTTGAGAATTGCATTCTTTTTCCAGAGGTCAGTTGCTAATAAAATGTAATGAATTGCTTCTTTTTGTTTTTCAAATGAATTTGCCCAACATCTTAAAAATCTGAAATATTTATGTGACACTGAGCATTGAGAAACAAGGAGTTTGTGTTTTGCTTTGTTTTCAAAAGGATTTCAAGAGTGAAGCCTGCTTTTGTACATCTTGTTAACACATTTCACTGTAGTTGGCAGATTATCAACAGATGAAAAAAATATATGCTTGTTTTAGCTGGCAAGGCTGCTCAGTATATTGGTCTGAGTAGAGTTCTGAGCATCTAGATACCTGGAGTTTATTCCCAGGTATGCCACTGCTCTGCTGAGTGACTCTGAGCAGGCACCTCTGCCTCTTTGCTGCCTGATTCCCTTCTATATCTCATATCTAGTCAGCTGGTGAACTCTTGGAGCAAACACGTTCAAGAGATTTTTATCTGTACAGCACCTAGCACTCTTGACTCCTATCTCACTTGGGATCTACAGGTGCTTCAGTCATGCAAGCAGTGGCAACAAAATTAATGTCTAATAAAGTCTTGTTTCACTGTGTTTATGAGAAGAGAGTGAAGTAAAAGAGAATTGAAATGTTTTCTTTTTTCCTTCTTTTATTTGTTTGTTTGTTTTGTTTTCCAAGTGTCTTTCAAAGACTGGGAAAGACAAATCTCTAGTTAGCTACAATGTAGCCAGGGAATGCTATGCCATTTCCTGTGGCTCTTACTGTGTGTCCTTGCAGTCACTGGAGTCAAAACAGAGGAAAGTATTTTTTTTCACAATCCTATACAGGAGAGGAGTCAAGATAAACCAGTTGAAGATGAATCAGTAATAAATAGTAAATAGTTAATGAGTGTTTCAGTGTCTCTGTGGTAGTTGAAATTCCTATAGCTGGTCCTGAATGTACAAAATTAAGCAGCTCCTTCTGCACTTCTGAGGTAAACACTACTAGTACAGAAAAGTTAGACAAAACTTCCAAAACTTATGAGGCACTGCTAATACTACCTAGATAATTAATAAGGTCCTTGCATGTTACAGCCAGCACATTCACTGTTTTCTTTACTTACCTGTGCTCAAAGAGATTTTGAGTTTTCCACATATGCTATTTTGACAACAGTTTTACTGCACTGACTGAAGACAAGTTACTCCTTCACATGGGTATGAAGGAACATCAAACCAGGCCAGGAGCATAACTTGTGGATGCAATTATAAGCAGCAGTGTTTTTCTAATCTGCTTCTCTTTGTTCCTCTTTTGAGCACTACAAGTGTTTGAGACTCCCTGTATGGTCAGTGTTGGCAGACAAATGTGTTAGTCTCAAGTGCTATGTCCTTGTAGCAGCATTAAACCCACGTTAGCACTTCCTATGACATGCTGACTTCACTGACAGGCAATTTTATACTTCTGCAACTCAGAATGGGGGTCAGTGGGAAGAAGGGATGGCACTTCACAAAAAGAAAAACTGTTTTATGATCTGAACTGAATCCTGAAAACTTGGAAGATAATTTCCTCAGGTCACCCCAGTCGTGTTTTTTGAGCTGAAGACTTAATGCAGATACCTAAATAAGCAATTAGTGCATCAAAGATGTTTTGGTTTTAATGATTGCAGTAGGATTTGATGGTTCACTCTTTTAAATTAGCCGATAAGGACTTGCAAATCTAACTGTAGGCAATTATTCCAGAAACCTTTGGACAACATTCTGTATCAATATTAATTATTCAGAATTAACAATCACTATTCAGTGGAAATTTGGATGATGTGCAGTAAACAAGGTGTGAGATTGCACATGAAATGAGTACCAAAAGATAGTATTTGTTCTTAAATGTTCTTGAAGCTGTATTAATGGAAGTAAATTAAATTTGGACAGCCAATGTTTTCTTAAGTTTTCACCACTTTATTCTGCTGTTTCAGTATTCTTTCAGTGTAGGCTTTCTATAATAAAAAGTACACTGGTCCTTTGTTATACTGTGTTATGAATGAAATATTAAAGTATATTTAGAAAAACAGTTAGTTAAAATGCTGTAGTCACCAAAACCAACTGTAGTCCCCTGTGACATATTAACCCTACTTTTATATATTTGGTCACTTGCAGTCTATTTTACTAATTCAAAGAATTTACAAGTCTCTCAGTTGTTTCCAGGAATTTGAAAGAACTTGTTTATTTATTCTTACTTGCAACAGGCTTCTGCACAAAATTCTTCAAAATATACTAAAGATCTTTTCCCCTCTGAAACAAAACTTCAGGCACCTAAAAATAACAATCTTTTTTAATGGGCTAATTAGTGCATCAAATTATTGCTCAGGCCCTTTATCTGAGACTTTGGGCAAAATCCAAATGGAAATGAGCTTGGCCAGTGCATTTTAACCTACATTTGTCAGCCTCACAAAGTCACGATGCGATTTAACCCAGTTGGCAGCTCTGGTTCAGAGACAAGAAGGGCTGGCATAGCTGAGATGCTTCAAGCAGGGAAGACCGTAGCACTTTGACAGGATTGTGAACAGACTCTCTCTCTGTGTTTCCTGCCCTATGTGTGCTTCTAGTCCCTGCTCTCCCTCCCACCCTGGCAGCAATATTGTCCAGGATTTGGTTATTTGAGACTTGCAATAAAACTGATTTTTAGGAAAGCAGTAACATCCTCCTGAACATGGCTATGTTGTAAAATGAATAACAGTCTGTTTCCAAAGCAGAAGGATTCCCGACTTGGTCCTGTTATTTACAGCTTGTGGTAGCCTAAGCCAAGCAATGCTCAAGTACCTCTCTTGCCAGTGTGGCTACCCTGGGAGGCCATTCCCAGGAGACACATTGAGGTGGGTGATGTGGCAACTGTTGTAAGCACGGAGACAGATGTTTTGTTTGAGCTACTGGTCCATGGGGAGTGGGCTCTGCTGTGCCAGCTCTGGAGTAAGGGTAGTGATGATTTGACTGTTTTGGCTGCTTCCCAGGACAGCTCTGATGAAGAGATACAGTATCTCAGGGATCCATCCTGTTACAAAACCACAAAATAAATAAACAAACCAGGATATTTTAGGTTCTGTAGCTATTGCGTCACAGGAATGGCTGGAGAAAAGGTTGTGTCTCACGCCATGAAAGAGAGGACTTAAGAGAACAGAAAAAAAGCCCTTTACACATTTTGCCCGAAGCCAGAATTGCATAAACTTCATGAAATATCTAAGACATTGTAGAAATTCCCCCTTCAGTTGCAAATCAACAGGTTTTGACAACTTTTTATCAGACACCTGATCTCAAGATCCATGGTATATTGTGTATCTCACTGGCAGCACAGTCCTTGATAAGCTTGATAACTCCTAACACAATAAAATCAGCAGGAAAAAAATAACCTTCAATCTATCAAGGCCAGGATAAACATCACTAACGAATGAGGCGGTGAGGAGAGTGGACACAGCTTTTGGAAGAAGCAAATAAACATTTGCAGAGCTTTGATAGCAGCTTAATAGTTTATAAGAGATGGCAGTAAATAAAATAGACAACTGAAGGTATTTATAAATTCTCTCTCATTATGTAAGGGAAGAAAACAGGTCCTGTGCAATGACATTTTCTCAGCAAAAAAACTGCAGATAAGTATTAGCTATTTTATGACTGGTTAAATATTTGGTAGAAAAATTTTGTGCATTACATTTTTATTTGTCAGGTTCATAAATATACTGGTGTATTTTTTTTTTAGTCAAACCCTGCAGAATTTTGTCATTCTCCTAAAAATGTCTTACAAAATACCCATGGAAGATGCAGGGACATTTTCATTAGCAAAAAAATTATCAATTTTTCTTATTTATTCACTTTTTTCTTCCACTCTGGAAATATACTTCAGGAGACAGTCTCATGCAAGATAATGAGAAGATATTCCCAAAAGTAGAATAAAGAGGGAAAGTATTGTAATTTACTATAATATAAAACTATCCTTGAGGAAATTTCCAATGTTTATTCTATTTCCATTAAAATTCCTCAAAAGAAGTAAGTTTTAGGTTTTTATATGGTGGTTGTTTCATATTTAGTGCTAAAATATTTGGATAATAAGTTTATGCTGAAGTAGAAAAATAATACTGACTGATGTATTTCTTTTAATAGCTATCAAGACCATGCAGGTTGAGCCTATTTGGCACACAAATGGGAGACGAAAGATAGAAAATTAAAAAAAAAAAAATAAAAATTAAAGAACAACAGTATTTATGTATTTGTTTCAGTTCAATGAGGGCACAAGAAATCTAATTTTTGAAGGAAGTAATTTCATTACTGATTCACTTTTAAAACGAATTCCATTTGAAAAAGCACCCTGGAAATAACATTTATTGTTCAGCAAATTACATCTTTTGGTTAGAAGTCTTGCATTTGGAGAAAAGAGCGTATTTCTCTCCTGCTTATACCCACTCCTTTTTTTTTTTTTTTTTTTCACATCAAACACAGCCAAGAATGCTTGGATTGATTTCTGTGTTCATTTTTCAGCTTCATTAGAAATGTCAGTGCAGGTAAAGCAGAGTTTACTTAGTTAACACCTCCCTCCCAGGACCAACTACCTTTTAAAAGCCTTATCAGCTACCTACCTTGTCAGTAGGGTGTTTGAAAGAGTTGGATTAAGACAAGATAGATATTATAGCTGAGATGGTCAGGCAGCTGTTACTTAAGACCAGGCACATTTTTCCAGATCTTTGACTGTTTATAGTATTACTCATTCCTCACTCCTTACATTTTCTCTGTCATCAGCATTGTGCAGCAGTGTGGGACACTATCCATAGGAAGTGGGGGATGTTTTGCTTGGGGCAAAGGGGTCTTCAGGACAAAAGTCAGCTCTCAGTGAACGACATACTATGAAGCTTTATTGTGGCACCCCTTGCAGCCCTATTTTCTGTCATTCTGTGACTGTGTGATTAGTAATGTGAAGCAATCATGTGTATCCAATAGAATTTTGCCATGAGTGAGAGAATTGCTAACAAAGTTGAGTCAAGTTGCAGTGTAGATGCATGTGAGCATGTTACACTTCCAGAACCGAGAAAGTATGTAAAGGTGGGCACCAGACTGAAGAAATGCAAGAGAAAGTCACTTGAGATACCCCCATCTTTTAATAGATAGGGCTGAAAAGGGCTAAATGTATGAATTAAAAGAAGACTTCTTGGTACACACAGCCAAAAAAAATCACAAGGCTATTTCTGCAGCCTCCTGTGCTCTACGGAGAGCCAGTATTTCTGGTGCTGTGAAAGAACTGAGAAATGGTTTGTGAATTACGGACGATGGCAGTTACCTGCATATTAGGTAGCAGTTCAAAAGTAGGTTATAGAAATCCTATTAAGATAAAACCTGCTCTTTAATATATGTGAAGAAAGAAGTAAGATTAATTTAATTGTTTTCATTATGTCAGTCTTTAGGAATGTTAAGCTATAAGCAAAAGTAAGTTGAATCAAAGAAAAACATTTAGAAGTGACAACATAAGAATTAAACAAATAGGAAATTACTGATTTCCTGGTAATAGCAGTAAGTTTGGTAAACAGGTTTGAACAGTTATTTTCTATTATTTAAAAAATCAGACTTAAGGTAGAATGCACATGAAGCATTAGTAATTTAGGGTTTATAGAATCACCCACAGCATTTGCAAAGAGCAAAGTGTTAATGTTATAACTAAGATTGTGATTGTGTAAAATGTCCTACATAATTATCATTATTGTTACAATTCACAGACTTTTACCAAGAGCTGCCCTGTTATATTGGTTGTCTACCAATAGGCACAGTAAATTGCCTCATAAACCTCAAGATTTAAACACACCTAAATAGTTGATTAAACATTGTTTTCTTTTCCTTAATAGATTGTTTCTGAAATGATAGTTGATTAAGCAGAGGATTTCTGTTTGGACCTTCATGCTGATAAAAAGAACACTTAATATGGGGATGGTAATAAGGATTGTGGTGCCCTTGCACCAGAGCAAAATTAACAAGTTAATACCACTGTATATAACACAGAATCACAGAATCAAATAGATTGGAAAAGACCTCTGCAATCATCAAGTCCAACCTATGATGGAATGCCACCATGTCAACTAGATCATGGCACTAAGTGCAACATCTAGTCTTTTCTTAAAAACTTCTAGGGATGGTGACTCCATCACCTCCCTAGACAGTCCGTTCCAATACTTAATAACCCTTTCTGTGAAGAAATTCCTCCTAATGTCCAACCTAAACCTCCCTTGATGCAGCTAGAGACTGTGTCTGCTTACGCTGTTGTTAGTTGCCTCAGAGAAAAGACTGCCCCCCCACCTGGCCACAACCTCCTTTCCAGTAGCTGTAGAGAGTAATAAGGTCACCCTTGAACCTCCTCTTCTCCAGGCTCCTTCAGTCTGAAGAACTTATAGCCCCAACTCTCTCAGTTGCTCCTCGTGGGACCTATTCTCCAGACCCTTCACCAGCTTCATTGTATATGGCACCACGGTCTTTATAAACATACCATCTGATGCAGAGAAGTGATGTTACTTGCAGGAGGTTACACATGGCATCAATAGTAGTACCAGAGATTATAAAGTCATTTATGTTTTAGCCACATTAAATACTCTTCAATAATAATTTTCTATTAATAGGCCAGTGCCCTTTGTTCTCCTATTGCAAGTCCTAATAAAATGGTTTAACTGGGTTTATTAAAACATGAATTTGTGAAGTTGTGCTTCCTGATTATCAACATAAAAGTCATATCATATTATTTCCACTCCCTTGGGGACAGATCCTCAGGTAATGTGCAATGGCAAACTGTTAGACTTGAATATGATTTCAGTGACTGGTATCAACCGAAGATCTTGCCTGTGTATTAAGTTGCATTTTCGTTTATTGGTTGCTTACCTGACTCACACTTCCAAGGGAAGGAAGTGATAGTGTGTGGCTGAATTAATTACCCAGCCAGAACAAAAAGTGTCTATTTAGATTTGATATAAGGAATAATTTTTTGTAATGAATGTAATGAGGCACTGGCACAGGTTGCCCAGAGTGGTTGTGGATGCCCCATCCCTGGCAATATTCAAAACCAGGTTGAATGGGGCTTTGTGCAACCTGGATTAGTGCAAGGTGTCCCTGTCCAGGACAAGGGTGTTGAACTAGATGGTCTTTAAAGGCCCCTTCCAACAAACATTCTATGATTATATACAATCTGAGCTGTAAAATCTGTACTTTGGAAAAGAGCAGCTCACAAAGAATAAAGCAATGAAGAACATGTTTCTTGGCAAAGTTCCTTTAGTAAACCAGAAGGTCTGCTTGCAAGTCAGGAATTGCTTGTTGGGGGAGGTCCTGTGGTGACTATTAAGCAGGGTACATGACCAAAATGGTCCCTTGTGCCTTCAAAGTCTATTCAAATGAGCCTGTGAATTAATGATAATTGTGAATAATTTATGTAAAAGTATTCTTACAAGAAGACAAAAGCAGTAAGAAGTAACTTTTGCAAAGCTTAGCTGTACACAAGGGTACTGTACACTGGCCTTCTCTTTGTTGAAATTGATGGGAGTGGTGAAAGTTTCCACCTTTTTAGCAAACAAAAAGTTTGGGGCAATGCCCTGTTACCATTTTGCCATTTCCAGGGAAGACTATAGTTCCAGGTGTGCTGATAACAAGCGATAATATCCAGAAATGAAATACCTATTAGGAAAAGCAGTCCGTGGCCAAATGCTGCAGCTAGAGCTGAGAGCAAAGATGCAGCATGACCTTAACAGGGTCAGTGTTTCAATGATTTTTGGTTTCCGGTAGCAATCTGAGCTACTGAGTTGAGCTCACTGGAAGAAATTAGAACTCATAGTGGACATTATGACTTTTTGTGTACATTCAGGTATTATCTCTGACTTTTCAAGTGGCATGAATTTGGGGGAGAGGGGTTCTGTTTTTTTTCTCTTTTTTTTTTTTTTTTTTTCTTCACAGAGTATTTGCTACTTGGCTTTGTCAGGAGATGTGGGAGATTTAGAAGGAATTTCCAACTTTTGCTTTCCCTGATATGTTAGTGAATGTTAAAAATTTGCTGTATTATGTCAGTTTTATGTCTCTCACCCCTACTGAAATATAGCACAGAGATCTTGATGATGTCACTAATGATGAATTTGGTCCCAGATTGTTATCTAAATGTATTATTCTGTTGCTTTCCAGTCTTACTTGAAGAGTAGCTGGTTTCCCAACCCACCCATCCCTTTCTAAGTAACTGAAGAGAAAGCAGTCTTGCTGAGTTTGCTGCACTGCTTCAGGGAGGGTAAATTTTATAGGGCAAACTATGTTCTATTGGCCTAGATAAATCCAGTCTGCTGCACCCAAAAAAACAAAAAAGCCCGAGCAAACAAGGAAGTCTAAAAGCCCATGCAGAACCTTTAACCCTTTATTAACCTATCCTAATTATATATGAATCTAATTTTAGGTCACGCTCTATCATTTTATAGTACGCTTTTATAGTATTAAAAATTAATTTGCCTCCCATCAATTTGACATTTAATCTCATTAGCAAGCAGAAGGAAGGAAGACTGAAACTGGCTGGATATCATAGTATTAAGTAACTTTGTTTTACTAAGAATAAAATTACTTGCCTATCACATGTCAGTACTTTTGTTATGAAACCATGGATTTTGGGGGACTGCAACACAAGTCAGTTCCCTAAAAGTAGAAATTGAAACTTTTAAGAAAAAGTGGAAGATAATCAGAAAAGTCCTGTGCTATGAAGGCCATATTTTAGTGCCTCCAAAGCTGGTGGAGTTTTTGGGAGGACCCTGAATTGCCCTTTGGAAGGTCAGCGTCCCCTCAGCGTCATGCTCACAGTGAATCCAAACAGCGAGGATTGAAAAGGAAGGTGTCTACAGCAGTGTGAGGAGGCCCAGCCCTCTTCCTCTGCTGTGGGAAGATCGCTGTGGAGATACAACAGAGAATGAAGTAGTTTGTCAGGGGAGATGTGGATTCAGTGCATACCTCAGCAACCTCTTTCAACAGGAAATGAAAGCTCCCCAGATAAGGTGTTGATTGCCTCACCAACAATGCCCTAGGCTGCAGTTATTGCAGCTCTGGCTACGTGCAGACTTGAAGAGGACGTAAAAAAACTTAACTGAAAAAAGAAAATCCCACCACATATGAAAATCAATCCATCTTGTACCATTCTTGCCACAACTTGAATCTAGAATTCACGGATTAACTTTAAAATGTTGATAGCATCACAAACAATCCAAACAACTTCAGGAATTCAGCAACTTCATACCTTTAGTTAGGGATCAGTCCTGGCAAAGCCATACAGATAACTAGCACCAACCAGGTCCATAGAGGAGGGGAAAAAAGCTTAACTGGTCTGTTTTGAAAATGGGATGGGGGGATGATTATTATTTATTTTTTATATACACACTTTGTAATACAGTACTACACTGACTTCACAGCAATGCTTAAATCCTTCAGTTACTTTTGGAATTATGGCCCTAAGGAAAAATAAGGAAAAGAAAACCTGAGTTTCACCAGCCCCATAGCTTGATACAGAGGGGGGGGAAATCTCAAGGTTTTGAAATTATGAAAAATATTCCCAGACAGCTGGGGTGGCCAAATGTAAGTAAAAAGTTACAAAGTAAAGCAGTGACTGAAAGACAGCTGAATTCACACAAGCATATTAAACAGTGTTGAGTGATGGGAAATAGAAGATCAAGTTCATGTCCTTTTTATTGCTGCAAGAAGAGAACTTAAGGTGCTGAGTCTGACCAAAAGCATCAAAGAGTGCAAAAAGTCATGGGATAGCATGAGTAATCTGGAGAGTGATCTTCAAATGCTCCTCCCTCATCCTCACCCTTGAGAAAGCCAATTAGTAAAAATCACGTGAGTTTGTGGTGGGTTATACAATATGGAAAATACTATGCAGGCTGAACAAAACAAAACAGTTTATGTTGGAAGAGACAGACTCACTAGTATCAGACTCCTCATGAGAATCAGCCCAAGCTGGGAAAAGAATTTTTGGAGTATCACCATGATTATTAATTTTTGTTATTGCAATGCTGTGAAATAATTCTGAGTATTGACTTCATATTCTTCTGGGTATAGTTAGAAAGTAAGAGACAATGGGTCCATCTATAGGAGTATTTTAGTGTAGAGAAGATGTGACCTTGGAAGAGCACATTCTACTTATCCTCACCTATTGTACTTTGGCTCTCACCATGGACCTGCCTTGGAGATTGTGAAATGCATTCCTCTGGGGTGAAATGAAACCAAAAGATGTGCTCCTTTAATGTCTTTTACTTCTCACCTGAAATAAAATCCGTGAATCACCTTTAACATAGATGTTGGACCCTCAGCAACAAGTGTTTTGGTCTTCAGAGCTCCTCCTTCTGGACCATACCACTTGTTATTGTAAGACCAAATGAAGTGTAACAGTTTTCATCTAACTTTAGACGTCTTGTGTGTGTGTGTGTGTGTGTGTGTGTGTGTGTGTGTATATACACGTATATATGATCTAGGCACCTGTAACAATTAGAAGGAAATAGTGACTTCGAAATTGTAATTTATCTGGAAAAAATATATCCTCTGGTCAGACAAATCATATTCTAAAAGCTACTATTTTCTCTGCAGAAACAACGAGAAGAGTCTAATTAATAAGGTTCTGGATAGATGTTCACCTAGTGAATACTGCCCTGGTTAGTTTAAAATTCTGGTTTTGGCAGAGAATAGGAAATACATTCACAAAGAAATTATTTTTCTGAGGCCACCTCAACTGACCACTGCTAGAGATGGTACTTGACCTCATATCTTTCAACTAATCAAATATCCTCTCTTTACACACAGTAGTTATTGGAATTATGTAGTTGGCCACTTAGTATGGTAAATGAATCTTTATTTATGTTATACTAAAAGTTTTTTCTTAGAATTGTAGGTCAGAACTACCACTGACATATCTTTTTATTTTGATTCCACAAGGAAGAATAGCTCCATTTTCCCCAGCATTGCAAAATTTTGAAAATACTCTTTTCTGCATTTTTTGCATTACTGAACATATTATAAACATATGTTATGCATTGAATTGCACTGTCTGTACTCTAGAATATCAATTTTTATTTCTCCAGCAGTATTAAGTGGGGTTTTTTACAAACAGAAGAGAATCTAATGCCTTGGATGCAGTGTCTTTGTAAGTATAAATATAGACCTGAACTAGGAAAATAAAATTATACCTGCAGTCAGTTTCTGAAATTGTTGATATGAAGTTAATTAGAAAAATATGAATAATACAGACTTATTTTCTGTTTCTGTGGGCCAGAAATACTGTTAGAAAGTGGTATCAAATATTCACCATGTGTCATGTTAAGTGTGTTTTTTCATGTTATCTGGAAACAATAACAGCAACACTTATAGGGGTAGATATCTTCAGGTTTGTTTTTTATTTGCAATGAGACACTGACTGAGGAATCTTATTTGCATCATATTAGTCAGTTGTGTTTGTGTTTTAAATAAAAATTTTGACAAAACATATCAAGAATCTTAACCTCTGTTTTAATAAATGTTCTAAAGAAGGAATTTAGGCACAGATAAAATTAAATGAAACTCAGAGACTTTGTCTCAAATAGTTCCTGACCACATAACTTGATTTTATAGAAGTTAATAGCAATTTACTGTGTGGCAGTAGGTGAAATGCCTAAGTAAAACAGAAAAATCAAGTTTTTTTGTGCAGAGAGTTTCAAAAAAACTACACTGGGAAAACCAGCTGCCCAAGACCTAACCTCTGCAGAGTTAAAGACCTGGTGGCTAATTTAGAAGATCCATTTTAGTAATATGCACCATGACATGTGGGCAACCTTTCTGTGACACTGCAGAGGCAGAACATAATTTCAAGAAGTGCAGTAAATTTTTTGGAGGAGAATACCTGTAAAGAAATGAGGCATAGTTGGAAGGATTGTGTTTCAGATTCTGGATTGAAGAAAACTAAGAAAGATGGCTAAAAAAGGTAGCAGCAGATGGCTAAAGAAGATTGTAATCATATTTAGCTCTTCTCACTTCACAACTTCAATAGATATTTTGTGCCAGGGAACCCAGCGCCTCCGGAGGTCCTTTTAATCCTGCTCATCTTTCTCTTTCTCTTTCTTACTCTTCCAGTGCTTGACAGCCTGATTCAGTGTTGCGAAACTGCAGTCCCAAACAGACTGCTGCTCTTTCTGGTTATCCCACTGCAAAGAAGTTGGAAAGACCTGTTTCTTCTGCCAGTTTTGTTTCTATGCCACCTGACATACTTTGCAAGATCTGTTTTAAATTTAGAACCTTGTAAAGAATCCATGGGTCTTAAAAGCTTTCTTAACGGATCAAAATTTGAGAAAAGAACCTCTGTTGACTGATGCATCTCTTAACAGATGTCTCTTCAGGGATCCAAGTTTTATTCGAACTAGATATCAATCTAGCACTTGTATGTCACCTAAAGAAACAACTCCAGTTTGACATATTTGTCACTTCAATAATTATTTAATGGTGAGCAGGATAGTTTTTGTGGACTTTGCAAAGGTGTAGGACCTTGTAATGAGTAGGCAAGTTCTTGCTGTTAGAGTCAGGAAACTTAAACCTTTATTAATATAAGTCCTGGGGCCAGGCAACGTGAGGACCAACAGCTGGGAGGAGAAATTCTTATGGCTGATTCAAAGACTGTTCAAAAAGCATTTATTCTCTAAGACGCATCTTTGAAAAGGTGTGCAAGGAAAACCTATTGAAAGTGCAATGTATTCTGAAAACATGAAGTGCCAAATGCAATCCAAATGGTGAAAGCAGTACTATAAATGGAGATTCAGTGGGGACACTGGAACAGAACAGACAGACAGATTACAGAGAAAGTAAAGAAATTTATGTTCTAAGTAAAAGGAAGACAAAAACCATTTTCTTCCCCTCCACTGCAACATGAGGTAGCATCCCTAGAACACCAAAGTGCAGTCAACATGGGACATGACTCATGGAGTATGGTTCTGTAATGCAAGGTGAAAATCTCTATCTCCTGTTTACTCAGTTCCATGTTTAAAAAAAAAAAATAAAGGAAATACAGAATAGAAACTTTCAAATAATGTTTGTCTGCCGTGAGCTGAGGTACTCAATCTCTACTGTTTCACATGATTCCAGCTGTGTTTGATTCTGGTTTTATTTGCTCTTCAGCCAGAAGTGCTTAATTCTGCAGCTTTCTACCTGTGTCAGACCTGTGTAGGAGTGCTCTAAGTCCCAGAAAGTCATTTCTTCCTGACATCTTTCAGCACTGCAGATGGATATTAGTATATAAAACAATCCCGTCACCTGTGCAATAACAGAGCCGATTCTACAAGCTTTTTAAGTACTTTAATCTGTGAGAACATTAGCTTCAAAGTGAGTACCTTGGCACTTAGATTTAGAGATACACTTCAGAAGATTGCTAAATTTGCTCAAAACAATCTAAATGAAAGAAATGTCTTGGTCTTGAAGTTGGCCTTATCCTGAGAGTGCTGACATTTACTTTGACACACAGCCTACCTTTGGGACTGGTTTAGCTGTCACCTAACTTTTCTTTACTGCACATATTACAGTAAGGCTTCAGGATTTGTCCTGTTTTGCCTTAAACTGCTGTGCCTATGTGCAGTGACCCAGAAGAACACCAGAAACAGAGAAAGACAAAAAGTACTTTACAGCATTAATACTCTTAACTGGCCTATGGTCTGGCCTGTAAACAACTTTCCTTTGGTTTGTGCCTTGCTCATGGGACGTCTGAGAATGCCACTGTTGTCAATACATAAGACAATAAGAAGTAAACATTTAAGATGTCATTTAACTACAGGTATCTAGAGAAGCTATATTATTTGAAGACTTTACTGTTGCAAAAAATACTGATCTTTATATACACACTATAAAAAAAGAGAAGCTTTTTTAAAGAAATCTTTTTTAAAAAATTTTTTTTTTTTTTTGTGATAATCCTGTTCAATAAGAAAAAGAAAGCAGCAATATAAGCATCAAAATTTTTAGATACAATGCTCTGGAAAGAAAACACATCTACTATTTTCAGCAAAATAATATTTGTTTAAATACTGTAATCATATAAAGCAAAATGTCTGTGTGTCAGATTCCCTTAACAAAGTAAAAGGATTTCTTCACTAAAGTTTAGAAAATTGCTTCCTAATCAGGTGAAATATAAGATATCTTTCTTTTTTTGTGTGTGTTTCTTTTATATAAAATGAAGTTTACTTCCTTTCTTTCGAGCAAGAATATTTGTAAATGAATTTAGAATAAAAACAGAAATAAATTTTGGATTATGGATAACAGAGAACAGCTTTTTGGTTAATTTAGTATATTTACAGGACATTTTCTTAAATATCATTCAACAAAATCAATCCAAACTACTTCAAGATTAGATCTCTCAAGATGCATCTCTTTTGCACAAGGTTTGACACAGATTTCTAATACATAAACTATACATTTTGTATCTTTGAGTAGTATTTATTGTTTAGATTTAAGAGATTAAAGTGTTCAGCTGTACTGCATCCTGATACTCATCCTTACTTTACAGAGCTAATGTAACATGAAGGACTCTAAGTACAAAAGTCACCTGTGTTATATACATCAAGGACCACAAATATATGCCTTAAATTGACCAGAAGTTTACAATCAGTAAGAGAAAAACTACTCAGTTGCATCTGGACATTCATTTCATAGTTCTAAAACCTGACCAACAGCAACGACTTGAAATACTTAGGAATTAAAATCTTGGCTTTATGTGTACTGGTTTTATGGAGTGAAGCCAAAAATCCTCTCCTCTCCTCTCCTCTCCTCTCCCACAACAAATGGACCCAGCTCCTTCTCAGATTCTTTTCCCTTCTTTTGGATCCCAGTCCCCAAATTCTACTCCTTTCTTCCCTATTTGAACTTTGTTGCCAGGTTGCCAGTGTTGTCATAGGTCTCTCAATGTTTTAGGTATTTTCTAAGAGCTCATCATCTGCCAAGTAGCTTACAATAAAAAAAAAAAACCAAAAAAAAAAAAAAAAAAAAAAACAAAAAAAAAAAAA
>VXBX01008447.1:306189-482622 GCA_013400415.1 Scytalopus superciliaris | reverse complement strand
ATATATATATAGCTATATATATAACTTGATATATTTTTATATATACATTACATATATTAAAGTGTGGCAGCAGAATCAGCTGAGTTGCACTCCTCTTCTGGAAGGGGGAGTATGGTTAAGCACAGTCTCAAAGTTTCTGCTAAATATCATACCTAGGTAGTCAAGACAGGGAAAAATATAGTACAGGAATACAGGGACAGTGGGGACTAAAAGTAACACTTTCAGCTCACGCCACTCTCCCCTATGACTAAGTATGAAGTCCCCACGGTTACTGAGCTGCACAGCACTGGATGTGAAGCCAGAGCAACAGGAGACTGCAGAGGTGCTGATCACTCTCTGCCTTCTGAGGTACAGAAATGACTTGAAGATCACTCCTGATGCTGGGTGACATACTACATGATAACAACCACATGATTGTAGGGAGCCAAGGACTGGATTAAATACACAAGACTTCAGGATTTCTAGATGGGGTAGTGAGTGGAACTACTTGAGGTTTTCTTCAGATTGTTAAGCGAAATCGTATTTGGAGAGACATCTTAGCTCAGCACTTCTTTATTTTCCTTCATCTGGAAGGAAAGGGCAGCTCAACTATCTTTGCTGGAGTCTAAACAGGATCTAAGAAGATGAATGGTCAGCCAGTTTTCCAGATGGGCTAGTAGTGTTCTGTGTTCCCTCATTACCTGATAGATCCACAGGAACTGGAGTAAGAAGGAGGATCCTGATGAAATTCTAGCCTCAGTGAAATCAAGGAAAAAGTTTTATAAGGTGAAAATATCAAAGGTAATCTCCAATCATTTGAACAATGGAAGGGTCTAAAAACTTAAGTGTGTTGTGAAGTATGATTTCATGCAGCTGTAAACGGAAGACATAAAGAGTAAATGTACCACTTATCAGAATATGGTTGCTTTTTCAAAAAACTCTGACAGCCTTGTTTCTGAAAAGAGCAGAGCTAATACAGCTACAAACATGGGGGGAAAAAGGCTTCTCAAACTGTTCTGGCCAAAGCCACATGTTTAAAATGTGTTACAATGGGTGTTAGACTCAACTAGTAATTATCTCGATCTAGGCAATAAATAAACACTGATGATAACTTTAATTACAGATCTCTGATAGAACTCAGTGAAGGAACAAAAATATGATGTCTGGAGCTAATTAATGCTCAAAAATTAACAAACAAGAGAAAGATAAACAGAGTGAGATCATCTTAAAGTACTACAAGGAGCTAAACTGTGGTGTATTCCCAAGGCACGGTTGAAAACAGTTACAAATCTAAATCAGTTTTCCTGGGAATACCAAATTTTTTGAATGATATATGAAATACATATTGCATAAACGTTCCTGATCCTTAATTCCAAAGAGCTCAATACTGGGTGTGGTGATTTAAAATCATTCTGTTTCCTCACATCAGCAGAATTCTCAAAAACATAGGTATGTCCTACATGCTGTGTGATTTCATGTAAAACCACAATTATCCCTGTACTCCAAGTCCATAAATGAGAGTTATATAAATGGCACAATTTCATGCAACGTTTTTATCTGAAGCAGCTGGCAGCTGTGCACTTACTCACACCAGCACATCTATCAACAACTCTAAGCCCTTTCAAATACAAGACTTGCATTACAGAAAATACAACTATTTTAGAGCTAAAATTATCTCTGTCTTCTCAACTGTGTCCTTGGATTGGTCTGAGCAAGTGGTGGCCCTATGTCTTGTACTGTAAAGCATCCTAATAGGCATCATGACAACAGCACAGCTATCGAAAGGCATTGACCAAGTCAGGTAGTGCTTGTCAACAGTGTGTGTCTCTCTCTCAGCACTGAATGTGGCACTGGTGAGAGACAATCAATTGACACCTCGCCTCCATTCATCCACAGAACGAGGAGTTGAGAGATTTAGGCAATATTTGTCCACAGTCTAATCTGTACCATCTCTGGAAATGACAATGTCCAGGGGTCACCAAAGTCCCAGGAAGGTCTGCCCCTGACTTCAGTGACTCTTTGGTCTGCTGTCACTCACTGTTGAATCTTGATGCTGGAATTGACAAGGATGCCACATGTGAATGCAGTTCCCACACCATCCTGCAGACCTGGGTCCAACAGGAACTCAAGTGAGGCTGTGACTGCTTATAATTAATTTCAGATAGACAGCACCAGAACACTGTTTTTCCACAGTCTTAATTTGAAAACTACAAGGCACTGATGCTTGAAGGTTTGTCCAATCATTTTCAAGTACCCTAAATTTGCACTATGCTTTCCTCACTCCCTTGCTTGTCTTCCTACTATATGACCTATGGTTACAGTTCATTTCTTAGTGGAGACAAGCCCTAATATTGCAGATTGCTGTAATGTTAAAACTGGCTCCACTGTGAATGCTTGAAGTTGCTAATAAAAAATTCTAAGCCAAGTCATAAAATGTTGTTTAATTAGAGTAACCTAAAACTAAGCTCAAAACAGAGAAAAGAGAGATTCCTCTCTCTCTTCCATAAAACTCCTCCATAGTTGTACTATCAAGGCAGATAAAGAGAACATATTTCACTCCTTATGTCTTTACTCCATTACCACTTTTTTTCTCTTATGGAGAAAACACAAGGGTACCTTCACTACCAGTCAAATACAGCCATGTGGCAGCAGAGGAAACTCTGGTTCATACTGCTGTCTCAGCATAGCTGTATATATTTAAAAGTTTTCTGGGGAGCTTGCAGTAGAGCAAGAAATTATTTTTCTATGAAAAACTAATGATAAAAATGAAAACAAAAAGCTTTTTTTTAATTAAAGAAACAAATTCCTTTTCCAACAATCAACCTCCCAACTCTCAAATTTGTGGATGATGAAACCAGAAAAAGGTTTTACCACAGATGTTAGACAAACATCAACAGTTAATAAAAAAATATCTATTCTTGTAAAGGAAAGGCAATAAAACACAGAGGAGCCGGTTGTCCATTACAACTATTTCATAAGCTGTTCTTCAGACCTTGTTTGTGTCTTTTTTCCATGAATGTTAGAAACTTCAAAAGGAATGAGGAAGAAAGTGCTGTAAAGTTTCAAAGTATTAAAGCAAAAAAGCCTTAGTGACAGCTAAGGCTGTGGGATAATTGTGCAGGTAGTGCATGGTCTATCTTGTTATTGCCAAGACAGAACCAGCTCTTAACAGAAGAGGTAAAAGGGTCAGCACTGAGGGAAGCCTGGAAGTAGGAGTCATACAGAACTTAAAAGCTTCTTCAAATTTTGCTATTTTTTCTTGCATGCCTAAACCCATAGCTGGTGTAAATCACCTCCTCACGGGGAAGAGCAAGTAACACAGTGCACTTTAGCCTCATGGTAGAGTCAAGCTGTTGCAGGAGAAAAAAAGTCAAATGTCTATAAAGCTTGTTTGGCAACTCATTCTGACACAGATTTCCAGTTTACTAAGTCAACTAATCTTTCTGTACCTTGGGTGTTATATACATTCTTACAAATAAACTCCAGAACTAAAACCAGGAAAAGCATATCTGTAAGATTTTTGATGCTACCTTATTATAGGCAAAAGAAGCAGGTGAGGCTTGTATAAGTCATCAGGATCACTGCCTAGAAATGGGCCTTGGAAAGGGCTTTCTTCCACTGGCAGAACTGCCATTTGCACAGCAGTTTTGGCTTGACTGCTTTTCTTTGGAGCTTTGCATTACTGGGCTATTGCATTCTTAGCCCTGGCTCTCTTCCATGACAGAAATAGTTGATCATGCATAATTTGCAGAAGTACAGCATGGTTTAGTCTTCCTGTCTACCAGGGACAGAGTTTGGCAAGCAAAAAGATCTGGAGATGAGGATCTCTGGATTGTGTGAATATGCACACATGCTCCAAAAGGAGAAGGGGCTTCAGAAAATGTCAGCTCTTGGGAGTAACTTCTGGAAAGATTTCCAGGACTTGGAATCTGTCATGATTAAAACCAGTTGTTCTCTTTCTTATCTTCTGTCAAACTTGAGAAGTGTAATGACAGCTCTTGAAGATCGCACTCTCCAAGGATTGGGAATGCTCAGAGTGGCACGTGAGCCAAAGAGAGTGAGGGAGATAAAAAAAATCAGGGGTGAAAGTTCCCTTCTGCATATCACAGAAATGTGGGCATGCTTTGCTTTACCTCCCAACTAATGATATAAAAATGTATCATCGCCGAATGTATTTGGCTTTAGAGTGAAAATCTAAAAGGCATCTATTGATATTAATATCACAAACATTGCACTGTGCTCCAAAATGAACTTTTTTGGCTCATACTGTGAAATGTCAGCTTAGAAAATAAGAGCGCTCTGTTGTGGTAGCCTTTGATTGTCATATGTGTATATTCATCACACGCACACAAACAAATCTGTTTAGTGATGGCCTCCAAAACAGGGCCTTTGGAAAGGTTACCACTCCACCATATGTAGGACTTTGATTTATAGTTATATTTTTCACAGCATGACACACATTGTTGGTGAACTGCGGCTGTGATAAAATCATAGAGGTGTAAAGTTTCACTGGCTGGATGGCAAAGAGCGAGTCAGGGAGAGTGTAATGCGAGTCGAGAGCTGCTCTCCAAATGAATGAACTTGTATTGTGGATCTGGTTACAGCCGGCACACTGCCTTAATCCATCAACAGCAAGTTCACTTACAAACCAGCCTTTGTTTTTAATCCATGAGCCTTTGGGGATTCACTATAATCAAATGACCAATCAGAGGAACACATAAGAGGAAAAAAAAAAAAAATTGCTACAGTGAAGTTTACTCTCAGCCACAAACTCTCCCTTCAAAACCCCCCAGGTAATGCAGGTAACAGTATAATGCACAGCATTAAGCTTACAGGCATTAAAAACTCCACAAGTTGAAAGTTAAGGCATAACCAGATCTTGTTCCTTTCTGGGAGTGCTTCTCCAAAGCTTGGGAAGGCTTTGATTTCAAACCATGTGTGCTCTCAGCACAGACGCAGCTTAGTGATGGAAGACAGCCACGGGGATTGTGATTGCTACAGCTCACTTGGAGTTTTCTCCTGTTCTGGACGAATGAAAAGAACATCCTGGATCTTGCAATTAAAATGTGTCAAGCTGAAATAACATATATTCCTTGGCAAGGGCCTGAAATGAAGCCTTGGGGTGTGTCTATGTATATATAAACAAATACTTTTATTTTAAAATGTGTGTGTTTTATTCTTTCTCCGTTTATCATAAACCATAAACAAAGAGCAACCTTTAGGCTACTTTTCCTTGCAGAAAACTAAGCCAAACATCTACTGCCCAACAGCCCACATTACGATGGCAGGCACATCCATGAAGATGGAAATGGGGACAGCCCACAGTTCCCATGTTAGTATGATAATATGTCGTTTTCTACTCCTACATCGTAACTCTGGGCTACCTGGGCTATCCTATTGAGCTCCTGTTTCCTGCAGTCCCTCAAGACGGACCCAGGAGAAGAGGACAGGCAGCATGGCTCGCTCAGTGCCATATGGCTGAGCCCCTCAACGTGTGTGCGGCGGGGGGGCACAGGGGTGGCAGGGGGAAGGTGGCAAGACACGCACACCATGCCATTAAAGGAGTGACAGATGGTGATGAAAGTGCCATAAAACTGTAAGCACTGACAGCTCAGGGCCATGACTGAAGCAGCTGCTGAGGTATCACATTGTAAACAGCCCCCTGCCAGGGCACCCCCCTCGCAGTGCCTATCACAGAAACTGTCACCTCTCACAAACGCTGCCCTGTCCTCCCACAGACCCCCCACACCCACATCTCCCTCCGGCAGGGGATGCCGCGGGGTGAAAGGCGGGTGAAGGAGAGGACTGCAAGAGGCTTATGATGGGACTGGGAGAAACCCGTTTGCACACTGGGCAACCTGAGATGAGCACAAAATTAGGGAAACAGACACAAAGTGTCCCATGCCAGAGCACAGGCAGAACATTGGTGCCACCAAGCAGCTACTACACATCTCTTGGTATTTCTGCCCAGCCTGGTCTCCCAGCTCCCCAGCCTGGCTCCACATGTGGGAAGTTCTCATACCCAAGTGCTCAGCTCCCTCTTAGTAACAGACCTGCAGAGCAGCATAAGCCCTCATCATTCAGGCCAGCTGTCCAGCTACTGTGAGCTCCCAACCTTCTTTAGAGAATTCCATCAGTCCATGCAATCTCTCTCCACATCTCATTCCCACCATGTTAGAGAGGAGCATTCAGTATTTCCCCTACATTGAAACTCTGGATGATCAGAAATCTGGAAACAAGCTCTCTGCTCTGAGGGAACTCTTCCTTTAACCCCTAAGGAAGGTGAGACACCACAGCCTCTTCTCAGCAAAAGCATTACTGAAGACCAATGTTCATGGGAGCTCATCTCAAATGTATTTTTTTTAACTTTTTTTCCCTGTTTATACACATACACGCACACACACACACACATACACATAGTACTGCCTGCTGGACCAAAGGTAGATCCAAGGGAGTATTGCAGGACTATATCATATCATTGTGAGGCTCCCGGACATACTATAAGAGCATCCCAATCCTGATTAATCCTGCATAACTTGAAGCACTTACGTGCCTAATTTGCTTTGTTTTCAGTGAGGAGAGGATACAAGAGAGTCCCTCCTGTCACCTACAGCCTGAACTGCCTGCAGCAGATGCCCCTTGCTAACCCAGCTTGAGGCCTGTTGAGGACAGATACATAGAGAGTTCCTGCTTTCCTCTATGCACTGGGAAAGGAACAGAGAAATTCTTCACTCTGGAAATACTGTACAATGAGCAGTACAGTCTGCTGGAAAAATTTAGCTGGACCACTTGTCATATGAAAAGCTCTGTTTTCACCCAAATAAAAACTTAAAAATGTGCTGACTTCAAAAGAAAGAGTAAGATATTAAATTTTAAAATTTTTTTTCAGGGGGTTATTTTTTACCAGCTGTCTTATTTTTTATTCTTTCATGACATAGTAGGAATAATTTACTAAAAGCATGTCATGAAAATAGTTCAACAAATTTATTTTAAGGTTTTTTACTGAAGTAGGCTTTAGTATGTAACATTAAAGAAAACATCTTGTCTCCTTTTCTTGACTCATTTGATATAACAAACTGGCTTGAGATGTAGATCAAAGTACAGCTTTGGGGTGTGGGGAAGCTGTCAGATGCTGCCCACTGATACATTTTAATGCACAATTTTACTTGGCCTCACTCCCTGCTTCCTACTCTGCTTCTTACCTGTACTGGAAGCCCTGAATAGTCCTGTCACCCTGGTGTGCCCTTCCTTTCCTTATATTTACCTCATCTGGACTCTGTAGAAATTAGCAGTTTATTCCAGCTTCCCTTTGGAGGGAAATCAACACAGCAAGCCTGAAGTTATTTTCCATTCGTACCCAAAGCAATTTAGCCGTGGCAAAGCCCTGTCCAAGGAACTGTCTTTTTTAGCAGCACACCAATGAGTGCCCGCAAATCTCCATGTGACTGTTCCTTAGAAAGCATCCACTATTTGGACTTGCTCGTTTAAAGCCACTTTTGCTGTAGGTCAGTCTGGCAGAAAACATACCCATGGTCTCTTCACCACTGAGTCTCTTGCAATCTGTTTGAATGTGACTCCATTCTCTTCTATTTCTGTGTCTTTCTTTGGACAGAGAAAAAAACATTTGGCCAAGTTTTTAAACTTTGCCAATATAGGGACCACAATTTTTTTTTTTCTTTTTTTTTTTTTTTCTTTTTGCATGGGTGCAGACTTCTGTGCAAAGAATTTAAGCCTCCTGACTACATACTTAGTATTCACCACTAACTTTTGTGGCCACCTTATAAGTCATCTATGGAGCCACAGATCACAAGCTGAAAGCCACTGTTCTGTGGTACTTTGATATTTATGTCTATACTTAGTTATAAAAATGTACTTATTTAGGAAAACAGATAACAAGGCTGCAAAGTTTAAAATATTCATGATTTTCAGCATCTCTACTCCTGACCTGTAGTGTTAGTACAAGAGTCTGTTTCCTTGAAAATAAACATAAGAGAAAGCTCTTATGACTGCTGGAGAATGTTTCCAACATGAACTCTGCACACTTCAACACCAGAAGACTTTGTAGACAGCAGAGTAATTCCCCTCCCCTTTCCTCTCATCCAGTCTCCTCTGAGTGTGTTCATTTTTAAACTTCATGGTTTTGGAGTGGTTTAGACCTCACAATAATAAAGGAGAAATTATAAAAAAGTTTTGGTGTCACCATCACCATTAGGGTGTTGAAAATAGTCTGTAACCTACTGGAAAATAAGACTGAAGGTACATGGTGACAGTGAAAAGACAGCACTCTGGTGATGGTACAGGCAGACAGCAAGTCTTTGAGGGCTTCTTGTCATGCACCTGGAGATGCTGGGGCTGACCTGCTGGGGACCAGCTCTACAGAGAAGGACCTGGGAACACCAAGATGTTCATGAGCCAGCAGTGTGCCCTTGTGCCAAGAAGGCCAGTGGTATTCTGGGGGACATTTAGAGGAGCATTGCCAGCAGGTTGAGGGAGGGGATCCTGTCCCTCTGCTCAGCCCTAGAGATGCGGAAGGGACTGGAGCATCTCTCTCAGGAGGGAAGGCTGAGGGAGCTGGGGCTGTTCAGCCTCCAGAAGAGACACTGAGAGGGGACCTCCCCCATTTGTGTCAGTGTGTGCAGGGAGGGGGCAGAGCATGGAGCCAGTCTCTTAGTGGAACCCAGCAACAGGACAAGGGGCAACAGGCAAAACTTATTTACTGTGAGGAAAAGACTTATTTACTTACTGAAGAAAAACTTATTTACTCTGAGGGTGTCAGAGTGTTGGAACAGGCTGCCCAGTGAGGCTGAGGAGTTTCCTTATCTGAAGATATTCAAAACCTCCCTGTAGATGACCCCATGCAACCTGCTCCAGGAGAACCTGCTTTAGCAGGGGAGTCAGACTAGATGATCTACAGAGGTTCCTTCCAGCCCCCACCATTCTGTGATTCTTGAATACAGACATCTGACAGAATAACACTGAAGATTGATCTACTATCTTAGTGGGTACACGAACATATTACTAGAGGCTTGGACTTATAAATGGATTTACAAATACCCTTTAGAGATCTGAGATTTTTTTTTAAATGAATTAATTTCTTGTGTTATTGAATTTTTTTTGCTTATATCATATTGCACTGTATGCTCATTCATTGACTGAACATAGGTAAGCTAGATTAAGAAAATACACAAATATTTGATTTATGGTTAAGTATCATCACCAAGCCTAACAGAAAATTGGTAATTACAAAAACCTCGGTCTCCTTGGGCATAGAAAACCAAGCTCAGCTTGACAAGACAAGGAACCAATATTTTTCTAAGGTAAGAAAATTGCAATCAGATAGTGTTGTTTTATTACCTTCTTATTGATAAACATGGACTGCTAGAATGTTTAACAGTGATCCAGCCCAGCAATCCATTACTCACACAGTCTCTGTCTGTAAGCTTAGGCCCTTAAATGGCTGAACTATTCTTAGCCTTATGTGGTGAATACACAGGAATGTTCATGGGCAGAATATTAAGGACAGAAGATGGCCCTAACAGTGCTTGGCAAAGGGAGATTGGATTTATGGAAAGTTTCCTTTGATGCTGTTGACTCTTAACTACTGCCTTCTCATGCTGCCCCAACATACAAAATTAGTATTAAACTTGCATTCCAGATGAATGACAGGGAATAAAAAGGAAAAGGGATTTTAGTTAAAGCCTGTGGAACTAGATTCAAGCCTAGGATCTGGCCAGGTTTAAAACCAGGCTGGATCTCTTTAGCTAGAAATTCTCTGAGTGAGAAACACTGTAGCCACTTCCAAAACACTATCTTTCCTCTTCAACTCCTTTTTAGGGACATAGAAAATACCTGATCCAAGTGCTGCTTCTGGCTGGCACAATTATCACTGGATGCCACAAAGATACCTTAGAACTTCCCTTATTACATAGACATCTGACTTGGGGGATACTCCTTTCGAATATGCTCAGTGAACACAGGAACCCTCTACAAATCTTGCCCTGCAGTTGTGCATGTTTGTTATAACCAAATCAAGAGAGAAGCTTAGCCAAGCAAAATAAATACACTATTTAAGAAAAAAGGCGGGGGCATTATTTCTACAGCAATCCTAAAAAAACTAGTCCACTGTTACATTACAGTGTGAAGTGAGGGCACATGTAAAGAATTGCTACAATCATGTATTAACTCACATCACCTAACAGCTATGAGAAGTGACTAAACTGCAAATGTATATGAATGTGTTTTTGGGAATGGATGGCAGGTATTTATGCACTGTTGTAGAGCTTTGTGACTACCAGACTGTATATTTCTAACAGAATATTATTTGTTTTCGTGTTGAGAATGAGCGGTTCTTGAATTTGCTTGTAAACCATTGTGATTAACACTGCATTAAGTTAAACAAAGCTTTTTGCAAGCTAGAGATGAGGGATGACTGAGGCTGTGAGGGAGATACTTGACCTAATGTTTTGCAGCCTTTCTGGGCTGGAACAGAGCAGCTATTAAAATAGCACCACATAAAGATGTGATACTTCGAGGGCAAAATCTCAGGACTCCCCTCTCAAACAAACCAACCTACCTAAGCAACAACAGCTCATGCACTGAAAGAGGGAGGAAGGGAGAGTAGGCTGCGGTTTTCCCCTATAGGAACCAGCCACCGCCACTGCTGGGAGGTGTAGCCGGGGGTCTTCAGTAACCACAACGCACTGAGTTTTCGCTCTACAGCTCTCTAGCCCCAAAGCAGCACGTAGGGTGTTGATTTCGGAATGACACAGAGGGAATAGTGCCACCTACTGAAGTAATTATTTTTAGCACTCGAATTTCGTGACCTAGGCTCTTTCCAGCTAAGGTCTAAAGATACTGCAGCATCAGCATGGTATTCAGCATATTAAATAGCTCTTCTTCCTCCCTAATCACTTTCAGGAACTGAAAATAGCATTGTAAGAAACCCCACAAATCCAAGTCTCAGAAGCCCCCCAAACAAGCACTAGTCTACCATCAAAGTGTATTTTTATAAAGCCATTAATTTGAGAAATGAAACCTTGGTATGAGGGTGTATTTAATCCTAGGCAGGCTTTTAACCTAGATCAGAATTTTAGATCTGCTCTGATTCTATTTACATAATAGAAGAAATGCAAAATCATTTAAGTGGGAGCAAGTTCACTCTTATTTTCTTCCAGACTAACTTATTTAGTGTTGGATCAGTAGCCTTGAACTACAAATTTGAAATTAATTGCTATGGGGGCTGGAGGCAACTTTAAAAACCCTGAGTAAAAAAAGCTGACTTTAGTTTTTAATTGCTCTCTCTTTTTTCTTTTTTAACAGCATAAACACAACTCTTTCACGGTGATAGGACAGACTATCCCTTGGCCTGTATCAGTGAATGTGTATAGTAATGCCAGGCTAAAGAACAGCACTTTCTCTTTTCAAGAGGTGGAAGAAATACATCAGTGTTTTGTTTTCAGATATTGATTAGTGTCGCTATATGCTGCCAACCAGCTATGTAGAGTCACTTCACTGGCAGCTACTTATCAGCAAGGAGTGAAGTGGTCCCTATAGTTTCCCTCAACTACTGCACAGACTTAAATAGTTAATGCCTGCAAACCCTGGGGAGATGCTTGCTAAGAATGCTCCAGGAACACAGTGACATAACAGTCCATGTGCTGCAAACCAAATTCACTAGTAGAATTATTAATTAACAACCTAAGTCATAAATAACAACAATAAAACATAGCAATTGAAAAGTCATCCCAGGCGTCTTCCACAGAAGATCTAACCAGCTCTGGATGCTGTTTCTGCTGACCCACCAGTAATTTTATTGCCGCAGAGGCAATGTAGTGTGTCATACCATGATAGATTTGGTCTTTTCTGACATCCAGCTGCTTACTGTTATTGTTGGCTGTTGCTGAAGTACTGGAGATAATACAGGTGTTCTGTGCTGCTAGAGCTGACTGTGCTAGAGAGAAATCTGGGACAAGCATGGGTTGAGGACATGTCTGCCTTGGTGAGTGAGAGCAAGCAGTCTGATAGTAAAGACAAAAATGTCAAATAGGCTTCAAAATTAATGGAGGACTATTTTATTAGGCTCTGTCTAGTTAAACAGAGTGAGCAATATATAAATAGATATCTCTGCTAAATGATTGGTTGGGTTTTATCTTATTTTCACTGATCAGTCAAATGACTTGTATTCTACTCCTGCAGTGAGTGTCTGATCGCACCCCCCAAAACCTCCGGTGTGTATGCAATCATATGTTTTGCAAGTTTAAAGATAGTTACAAGCTAGACATGCTTACTAAGAGCCGGGCAAACTGAGGTGTAGACCAGTTGATCATTGCTTCATCTTCAGATGAAGCAATTTGTCCAAAGCTGCATATTAAGTCTGGGAAAGAACCTTAGTCAGGACACAGGTCACAGGTGATTCTCAATCTGAGCAAAATGTTTGAATAACCAGCGAGAGTAGACAGGATAGTTCCTGATAAACACAAGCTCAGGTGAATGGTATCTGTCTCTGGTATCAAGGAAGCAATACAAAACTAATCTTATGTGTCTGTTTTTATGAAAATGCTCAACAAATACAATGAGTAAATAAACAGCTGCCTCTAAGTTATTTACAGTGTTGTTAACCAGCATTTAGGCTTCAAAATTGATCACCAGAGTCAACAAAGGGTTGAACAAACATATCTGTGGTTGAGTATTTGTATTTGAGATTAAGTACACATAAACAACTGAGAACACATGTGTTCAGCCAAACTATTGAGGTATTGAACCTAAACCAAGGCTGTGAATTAAACTGCATTTTAGTCAAAAAAGCAATAAAGTTACTCATGCAGCTAACTCATAGTTGTCCTTATCTCCTTGAATCTCATCTAAACACTGATTTGGGACTCTTGTCAATATTTTATATTGAGTTTTGATTGGATCTTTTTTTCATTAGTTGCTTTTGGGTTTCTCATTTTAAATTCTTTCCTCTTTGCCAATGGAATCTTGTCTAAAGCCTTAGTATACTTTGAAAGGAGTAGTTCAATAGTAAAGATTCCCTCCTCACAACCCCATGCCCGTGGGGAAACAGTCTATATCCTTGCTGGAGCTCCACTCAGGAGAGTAGCATCAGGAAAAAAAACTCAGTGAGGCCCTTTTCTATTTCAGGCTTAATTTTTCCTACTGCAAATAAATTAAACACCACAACTGCTTCAGGGGCTGAATTTGTGCCTCTGCAGCAGTGATATATGTGAGCAGTGAGCATGTATTCAGATGGGCGGATACTACAACTATTCAGTAGGAACTTGAATAAACAACAGAGCCAGAAATAACCCAGTGGTAAACCCAAATAAAGGCAAACAGTTTGGCTTTTGCCAAAAGGTGTTTATCTTTTTTAGCTGTCTTTCCCCCCCCCCACCCCAATCCTTCAGGAACCTGTAACAACCTGAGATCTGCTCTTTTCACAGCACATCCACCATCCAGGAACTGAAACACCAGGAGAATGTCAATTCTTACAGTATTTGGGCTTTACAAGTCACTCCCCTTAGACATTTAATAAAGACTCTGAAAATAAATCTATCCAAATGAAAGAGAATTTGTGCACCTCTTGGCACATGAAGCTTTCACACATAAAACAGTATATTTGTGACAAAACAGATAAATTGTATTACACAGTTATGGAACATTGCACTAGAGAAGGAACATCTGCCCTCAGGGACAAATATGACTCAGCTCAAGCAGTGATCAGAAGGGCAGATGCTCCACTAGGCTAATCCAGGTTCCCAAACCCCAATGACTTTGTGGTAGAGGCAGATGTAGCGTGAAGAGGAAATGACCACCCGCCTTCTGCCTCCATCCGCCAGGCAGTGAGCAAAGACCCCGTGTCTGCACTTCTGTCATAGTCCCCTGACACCACTTGGGGTCCATTCTGGGTTGTTACCAACCAATATTTTCTTCCTTCTGGTAGATTCTTACATAGCCTACTTGGAAAGCTTCCGCCATCCTGGTTTGACTAGTGTCATTCTGGATTTAGCACCAAAACGTATCACCTACTGCTTACTATGGCTTTGAACTATAGCAAGGAGCTGGTCAGGGGCAAAGTGTAGGTTTTGGGTGCTGGAAGACAGTAATCTGCATAGTGGGCAGGAATCAGTCCTATTGACATTTCCTACTCCGTGGGTATCACTGTTAGCACCCCCAGCACTAACGCTGTAGTGTAGTTAGCACCCCTCCTGGCTCCCTCAGCACTCAGGCCAGGCACTGGGCACCTCCCATGAAGTCTTGCCTGCAGGGGCAAGGGCAGATGGGGAAGCTCATATTGCCCGAGTCCATCCTACTTCCAAAAAAAACCCCACCAAGTGCCTCATTTTCTGTGGCTGCTAGTCTAGTACCTTTTTCAGTACTAAATTTTCATGGAATGAAAAAAGAGATTAAAACCAAGATCATTCTTTTGTTCTGTGTAAGAGATTTTAGGTACCTGGGTTTGGTCCTGAATAACAAGCTACTTGACTAGAGGCTGATTTTTAACAATGCCATGTTTTTATATTAAAAAAAAACCCCAGGCTGCATGCACTATAGCTACACACCCTGTTTCACTCTGGGTCTATTTTAACAGGGTTTTAAAGCTATTTCACCTGAGTGCCTGCTGATTACCATGCTGAGTTTTTTAAACCAATCCATTGAATTCACTTCCTTTCTGTGTCCCCAGTGCCCATTCACCTATAGAAATATATAGACAAACAAGGCCACAGGTGCAGAAAATTGGGCCTTTCCTGCTGTTTATTACATTGTTGACCTTGGGGATTTGTTGGCAGGGGTGGCGGGAGAACGAAAGAAAAAGAAGAAATACATGCTTTGCAGTAGGATTCTGCTAAAATCCTACCTTCCTTTTCTTGTGAAGTTAGAAAAAACAAAAAAGCGTCCTAGCTGCCAACAAACACAGACATCACATTATTGGGAGGTGAAGTGGGGGCAGGGCCATTTCTTTTGCATCTGTGAAGGGATTTTGGATGAATTGCTGCTGACCAGAAAGCCTGCTCTTCCCTCAGCCCCCCTCCCTCTCTGCAGTTTGCCTTCTGGTTATTCTCGGGCACAAGAATTTGCTCTGCCTTGTGGTCACCCAGCCCACTGCCTGGTTTCTGTCACATGAGCACTGGAAGAAACAGCCACCTGCGTGCCTTATCAATGAGGTGCCTCGTGTTGAAAAGGCAAGTCTGGAGAGGTCTCCTCTCACAAATGCACGGCCCCCACCCAAAACTGAATGGCCTACAGCAGGCTGTGAGGGCAGCCCTGGTTCTCCTCCAGGGCAAGAGTGGAGATACCCAGACTAAGTGGGCTTTGCCCACAAGAAGAGTTCAAGCCTTCCTTGATGTAAACTGGGACAACTTAGTGAGGGGATCAGGGGTAAAAAATCACACTGCTGACTGGATAGGGAGGATGAAAGGGTTAATGCTGCCCAGTACCTACCTGGGGTCACTCTCTTCTGTGCTGAGAGCTGAGGCAGCACAGCACACAGGGGCTGCAGCAGGCGACAGATGTGCTGCAGTGTGAGTGTGTGTAAGGTTTCAAATTTATTGTCTGTCTGTGAAGGTGTTTGGACCAAATTCTATGGTTTGATCTCAGTGGACTGATTATGTGAATGCATCTAGTAAGGGCTAGACTCTGACTCAAATTGCTTACAGTGGATTTAAAAATCAGGCAGCACGGATGGGAGAAAATATGTATTATTCCCAACATTAATAATGTGGATTTGATGTGCAGAAAGAATACACAGCTTGTTAGGGGTGATTTTTTTCATCTAGATATGGTTCTCTTTTCAACTCATCACCAGTTCAACGCCTTAATTGTATGACTCCTTAAAGAGAAGTGTTCCTTCTCAAGTCCACACAGATTTAGTCTGAGATTGGCAAGACCCTTTGGGTGCTTAGGCCCTCTGGAAGCTAAAGTGCATTTGGTCAGACTGACCTGGAGGTAAAGAAACTGCTTGGGTCAGTGAAAGTAGGCACTCTGTACATCTCAGGTACAAAGCTGACCTGCAGTAAGTAAACTGATCCCCCAAAGTCTGGTCTGAATTTCATCTGTCTTGTTTTCACAGGCACTTCAGAACGTGTATGCAGGTTTACAACAGAGGGATGCTTTCTATGTGCTTACTTAGGAATATCAATGAGGGCTCACTTACTATGTTGGAAAGTAGGTGCCAAGAAACCCCTCTGAGAAACCTGGTCTGTAAGTCCTAATCCAAGGCACTTTGAAGCACATTGCAGAATATGGCCAAGAAGGTCTAGAGAGCAGGTTGTGCAAGCCTTGTGTAAAGCTGGGCTTTGGTGGGCAGTGATGACTATGTCATGACTATGATGATCTCAGCTCCTGAGTCACAGCTAGAACATTCTCACTGGCTGCTACTTGATATTACACTTCATCAGTGATAGTTGGAAAAGGCTCAAAGTGTGGCCCTCCTTTAATGACCTTTGTTACTCTCTCAGCAATGTATTTCTAGGACATGAATACTCACAGGGTCTTTGGCCTGATGCTTTCCTATCCTGCCTGTGCCTGCAGTGCAGCTATTCCAAAGAAACACTTGTCTATGCCTCTAATAACTGTGACCAAAAACTCTAGGTACCAAGCTCAGTAACACAACCAAGGACAGCCAGCCCAACAGAGGAGGGGTTTCAAGAAGTCTGAACTTCCTTCTCTCAAGCCTGGTGGACCAAAAAACTAACCTACTCCCATTCAAGGTGCACACTCTGCTACTGTGCTGCTGGTGGAACTGACATCCACATTCTTTACCAAGGGCAGACCCATATCCATGTCTGAGTTCAGCCTCACCTGAGGACATAGTCTGGGGGTGAAGCACAGCCATAGGGTGATGGAGTACTGAAAACAGAGAGGAAATGAGCTGCTGGGGCTGCTGAAGTGCCACAGCACTGGGTGACCATGGAGTACCCTCTGGGACCTGTCACAAGGTCTGTGGGCAATCTGAATCCAGGCTATCCTTATTTGGTGGCTTGCTACCATGTCACAGGAACCCACTAGAGATGGCTAGGGCTGAGCTAGGACAGCTGGGACCCCTTGAGTCAGTTCAGGTTTTATCTTGAAGACCATTTTAAAGGTACAGTGCAGCCACAGACAAATGTCTGAGAAATTTTAATTTCAATGTTTCCTTTTTCTGATGTACGACTTGGAATACAGGTCCTGAAATTGTATGACTAATGGTGTCAATATGCCATAGTTGATGTTAATTACTACTTTATGCCTTCCCTGGCTTAGAAATGCTTGCATATTATGAAATGTGTTTAAACAATAAAATACATATGAGTTGTGAGAGTTCCCCTCCACCTCCTCATGTTCACTTTGATGAGCTAACCAAAAAACACAGTTTACTTTTTCTGAGTTAGGACTTTAGCTCATATTAGCTAACAAACCTCAGGTATGAAAATTAAGCAAGTCTTTTCTGTAATGTAGGCAGGACTTCATGTTAACTCCCAGTATGAAATTCATCTTAGCCATTTTTCATGTAAACTCAACTTTCTGTATTTCTCATTTTCATTTGTTCAATTTTCTGCATTGGAATAATTACTATAACTGAAAAAGCATGTTAAAACCCCCCAGTTATTACAAAAAAGCATGCTGGAACTTTCATTCTAGAATTTGTCACTTCATAAAACTGTACATTATAGAACTGGCCATTCTGGGCCAAACACATGCTCCATGTAACCCAGTATCCTATCTGTTACCATGATGAATAGGAGAAAGTGTAGAAGATAAAACTGATCTTTTCCCCTGCTGTTCTCTCCCACCTTCTAGTAATCAGTTTACTGACACAAAATGTGTTGTAATAACAGAAATACAATGCTTCTAATAAATCAAAATTGAATTGGTGTTCACTTACATTAAGTCACTCAATCTGATTCTATCAGAGTATCTGCTTTTTAAAACCCTCTTTAATTTTTAGAAGCAAATGTCTATCTTTATGCCAGCTCTGGAGAATTAAGCTGGAAATATTCCATTCAAATTACAGTACCCAGGAAGAAAGAGGTTTCAGCTGGAAAAGAAATTTTGACTGAAGACATGAAGACTTGTTTGTCAAGGTGGAGGGAGCTGTGAATTTTCTTCCATCCTGCCCTGTAGAAACTACCTGGAAGTCTGGAAGTCAGATTTTTTTTTTTTCTCTATTTTTTTATTGCTGCCCCCCCACCTTGCTCTTTCCCCCCAGTGCATTGCTTCACATTCTTTCTTTATTCTCCTTACCTTTTGCTTCTTGTATCTTTTATTCCCACTGCCTCTTCTCAGCTACTTCTTATGAGAATGGAAATAAAGACCCAAATTAAAACTTCATACCTATAGGTACACATTTGCTTAGAAAACCTGCAGGGATTCCCCCCACCCCAGGTCCTTTTTAAACCCTTCTTTAAACAAACACATCTATTTAGACAGTTTGTTTCTCTATCAATCTGTGAAAAGTTAATACAGTTTTATGCCATTTTTGTTATGGAAACAACCCTGTAAAAATACCATACGGTCCACTGAGGCCTGCCCCTATAACCCCAATAAATACAAATCACCCTAGAACTTATCATTGTAAGTTCAAATATGTAGCTAATGTAATCTCAAAAATCCTTCACAAAAAGAAAACAAACGAGCTCCTTTTAAACCCCTGACTTGTTGCTCTTGACTTCAGCTATTTGTTCAATATTTCAACAACACTAAACAAATGTGCCGGAAATACTTATCATTTCTGAGTCACCCCCTTGCTATCCCAGATCCCAGACTCTTCAAATTAGTGACTATCTTAAAAAAGATTAATGTGATTCATTCTCTTTGTTTCTTTCATTTCAGTATTGTCTTCATCAGATCCCCTGAGAGTCTCCTATTATCAATCTGCCTAATTCTGGCTAATCTTTCTTGATAATTCATTTCCCATCTCCCTGTCACAGGTTGTTTTGGTTATTCTGTTTTGTACCTGTTCTAACTCTAAAATGTTATTATTATTAATGGCAGACAACAGTGTATATTATATTCAGCTCATGCCTGAGGTTAGGGTAGATTTTTCTGTTACTTATAACCTGTGTACTTCCATATACACCTATCACTGAAGTTAAAATTATATATGTTGCAGAAGAGCCTTATCTTTCTGAACCTCCTCTGTAGTATATGGCAATTAATTTGCACTTCATTGCTTATTTATACATATGTATTTTAGACAACCAGAATCTGCCCTAATTCATTGTAATTTATAATAAAATAAAATAATAAGGTTTAAGCAAAAAGCCTGTTCTCTCAACACACACTAAAAATAAGTATTCAGGATATTATGAATATTATGGAAAATGTGATAGATAAACTGCGTTATGTTATTATTTATCAACAGTATTTCACTAGTGAGTATCTAAAACTATCTTCATGTCATGGGGCATCATAGAAAGCAGCTTGATTGCCAAAGTCACATTAAAGTCTGGTTCCAAAACTCTTGAGCTCTTTCAGAGATGCTCAAGAGTTTAATTTTAAGAGTGAGCAGCAGTTTCTGTGCCTCTCTTTCTGAGGCATCTGCATGATGTCTGATTTTTAGAAATGTTTTTTCCTGCCAAGGAGTTCCAGCACAGAAATGTCAAAATAAAAAGTGGCAAAAATAAAATACTTTCTTTTGAGTAATTTCAGTCTTCGTGGCTCCTCTGTCTTTTTGAAGTGTGGGTGAATGGGAAAGAAAACCAATACTGTACGTGGTATTTTCAGGGACATGATCTGGGTCACTGACATATCCTTTTTCTGGTTTTAATTCTTCTCTTGGATTGGGTTATTAACAGTGGAAGTCAAACAACAGTATCATAACATCAATGTACACACTTTGCTCTTCCTGAGGAACAACTGACTGCTGCCTCTCTTTTAGACTTGTCTTTTCCCCTGCAACTCTTCAGCTGTTGGATTTGTGTCAGCAAGATGAAATAACATGAATGCAAAAACATTTGCACAAACAATGCTTATGTTTCTTTTTCCTTCATTTCCAGCACTGCACTGGCACCACAAATTACAGAAAAATGAATTTGAAATGCACTTGACAATTTGTTCTGGGTGTGCTCCTACTCTCACCCTAAAGAATGGAAAGAGTGCCAGATAATTCAACTAATAAATGTCAATTTTAAAAAGGGCTATTTGGGATCAACTCACACAGTAAACAGTTCTAAATCACAAGACTGGCTATATATAAAAATAAATCTCTGTTTACACAGAGATATTGCACAAGTAAAAGAAGATTAGAGAAGTTCACTGCAATGCTATGAAGGAACTACAGGGCACAAGATTCAGTCTCAGAGGCTTTGGGGATTATACCCAGGTAGCCCGAACGCCACAAAGCTGTTTCCATACCTTCCTCATGTTACTTGTGCAAAAGTCTCACCCATACTGATGTTCAGCCTGAAAAACAGCTGTGCCAAACACTGAGGGAAGGATTGGTGAGGGTTGCTTAATCCTACTTCTGTCTCTGTTCTTGGAGCTGTCCTGAGTAGAGCTCTTAAGGCTCTGATGCAGCCCAGACTCCTAACCTTAATGTGTTTAATACATTGTCCACTTTGGATTGTTCACTTAGCTGCAGCAAATGCCTTATATTTTTTCCCGTCTGAGTACAATTAAAATTGCAGGATATTTGCCAGACATTTGCTGAGACTCTTTCACCACTCTAAGCATCCCTTTGCAGTATTGTGAAGAATGATCAATCAAGTTACTCTTAGTCTCACCCATAAACAACTTATTTTAACTGTCTTTACAGGTCTGTTTGGAGGCAGCTTAACACACAGACTCATGCAATGACTGCTGTCTGTGCCAGGCTGTGCTTCCATTCACGAAGAAAACATGCAGAAAAACTGGGGTAGTGTGAATGAATTTATCAGTGAGCTAAATACTCACAAAACCAATGTATAAAAAGAAGAAATGACTACTCAAGAATAGGAAAAAAACCACATTCCTCTTTTGTATGCTTTTACATGCAAGTCTTCATCTTTTTGTTGTCCTGTTATATTTTTTACACCTGGTGGTATTTCACCAGGTATCCATAGGAATACCTGAGAACAACAATCACGTTGCAGTTGTGCATATTAACTTCAGACATCTCTAATTATTAAAAACTGATATACTGCTGATTATATCCCTGGGGCTTTCTTGAGTAATGATTTTTAAAAAAGACTCTTTGCATTCACTTCATTTGTGGATCCAAGAATGGCCACCTAGTGTAAACACACCTTGGCCACAGAAAATAAATGGTCAAATAAATAGAAAAGGAAAGGGCAATTCATTTGTGCAGAGGCCAGAGTAGCAATATGCTTCATAAGGATACCAGTTCTGAAGCATTTAGAAAGTTATTTTCCCAGTAAGTTCATACTTGACTTTCTGTACACCTCTATTTCTGATCTTACGCAAAAGAAAAGACCTTAGTGATACTATATACATCGATTCAAATACAGTCGATTGTAGGAAACAGAAGCAAAACACACACACAATTTATATCTTACCAATATCATCTCAGAGACAGAGTAGATAGTATACTTTTATAAAAAAACATTCCACGATGTTATTTTTCCTCACCATAAATCTTTCTCCTGGATTTCAGGACAAAATCTGAAAGATAACTTTTGCCCTACCAGGTTTTGGCCAAGTGCACACCTTGGTCGAAAGTGGAAACCCTTTCCTACTGCTACTGAATTGCAACTGTGTTATTCCTGTTCTGTTCTTTTCTCAATATATATTTCTTTGCTCACAACTTGGTCTGTAGTGTTTCTATTAAATTAGAAGCACTTTTAGTTTCTCTGAAACCAAATCCTCTCACGCTATAAAGCACGGTGTCTATGTATGACAACAAACACAGTAGGGGCCCTATCATTTGAAAATTTATTTTAATGTAGCAACCCTCAGTAGATCACAGGTTTGGATGCAGCCTAAAGTCACTGATACGCATTTTATGAAAAGTCTATCTAAAAAACATACAAACTTGGCAATTTGAGGGGAAAAAAAGTTGTCTGGACAACTTAGTTGCATAAACTCCCATTGTAACAGGTGCAAATCATTAACTCAGTGTCTTTTTACAGACTCCCATATTGGTGAGCTTGCCACAGAATGCTTTTGTATCTGTGTGCATTTGCACTTCCAACACATTCTTTTGGTTCTCTGCATACTCCTCTCTCAGTTTGTGTTCTGAAACTACCTGAGCAAAACAGCCAAGAAATTAAGAACAGGGTTTTTTTCCCTTTACATTTTTTGGAGACTGTAATTTTAGCACCTGTGTATATGAACATATGTGAGCCAGATCTACACCTGTACTTAAGCAAGAAAGTAAATAATATAATTTGTTTTGCCTGAGAAACTGCAATTCACCAACACAGCTCAGATAGAAAATCCTTCAGAGCCAGTGCACAGATTTTATGTTATCTGCCAAATAACACATACAGCTGAGGAAACTTCATTAAGAACTATCTTGTGTTCTGGAAACCCAAGGAATTTTTTCTGTTTTTTAAAATACAGATCTTCATCTACAGTGGTTTTTTTTTTAAAGAATAAAATCCCCCATGGTACAGCTGCAGGACATGCATCAAAAGGGAGGTTTAAGGACTCCTTCCCAACTTCCTCTTCCACTATACACTTTTGGTTCCTGTTTTCTTATAGACTGCTCTCTTCTCTTGAGAGCTCCTCTGCCTCTGATGTCACATGGACCTATTTATTACAGGAGGGTACCTTTGATAACATGTTAACAGATTACTTGTATGACATTGATTTGCTGATCACAACTGAGAGTACCACAACAACAGATTACAAGAAGGATTACTTTCTGAGGAAGTATCCCAATACACACGTTTGCTGGGAATAAAAACTCTAACACTGCAAAGCCTTATTCTGACAAATGCTCCACAAGCCTGTGAGAACCAAATGTGTCCACAGCTGGCAGGGCCAGGCATGTATGTGGCCACTACAGGCTTGGGGTTGCTGCAAGTCCAAGTCCATCCTGAAGTACTTAGCAGGGACAGTGTGAAGCAGCTCTATTTCAAGGTCCTGTCGTGAAAACATCTCAAACATTCATGTGTTTGTGTTTACAGGCTGGTGGAAGTATATCTGCAGGACATATCACAGTGCTCCTGAAGGAAACAGCTTCCTCTGCACTTCCCATGTCTCTCACCACTCCTGCACCTACCAGGCTGGGTGCTGCACAGTTAGAGAACAGAAAGGCTAGTTCTAATCCCAAGAGCTTATTGTCTAGTATTTTTGTCCTGGTTGGTCTTCTCTTGAATCTTTATACTGTAATGGGGCAGTGAAGTCAAAGCTAAATTTGTGACATTACAGTTAGCAGTAGAGAAGCTGACAGCAAAACCATCCAAAGGGAGTAAGAAGGTGAATATGGAGAGAAGGGAGAAGAGCTCCACAGTAGAGCCTGCCTCCCATTCCAAAGCTGAACCTAATAAGCAACAATGTATTTCTTCAATTGTCAAAAAATTGAAAAAAGCTTTACAAACAAGGACTGAGCTTCAGGTAAAATGCCTTCTTTCCCTGCCGCCTGGAAGGAGAATGTTATTTGCAGGCAAGATAACTGATAATTTGCTGCTTGTATATGATTCACTGGAACTACTACTTTCTTTAATAAAGAAAAAGTCCACATGTGAATAACATTCCTTCTGCCTAACAATTTCATATACTATTTGTTTGCTCTTTTTCTTTTTTTTTTCTTTTTTTCCTTTTTAACAACTCCCTTTTCTAATCCTTGTGCTGTGCAGTAAATGCCACCGCTAATGAGATAATACCAGTGTGTTTGAGAGCAGACTGACCCTGCTGTTTTCAAGCAGTTTCAACTTCTCGACAGTCAGGAGCCTGCCTAATGTTTTGTGGCTGCCTCTGGTCATTGACATGGTACAAACTGCCTTATCTCCCTGTGGGAGGGAGGTCATTGCCAAACCCATGGCTACTTGACTGGGGAAGCAGGCTGTCTACAATGATTCAGACACATAGCCTGAGCCAAGCAGAGGGCTTATAACAAATAGCCTAAAATAGCTCCAGTCTGAATGTGTTTCAATTTTACTCTGTATGTCAACAGATGACATGCATTGTCACGACACTGTGTATGATTCAAGAGGCTCAGTTAAGCTTATTACAGTAAAACTCCCATTGTTCAGGATTTCTGCAACTTCGGCACTTTCTCAAATATCCTCCTTTACTTTTTGCAAAGCCCTTTCAATGACCCTTTTCGTGTCAATGTAGAGCTCAGCTCACAAATCAATTGTTCTATTTTTATTTCCAATATTACACTTCCTTCCAGAGTGCTCATAGAACCATGCTGTGCGTTTTGTCACCAACTCTTGCCCATTTCCCCAAGAATTCCCTCACTGGGCAGGAAAGCAGAGTTAGCAGGAAAGTGGAGAAAGAAACGGGAACTCAAGCAGTGTCACCATTAGGGCTGCTGGTGTAGAGCATCTCTTTGTGAGATGGATATCCACCAAACTGGAGTAATGTCTGTGCATCAGATCATCTTGAATATCACACAAGTGAACCCAGAGAATTTGTGGCCTTTGGAGCAAGGGAGCACTGCTGGACTGTGTTTCCTAGGCAGTCCAGTTTCATCCAGAGCTCCCTTGACTCTGCCCACACTTGGCAAGGCTCATGTGTGACTTCCCAGGCCCATGACTCACCATGCACGAGCAGCATGACACAAATGCTAAATTTCTTTTCAGGATCTCCAGTTAACAAGACTTTCTAGAGCACTGGGAAAAGTCTCAGATACACATTACCCACCCCCACATCTGCCTGCTTCTGGTGCTGCTCAGCTCCTCAGCTCTTTATGGGAACAGAGGGTCCCTCTGTGGGTCTCCTCAGAGAGGACAGGGACTTTCAGCATTGTAAGGATGGCACAGGATAATCCTACTTCTTTCTGCATTTTGCCATATGTAAATGCAGTTCTTGCTGCATAACTGGGACTCTGATAAACTACCGCAGTGCAACAAAGGAATACACTACAGGAAATAATAAGTTTCTCCTGACCTCTGTATAAGGGAAATATTGTCATTACAGACAACAAAAGCAAATCAAAACTTGCTGTGACTGTCAAATTTCATAAATCATATTAGACCAGACAGCACTATATTATTTATGGCTGAAGTCTAGCATCCTGTTTCCCTTTAACTCACGTGGAGATTTACATTATTAGCCAGGGATATACAGTGAACACATGTGCAAGAATTTTTAATCTCTTACTTGGAAAAAAATTATACCTTACCTAAATTCTTTCTCCCTTGCTACATGAATTTGTTTTCCCAGGAGCAGAATACCCAGTGATGTTCACTGCTTCAGCAATTGGAAGCCAGGTATAAATGGAAAGATTAATTATGGAAGGAACAAAACAAACAAGCAAAATTAACAAAAGCAACATGGGAATCTCATGAGATTTAACAAATCCAAGTGCTGGTGCTGCACCCAGGTTGGAACAACCCCCGATACCAACANGGCAGAGCTGGGATTGTTCAGCCTGGAGAAGAGAAGGCTTTGGAGTGACCTCACTGTGGCCTTGCAGTGCCTGAAGGGAGCCCACAAGGAAGATGGAGAAAGACTATCTACAAGGGCCTGGGACAAAGGGAATGGTTTTAAATGGAGAGTAGCTTTATATTAGATATCAGGAAGAAATTCTTCCCTATGAGGCCCTGGCACAGGTTGGGCAGAGAAGCTGTGGCTGCCCCATCCTTGGGAGTGTCCAAGGGCAGGTTGGATGGGGCTCTGAGCAACCTGGGATAGTGGGAGGTGTCCCTGCCCATGGCAGGGGGGTTGGAACTAGATGATCTTTAGGGTTCCTTCCAACTCAGGCTATTCTATGATTCTATAACTCTATGAAGATAAATAGGTCAGTGCAAGGCCACAGGATGGTGTGTGGGTCTGGTCACTGGTGGGAAGGACTAGGAGAGTGTAGGAACCAGTGCTGATCCCCTGTTTGTCTGAAATTTACTGGCTCTCCCTGATTCTAGAATAGAAATCTTTAAACCATCATGAACCAAAAAGCACTACTCTCAATTCCCATTTCTTGGGACTCATCTGAAACCCACATCTCAGCACAGACAAGGAGATGTAGGTGAGGCACAGTGTCCCTCAGATGATTATATTCTTCCTTTAGATATTGTTTAAATGTTTTCTTTTCCCTAGTGTGCTCTGTGTAGGGAGCTTGCTGAAGGGCCACTAACTTTTAAAAAGCCATCCATGTATTTTAAAAGTTTTCTTTTTTCCTCCATCTTTGTACCAAAATTAGATCATTTCTCTACAGAAAAGTAAGTAGAAAATACCACAAAGTGTGATAAGGCACAATTTTTCAGTATGACTGGCAAAGAGTAGTCCTCACTACCCTTCAAAGGTACAGTACTACCAGCTGATCAGATGATTGTAACCTACAACAAAACAACAACGTGGTCAGAAATGCATCTTTCTGTTTAAAGGACTCAAGTAAACCACTCTCAGAAATAGCTCTGAAATAAGATTTATGTGAACAAAATTACATGTTTATGTCAAATCTCAAGTCAGAGCTTATCACAAATACATGGGAGGGATTAAAAAAAAAGAAATCCATCAGTAGGATCAAAGCTGAATGAACATGATGGTACAGTCCTAAATGGACTTCACAATACATTCTTTGAAAGAGAGAGAGCAAGAGAAAGTGCAAACTATGCATTTAATGTGTGCTTAAGCATTTGTAACAGCATAGTAAGAGCTTGTATTTTTTCTGGCACAGCCCTCTGTCATAATCCTATTGAATTCTTTCAAATGTATTTTTAAATTGCTCAGCTTTTGTCAACGGATTCATTCAGGGTTGTGTTACTTAAAATGTGAATGCAAAATTCACAGAGCTTATAATGTCCACTCTGGCTGACACACCTATAACAAAGGATCACTAAATCACCCCATTCCACAGGAAAATAAAATTAGAAATAACAGATACCAGAAAAGGAAGACAGTCCCTGTACTTAGCTCTGGCATGCCAAGATGATGCCAAATATACTTCAAGATTCATTTCCATTAAAGAGATACCGACCAAAAAAATTTTTAAAGTGTTTACCTTGCCTGACTCTGCATGGGTAAACATTCCTGCATCCAGTGTAAGGAGCTATATTTAGAAATGTATTCTTACCAGGAAACCAAGTAGGCTTCAGTGAAACCAAAACAGTCCTGGGTCTGACTTTGAGGCAGATGTAGTCAGTAAGAACCCCATCCATCTCACCAAGTTCAAAGCCAGACCTAGAAACTGCACAGTCTCTTGTCCCACCGTGGGGTAAATCCTCCATCTCAGGCTTCACAAATAGAGCAGGGCTTCTGGAGCCATATAAAGCCATACCAATTACTTAAAAAGGAACAGCATTATTGAAAAAATGTTATACAAGCAGTGGTAAACCTCAGTGGTCTGGGTTTGAGACAACAGAAAATCCCTTTGACAAGTAGTAAACACACTAAAAATAGTACTTGGTTCTTTTTAAAGTCAGCCTAAAATAAATCTCTTTGCTTTTTGTATCCTGTTTTGCAGTTTCATGTGAAGGTGCCCAGCAATCTTTTGCCAGCAAAAAAATGACTAAGGTCTTATTCCACAGCCTGTCTTGGAGCCCAATGCAAGTACAGAAGGTCATAGGACTATCAAGTGAGGACCCCATCTCAAGAGTAAAATTCCAGCCTGTGAGGAGTGACTTCATTTCATAGTGAGATTTTAAATGCATCAAATGTATTTGGGAACAGAAAAGTACTAAACTCGATGTCCGATCAGCCAAGACAGAGAGGATAAGGATGCAATGTTCTTGCAACTTGTCTAGCCCATATTCTGAACCATTTTCTCCTGGTTAAAGACTGCCTTTACCCAGGCACATTTCCCCTGCAGGTCTCAGCTATCAGTGGGAAGACACCATCCTCTGCCAGTAAGAGAAAGAAAGCATCTCTCTTTCTACATCAGGCATGAGGAATGGGGCTGATCACATCTCCTCTGTGCTTGAGCTGGATATCAAGATTCCTTTAGCAGCCAGTGGAGGCAAACAAGTACTTCCAAAGAATAGAGCGCCTGTGTCAGACACAGGCATTTTAGGATAAATTAACATCAAAAATTATTCTTTCTACATTGACAATACAGGGAGTTCAGGTTTAAATTTACATTTGATAACCTAGGTCCTAGGTTGGCTAATTCCCTGCCTTGCTCCAATAGACAATTCTGTCTGCAAAATCACATAAAAATTTTTCTAATTGCCTATGTTTCTTAGGTGCTCAGAGTATGGATGAAATCAACACCTGTCCTGTATTAACTGGGGAAGCCTACCCAGTCACTGCACTGGTTCTTCTGGGTGTGCATGTAAAACACCCCCTACCTTGCTCATTCAGCTTTGGTGGTGAGCAAAAAACTGTCCCTCTCCCGAGGGAACTGATCACATGCTTGTAGTAGATCCCAAAATCTTGCTTCTGGAGGTTATAACAGAACTTGATTTCCACACCCCCCTTCTGGTGCCAGTGGCTTAATGAACATTACTTGTGTGCTCTTTAAACTACTCCTTCTTTTGCATTGTGCTCCCCCTGCTTTCAGTCCCAGATGGAGATTTGCAGAGGAATGAATGGGCTTTTTACCCCACTAGGCTGAGCAATTTCCAGCCATCTTCAAGACTGGAAGAATTACTACCTAAGTGCAGGTTAATGTATGCTTTTGCAAAACTGCATTACTTTGGAATGTATATTAGTATGTACATCTAATAAAACATCCTATATGTTTCAAAGGCTTGGCCTAAGTTGTTCTCATTTTCCTGTCACTTTGAAGCTTTTTCTTTTATATCTATATAAAAATTCTGTAATTTTGAAGGTTTCCCTTTCATTTTGACTTAGCAGGCATTCTACCACAAGTGATTCTGTGTTCATAATCTTCTAATTTAGTTACTGAATACCTTCAGAGTATACTTGTATTTTATTGTTGTATCTCCTGCACAGCTATAACTATAGCTACCTCACATCTAAAATCTGATGTGTTCTTTAGTCTTCAGTTCATTAAGATTCACTTTAGCTTTTCTACTGAAACAAAAGCAATGTTCCATGGTCATGAAAGTAGTAGCTGGGGGGATAAAAAGCCTTTGAACGTTTGGCACAGTGTTTTGCTTTTTAATATTCTCCTTGTGAGTAAATCTAAAAGAAAACTATACTGTTTATTGGAGACTTTAGCTAAGAAAGTAAACAAAGCTTCTTTTTAAATATAGCCTCTCAGGCAACTATGACGCAGATTATGAAACAAGGATGGGAACTTACTAACATTCTACTCACTGTGCAATCATACATTTTGAATATACAGCAGAATTAATAAAAAGGCCAAAACTGGGGCTCTGAGTACCCTGATCTAGTTGAAGATGTCCCTGTTTATTGGAGGGAGGTTGGACTGCATGTCCCTTCCAACTCAAACTATTCTATGACAGAATACTGGGCATTATCATAACCAAATATATGCAGTCTTGAGGGTAAAATATTTTGTCTTACCTCTGCAGAACTCATGATCTGGATGAGTTGAACTCATTGTTAATCCCAGACCAGTTTTCATTGCTATTTTTCAGATGGGGATGTTGAATGACTTATCTATAGGAGAAAAGGTGAGGGACAGAAGCAGTGGGGGGAATCACCATCTCCTTGTGCCAACTTTCTGAATGAGTAGCAGAGTGTGGCATTTGCAACCTATTTTTCTTTACAAAGAAATAAAGAAGGGCCCATGCTGAGATATCTGAATGTATATTTTTTGTTAGAGCAACATACTAGCCCTAAAATTGTTTCAACTTTCCTCCTCATCTAGCAGTGACTGAAGCACAAACATATAATCATGGGAAATGCTATAATTAGCCATAAATCTCTGCTTCAAATCAAAAGGGCTCTGAGCTTTCATTTCAGACTGAAAGAGGGGAACAAGAGCACAAGTATTAGAGCATCTACCTTTGAATCAGTTTCTGTCAGCGTGCTGGCCTTGTTTTTTTGGTCTAACCCACAAATTTGTACCTGTATGGTTAGCCAAAAATGGTACATTATTTACCAACATCAGCATTAAAACTCAAAGATTTGGCAATGCTCCATCTTGGAATTAATGAGCTGATACTGTATGCTTACTTTAAAAAAAAAAAAAAGAAAAAAAGACACCTATGCCTCAGAATACTGCCCCTTGTATAACTCCACACACAAGAACTTGAGATGGAATAGAGGGGAGGGGAAGGGGGGTTATAGCTTTTTACTTTTTTTTTAATCCATTAAAATATCTTGGGTTTGGGGGAAACTGAGTATTCTCAAACACAAGGCCTGATGTTGCAAAGCATTTCACAACTGTCTTCCCACTGAGTGTCTACTGAGGTTCCCTTAAAGCTCTACTTCACCATAGTCCATGAAGAATTAAATATTTTGAGGAAAAGATGTCAATAACTGTATTGCTTTCTTGCTTCGTATTTTAACACTAGCAGACTGCAAGAGAAATACTGATTGTAGCAGAACTCTGTTTTTTCTATCACTGAACTCTAAAGCCCTGAAATTTAGGCTGAAATTGGGCTGACTTTAAAGTGCCTAAAAAACCTCAAGACTTATTTAGCTTACACTGCATTTTGCTGGCATCATGGACAAGGTCAAACTAACCTGAACAGAATCTTCCCAAAATCCAGTCTTCACTCCAAATCCATTTTCCTCTTGTCCTGTCTTCAAAGGGGCATGTTTGACTTGTTTTGGGATTATTCTGATTGTTTCCAGGGTTCAAATCACAGCTCTACTGTGTTCCTTACCTGATCTCATTGACTTCACTAGTGGGAAAAGTGATGCCAAAGCTATGTGGCACTTAGTGTGTAAACACTCAGAGTCTAAATCAGATTGTGATGTGTATAAACACAACATCAGGATAAGATTTCCAGCCAGCCTTTTTTTTTTTGACAGGTCCTGCATGGTCCCAGTGGCCACAGCCTTGGAAAACGAGCTGTAGCCAGTCTCACAAAGCTCAATAAGAGACTTAAGTGATGAACCTGAGGCAGACAACTACAACCAACTCCTGCTCAGGAAGCTGGGATCGTGCTGGGGAGGTATAATGCATTTGCAAGAGGAAAGTAGAGTACAGTGTGAATGCTCACTGGAAGACTGTTGGAATGGGGATTGAGAGGACACAGGGTGGCGTAAAACCACGGAGGAGTGTAGTCCTGAGAAGGGAGTGTTGGGGTTGCAAAACAGGAATGCAAAGAGAGGTGGTGGAGGAGAAACTGCAGGAAGATGAAGTGACTGGCAAAGTCAGCAAGTGTGAGGAGCCTGCCAGTGGTGTATTCTTTCCTCTAAGCGTGCTAAAGTTTTGCAGAGATGACAGGGAAAGGGGGAACTGTCTGAATTCCCAGAAATGCCAAGATAAGGCATACACTGCTCCCGCATTTGACAAGGAACTGACTGCAATGAAAGGCAAGAAATGGCTAAAACATTTTTTTTCTACATTCTATCAAAATATCCCTCTGACACTGTTTAAAATGCAGGAATTTTCTGCCAAAAACCCAAAGCAAAATAAAAACAAATGCAGATTGAAGCTCGCCTGCTGATAGCTCATGCCGTTCTGGAGCATCAGGCTCAGTGAAACCTACTGCAATGAACTCATCTGGTGAGCATGCCAGTAATTCCCAGGGACTGTGACTTCCAGGGGATCACAGTTAAGGTTCTGCTGGTATATGCCAGGATTCCTCATTTTCTGTGTTTTCAGAGGTTTGAGTTTTGCTGAGCAAGGCATTTTGGAAAGACATGAGAAACCACTGGGCAATTTTAACTCTGCGTTAACAAAGATTTTTTTTTTTTGGTCATTGAATGAGCTTATAGAGGATTTGCTTTAACTGTGTCAGAGTGTGTTGGAGAGGAGTTGCATAGGGGAAACTATGCATTTCTAAGACAAACTCTCTCAGGCTGAAGCACTCTGCAGAGTACTAGAGACAGAACTGTGTGATAAAGACAATATACAAAAGAGTTGGGGCTCAGTGAGTGCAGCTGCAGGTTTCTGTACCTGCCCATGCAACCTTCCATTCACTTTTATGGAAGAGGAGAAATCCATGGGTAGGGGAGGATCTCAGCTCTGCTTGGACCTCAGTTTTCTACACAGAAATCTTAGATAGTCACTGTGGCCTCAGAATAGCTGAATGTTTTCTGAACAGGATACTGACAAACATTATATCCCACAGATCCTCATAAGCTGCACATGAGTACATTGTCTGATTCTTTAGAGAAGCATGAAGAATCATTGGCTAAGCATACATACAGCCTGGTTAATGATTTTGTTAAAATGGCTTAAAGTGAGATTTTTGATTAGGGTATTGTCCTCTTTGTCCTCTAATACAAAAAGCCCAAGCCAGGAATATATTTTTTAAACACAAAGGGCTGTTTTTATTATGCTGGTTGGGTTCTGCTTTAGGGAGTTTCTTCATCTTCTGAGCCACACATTAACTTAACTGGAGCTCTTTCACCATGTCTTCACATTCATTGTTCTGTTCAGATATAGCTCTCAGTTACAGAGTGTAAACTCAAAGTACCTCATCTTTGGCAGGTTATACTGAACTTAAGAGAAGTTTAAGACTCATGGCATTTAAAGTGTTCTGGCTTGTCTTGTGGGGCACTTTTCCCAAAGGAAAACAGGGTCTAACATCTGGGACAGATAAAAAGATGTCTCACAGAGAGGTGATGGCATTATTAGCGGACAGTTATAAGGGATGACCTGGCTACAGCAGAAATTTCTTTCTAAATCCATCCTGTAGTGGTTAGACTGAGGTGCTGAGGCATGAGGCATATGTCTGGTTTTGAGAAAATGCTAAATAATGAGTCCTAACTACCCATAAGGTATCTAATCCTTCAAAACTCTTCCACTTGATAATCTATGTGGCACTGACTTTCACAGATGTCTGTTTATTTGAGGAAATAAATATATCCTTTAAACTGCCTTTATTTCTTGTCTCCTTTAATTGCATAACCCCTTCTATCTATAAAAGCATACAACTAATTATCTAACTGGGATATTATTATTTTGATTTTTCTTAAGATCATTTAATTATGCTTCCAGGCACAAGAGTCTGCTTCTCAAAACCACAAATTTCAGTCTCACTGCTGCACCCTAACCAAGCTAGAGATCCAAGTTACAAAAATTACCTCAGCTATAGAGGCACAGGAACTGAAAGACTGCTCATGTGTAAAATGTCACAAGATTTCTCACAACTGGACATAGGCAAATAATAAAGCAACGATTACAGCAATATACACACACTGAATGAATCAGAATATTAACTAGAAATGGAACTTGACTTACTACAGAAAGAGTATACTCTATGTCTGTATATATTTATAGCTACACACATAGAATATATATTTAGCAAAATTGTGTCTTAGCAGAAGAAAGTGCTGACAGTCATCTCAATTTGAGACGTCTATTAAAAACTCAGAGAGAGAGAGAAAGCAAGCACTGTTCTGATGAAGGACTGAGCATAAGAGTTCTAAACTGCTTTTGCCATGCCTGAGGTTAAGATTCTGGGATCACAGGTATTTATAGAGCTGGTTTTACTATCTTGAAAAATGTTAACTCTTCTCTGAGTGAATCAGAGTATTTTTCACTTAAACCAGTGACATAGACAGACAATTAGCCAAAAAAAAAAAGAAAAAAGAAGAGTTTGGGAACTTTACCTCCACTCAGTTCTCCTCAAATCTTAACATACTGTTTTTGGTTTTTTCCTACAGATTGTCTAGGAGAGATGAGTGTACTGTCATTGCAGTTCCTGCCCATGACCCTGTACCACCTTAGTCCTATTTCTTTTCCTCAGTAGGGAAAAACTCCTAGTCCTTTTCAACATTGCTGCAGCTCCACTGGCTGTAGCAGTGACAGAGTGTGAAACCCAAGGAGGTGAAGAGTTGTGTTACACAGCACCACACGTGCTCCCCAACTTGCACCAGGATGGAATCATGCAGCCATATTTTTCCCAGAACTTGCCTCTGAAAACAACATTGTCCTAGGACACACAAAGAAATAAGGAACCAAACAGTGTCTGGAGCTTGGTTACAGACAAGGTGGCCAGGATGCATCGCATTTGATATCGGCTCTGGGAAAGGTGGGTGTCTAATTTAAAAACCAGTCATCCGGGGTTTTTTTCCACAGTTATCAGAAAGAGACGTACCTCAAAAGCAGACACTTTCTCCACTCTGAACAGAACTTCCAAGGCAACCCTCCAGCTCTAAGACTGCCAGCACGTTGCAGTGAAACCTTTAACAGCTGCCTGATGGAGCTGAGCCCCACAGCTGTGGACAGGAACCTTCACAGACCAGCCAGGCTCCTCTGCCCTGATGTCACCCAGGTGAAAGCCTGGTTCCAGACCCACCTGGGTTCATACAAACATAAACTGCTCTATATTACTTATTTATCTGAAGCGCATTTAAATACCTGGAAACAGTATTCAGCAGTTTTAAAGATGTGTAATATTTCAGGCTGATAACATCTATCACACACACAAATTATAACACCTACTTATCCTGAAATCTAACCTTTTTCAGTTGCATCACTGAAATCTAAATATTTTTAGCTTTATGCATGTGAAAAGGCTAAACAGTCATTTTGCAAATATACCTGATCTCTCTATACCCTTTGAAAACACAAAAGTTATTTTTCAGAAGCCAGCATATTCAGTAATCAGTTAAATTACAAGCTACTTCTTTCAGTGAAGATCAGTAATAATCAAAATGTTCACATGCAACAGCATAATTTTCCCCAAGCTTTGGAGTTATGCTTTGCAAAATGCAACAACTTTCCAAAATTTGGGGTCAGACAAATTAGTTACTAGGATCAAAGCTGAATCTGTCAATTTTGACAGCTTTACTGAGAAGAACGCAGCTTGCTTCTAGCAAGGAGTTTTATGAGTGAAATTAGAATTTCACAAAATATGCCTTTATGCAGCCCATAAAGGAAAAAGTCTGAACTAAAATACTCTATTGATATTAAACACACATACAGCCTTATGCTGTTTGCTGCGTGCTCCGAAGCCCATAGAAAAGATAAAAATCAACAGCTGGAAGGCATCATGCCTTCCTGCAAGGCTCTCCCTCCTACATAAGCATGGTCAGGAAAGGGACTATGGTGGTGTTGTAATAAAGCCCTTGGAAAACATGGAAGATATTGTTGGAAGGTAATTCTGCTGTTTGCAGTAGTCATTTATGCTCCCTGCCTAACCCCTCCTTGGAGAGCAAAGAACACAGGTGCAGCAGAAGTGTTTGCTGAACTGTGGCCCCTCCAGAAGCTCTGGGGTTATTTAAGAATGAGGAACAATGTTTTTAATTTTCAAAGGAAAATATTAGTGGAGTTGCCAGGAATCAGCACAGAGGCTTCTCATGTTGGATACTCAGTTACACTGAGATCTGTCCTTGGAGCCCAGGGATGCAGATGAGCCCATAGCTTTGCACAACCATCCTAAGGCTTTACCATTGAAGCTAGTTCAATGTTGGTGCTTTGGAGACATTTCCCCCCTTCCTGTACACTTTCCCAGAGCTGGAAGATCAAACAGCACAGTAAGTTTGCAGCTGATATTTGTGCAAATTATCTGAAAGTGAGTCAGATACATCATACTGCCACGACTCTATTGACTACTGGACCTGAAGAGCATATTCTTTTTTGTCCGTCTGTATAAATCTGCTTGAAAATGAATTGCCTTTTTATTATATTTTAATTCAGACACTTGCTCTGATGGATCAGGTGAAACTTCCTATTTTGTCTTTCAATGTCATCCTTGTTGCTCATTGGGGATCAAGATGAGTGTTCAGAACAAATGCCTCGTGGAGGGAAATGAATGAAACTATCATCAGAGAATCAATTATTTTCCAAGAGACCAAAAAGAAAAAGGACAAGGTATTCTGGGGTAAAAGCCATGAGGGGAGGGGAAGTGCATTCACAACCACAAAATCAAAGTCAGAAGAGCTCTCCTCTCCTCCCAATCTCTTTAAATGACAAAATCATGTGCAAGTCAAATTCTGCAGGACAGTACACCTGTGTTTCCATAAACTTATAAGTAAGTGCAGAGAATTTCCTGCTTTGCTGTCAGAAATCCTGTCCTTTGTCAGCTAAAGAGCACACAGGAGGATTGTTTCCCTTCCTTCTAGACTTCTGTGGCATTTCGTTGAGGTACATACAAAATTTTCCAGGCTCTTTACACCAGAAGTCTTTGACCAAGTTCCCACTGACTCCCTTCATTTGAAGTGATTCCTCTTCCTATACATGTTTTGAGCTCCCCTGCCTTTTCCTAGCGTTTCTGTAGAGTGCTTTGTCATGGCTTGTCATCTGGCAGAGACTGCTATGGAGTCATCTGCCAGAAGAGGTATTAACCATCTTTAGAGTTGTAGGGACTGTCATTTTTAAACAGGATAGTTTTCAAAAATCACTGGAGATTTTCAATGGAACATTATTTTTCTTTCCATACTGGATGATTGCAATGGAAATATAATGTTCCCACGCATGCACAAATAAAATCATCAGCTTTATATCTCCTCCTGAGCCTTCATGAAATTACACATTTTACGGGAAACTCATGAAAGACTGTTTTAGCATTTATTCTTGACATGAATTCAGAAATCGAATGAAAAGAGCTGAAAGTTAACACCTTTGTTGAGCTGTCAAAAAGACCCCAACAAAACACAACAAGTCATTCCATAAAAACTACACCAAGAAACCACCATCTATTATCCAAAATGCAGCTCTGGCCGCCACATGCCCCTGCTAGTCATTGTCAGTGGGTTGCAATTCTTTCTAAAAGATATGTACAGCACTTCTTTTCCTTAGTATTTGTCACAGAAGTTTAACGTGGTTACAAGGACACTAGAAAATGCTTTGCCCCTTCTGGTCTCTGTCTTCATATCACCATTAAAAATCCAACTGGACCCCAATCTTTTTAACCAAAGAGCGAGACAAATAATAATGATAAATCTAAACCAACCCCAAACCATAAAAAAATTAACAAACAAAACATTACCACCATGTCCATAGTTTTTACCCCAAAAGTGGCAAAAGGGATTTAGTTACTACTACATGAATAGTGACTCATATCAAACCTGATCAAACACTATTTCAGCTGTATGCAGCTCCTAAAGAGGAAAAAAAAAATAAAAATATAGGAATGATCTCCTGAATGAGATGTTAAATAATACACATTAATCAAACACTGTAACCAGATTCACACAGAGACGTGCAGTCTGACAAGAAGGCCCATTTATGCAAGCAAAAATGTAGGGAAAAAATACCAAAAGATCTGCTGCATACTTTTTCCAGTTTATTTTTCCCTTTTTTACCCTCTCTGCACTAACAATTTTTAAGAGGCCAAAGATACTCAAAGTGAAATGTCACCATTCTTACAAGCTTAAATAAACTATTTATTAGCAGTAGACTAAGTATTCTGAAGAAATTTATTTGCCCTGGCAATAATATTTATAAATGACCTATGAAATATTATGACACTGTACCAGTAGCATTGCAGTTTGCCTGGGAGGATTTAGTTCCAATCAGCAAGTGCACTTAGAGGGGGGAAATATTTCTGTACAGGGCCAGTGGAGTGCACAGGCAACACTTGGGAGAAGATGAAAGGGCTGTAAGTACAATCTTTTCTTTGACACCAGCAATAAATAAATATAGAAGCAATAAATAAATAAATCATTCAGCTTCAACAGACATGCAGCCATTTTATGGTCCCCATCAACTGAGTCTCTGCTGCTTGTCATGGGGAGGTCTAAATGCAGTGTGGCTAAAACAGGGAGCTGAGATCCCCAGCCACAGGATGGCGAGGGCTGTGAGGCTCCCAGAGGGGGAACACAGGTCCCCATTGAGCACAGGGACACACGGGCTGCTCTTTACACTACTTTTTTTGACCAACTCACCGAGGCAGGAACAACAAGAGAAACCCAGCAATTAGGAATTCCAAACAGAACTGCTATTTTAAGAACAACAAACTTCATTAATGGCTTGGGGATGGAAGGTGGGGAGCATTTAGAATTAAAAGGCATAAACACACATAAAGGTGTAAAATTCAGACTACTTAAATGTTAATAAATGCTATACTTGAACACACACTTCCCTAAATGACACAGAAGCTAACATCTATTTGGCTGTATGCTACAAAGCTGTTTTAAAAAGCAGCTCACATCAGTGTTATCTGTCCTCCACCACAGGACAGATAGAAACTTTGCAAAAAACCAGATGATTAATTCTAAAACTAGATATTACTTCTTCAGACCCTGATGGCAGTTTTGAGCATGGAGGGAAATACAAATAAAGGACTTATGATTTTGCATCTTCAGTTAAAGTCTTACGTTATTTATGGGGGTTTCTTTTAGTAAATGAGTCAATACACACACACACACACACACACCAAAACATCACTTTCTCCTGCAGTATCAGGTATACCACTGGGAAAAATCACTAAAATATACAGATATGAGAAAACAGCTTGCATCTCCATCTTTATTCCCACTGAAGAAAAAGTTAAGAGAACTAGCATTTTTTTATGTGGCACACAAAAACATTTATTTTTTTATGTGGCACAAACAGAAACACCTCCTTGGGATTTAAGCACAGAAGACATCATTTGTAAGAGCAACAGTCATGTAGAACATAACATCTACCTAAAACACTGTATCTAAAGAAAGCTGTATGAGAAAGAGAGTATGTATAAAGTAGTTGCTGAATTCTATTCTTTCCCTCTCATACCATGTTTGCTTTATTCCTACTCCATTGTGAAAATGCATATGACTGACACAGTGACACATAAAGCCCCAAATCCCAGGCCCTTCGGAACTTCTATCATGGGCTCTTAGACTGATGCAGTAGATTTCTGTGAATGCTTTTAAGTTTCCGAAATGTTCTTAATTTGCTACCTGGATTTTTTTTTTCCTAGCTGACCCCTAGTTCTTTGCACACCAAATTTTAACCTACCTAAAGCAGAAAGCCCTACTGAGATGTGGTCAGGAGCAGGTCCCAACAACGTGCAAGGCACAGGGTGTGTCACGATTTTCATCTTGACAAGAACGTTGAGCCTTAGCTCACCTAGGGAGTGGTCCTGGACATGAACCTCTACAAACTTGGCCCAGGTTTCCTGTTTATAACCAAATAAGGTGTCTTTTGCTTGGTTTGAAAAACAAGCACAGAACTACCCACTGCTGATCTTCAATGTCTGCTTCCCAGACCCACTTCTCACAGTGCACAGCTATCTGTACGTCTGGGGTTGTTTGTCAGGCTTATGGGAGTGTAAGGAGGTGGGTACAGCAGGATTTTTTTCCTCCTGACCCAGGAAAATGCAGAAAGCATTTCTCAAAGTATGACATCATAGCAGCTAAGGCAAAAAACCCCAGACATTCAGAATCATGGGACTGCCTACAAAATTTCATTGGGATTCTTTTTATTTGTCTCCTCACCTTTAAGCATTTGTGCTGCACCCCTGCAAGCATTCAGGATTTTCTCTGTGTAAGGTCCAGATGCTGTCACATAACCACAATTTAAACTATGGGACATTCCTCTGAGCTAGGCTTGGAGGAAAGCCCCATTTTCAGAGGAGGTGTGCGATGAACCAGTAAACTATTCTGAGACACACACCTGCAGCCTTGGAGCAGAAGACTTTGCACCAAAGCTGTCACCTGCCCACACCCAACACCCTGGACACTGGCCATAGGAAGACACTATCTGCATGTTTTTGGACACCAGCATCATCCACATTGCAGAGCTGCTGCTGGTGAGCTCTGACTACCTGCAGATGCCTTCTGGCAGGAGAGACCTACAGGCCAAGTTGTGTGCTGGGGTTGAGATGGGGAGCAGATATGACATGGGGGTGGAAGTGCTGCCCAGTCTGGCTCCACACAGCAGCATTCTTGCACCTGCAGTGGAGGACTAGGGCCTTTTTCCTATGCTTGCTGTCAAACACAGGTATCAGTGGTTCATGATTTAGAGATCGGACCAGCAGGTCAAATCCAGTATTCAGAGCTCAGCGGAAGACCCAATACAATCCTAGAAATGAACAATACTCAGGCCAGGTTAGGGGGTGAACATGAGATGGGGTTTCAAGAACCCAGCTCAACATGTGTGAGACTTTAGAGGTTTCTCCTTAGCCCAGGCTGAGTGACAGTCAACAAAGGAGCAAAGATCTATCTGCTCTGAGAAACAACAGGCTTTTTTGGCGAAACAGATCAATCGTATCCCTCTCCCAGCTTTTTCTTCAAGAGATTAAATTGCATCCACCTTTTCCCTTTCTTTCTTCTTACTCTTTCCTCCTCCTCCCATTAATCTTATCTTGCTGCCTAATCTTTGTGCTGGGGCTGTGTGCATCTTGGAAGTGCATGTACATCCTCTACAACAAAGAAATGTAAAAGAATCATAAATGGAGGCTGATACATTAAATACAAGTAATATTTTGTTCATTGCTGAATCTAACTTGGTCCACTCTGCCTGCTTATTCTAGTTAAATGCACATGTCAACATATAAAAAGTTATTTCAGACTGCAGCATTTCATTACCCGAGCCAAGCCAAATGAACACAGGAATAGCAACAGTACACATGCCAAAGAAAATGAACTTTTTTTTCCTCCTACTGTGACATTTTTGAAGGCAGCCAATTATACATTAAAAACATCATGAATGAGCAGTGTAATTTTGGAGCCATAACTTAAAGTGAAGTATTCCTTTAAGTATGAAATTAATATAATCATGACATTTTAACAGTTTTTCATGGTCCTGCATTCTTCTACAAGGACTCATTCTAAGTAAACCTATATGCTATATAAAAAGACCACAATAATCTTTTCCCACTAGTAAAATTGCTACTCTTATGAGTGTTACATATATAGGAGTTTTTACATACATAAACATAGTGTGGTCACTTGTGGGATCTATAGATTACATTGGGGGCATATTAAGGGAGTAGTGCATGTGCCAAATTTGTTGGCGTGTTTTACAGTGTCTAGATTTTTCTATCCTGTGCTATTTCGTACATTTCCTGCCCTGACATAAATGACCTCATTAACAAGAAATTTTAATAAGTATACAGATTTTTCTTCTTTTTATTTCAAAATCTGAACTTTGTTGGCTACAGCTTACTTCTATTCTGTGACCCCCCTCTGTATGTGTACCCTTGAAGGAAAAAGAGAAGGAAAAAAATAATAAAACGAAACAAACTCGTGCTCACACAAGGGAGTCTTCTGTTGAATGACATAACCTGTACTCCCAGCAGTCTTAACTATGGTCAGCCTGCCCGACCAGCTAGCAAAATTAAGCAAATGCAGAGAAGATATTTTGGGGATTGAAAATTACTTTCCAAATACACACAGTTCATTTTTGCCTTCTAAGCCAAAGAAGGAAATCTCACAGCAGCATATGGAGTACTCTATTCCCTACATATTAAAGTTGTGCTGGCTTTACAGCAGTTCCAGTCACCATTCAGTATCTTACCCCCCAAGCAGATATGCTTAACCACAGGATCAGGAGTCTGTTTTTGCAATCCTAAGTCAGAGTAAAACTCATTGGGACTCCAGGATCTGACCCACTTGCAGTGATCCCTATGGTAACAGTTATGCTGGAGCTGTTCTCAGCATCAGAAACAAGGTTTTGGTTTGGATTTTTTTTGTTCCTCTGGACAGTGAGTTCAGAATGTGTTACAGGAAGAGAGCTTGGAGTACCTACCAAAAGCTCCAGTCAGCAATAATAGCAATAGTCACTATTCATAGAGCACTGTAAGTCCTTTTTTGACTCTAAAATTTGAGGCTGAAATACATAAAATATAAAAGACAGCCAGAAAAAGAAATGTAGATGCAAAAATTAAAAATACAAATCAGAGCTCTACATATTGACAAATTCATGCACCTGCACATTCAGTTAACATATATCAAAAAACTGCTGATTAAGGTAGAGCCATGAAAGGGTGCAGGACCAGTCTCAAACGAAACCTGGCCTAAAGCATGATTCTGAGGTCAGGCTCCAAACTTCTCTAAGAAAATCTAATCTGTTTGCAACTTCTACATCCAACAAGAGCAACTTCATGTTCCACCTCCATCCTTCTCTGTCAAACTACCATTTCCCAACCTCATTTTCCTGCCCTGACCACCTTCCAGCCATCTCCCCAGCCTCACAGCTGCCTTCACCCCATGCTGCACCAGTGTTGTTACCCTGGGGCAGCTGCCCACTAATTTAATGATGAGGGTGAATGGAGAGGTCAGAGCTGAGGGGGGCAGAGAAATGGATATCCTGAGGGCACTAGTGTGGTCTTGCCTACCTAACCATTCATTTCTGAAGCTGGATATCCCATTTATATGGTAATCATACTTATAAATTTGTCTTTGTGTTGAGCCTACTCTTTGTGTATAGTCCTCCTGCCCTTCAGAAAATTGTGTCTAACCCAGACTGATTTCAGGTAGGTGTACTGGTGCTGGGAAAAGACTGCTGTGCTTCAGTTTCTGGGTACTCATCAAGGACTATCCTCTTTAAATGGTACCACAGAATTTTGAAATAAGCGTGGAGAAAGCAACTATTTCTTCTGTTTCACTGCAAATACTGAGGCAAACTGAACACTGCACAAAGATGTTAAGGCTCTCTGCATGGCACCCACTCAATTTTGTTATGAGTTCCAGGTTCAGCCTTCCCCAGGCACGGAGACTTGCAGCTCTGTGGCTTTAGAAACTCTCCAGATACATAGGGAGAAACGTTGTGCACAGACGCTAAGCACCTTGGAAGCCAGTAACAAACTAACATCATTGTGGTAAGGGCGAGGAGGAAATTTAAAGATGGTTGATGTGTTTTGAGTTGCTGTGAAAGAACGTGGGCTTCTGCTGCCTCCTAGGGTATGTCCTGATGGCAGTGCCTGCTGTCTGGGAGATACCTGAACTCGTGTTAAACTTCCTAAGGGCAGTGCAGCTGGCAGTGTACTGATGGTGGCAGAGAGGCCAGGGGGCTTTAGTCATTTGACCATATTCATGGCCCCTCAGCTGTTTTTTCTGCCTCCCCTGGACAGTGTGTAGGGATATAAATCAGTGTCTGCTACAGCTGCTTACAGTCAGCACAACTAGACTGCCTCAAAAAGCCTCACATTTTAAATACATAATGTGCATTTTATGTTCACTCTATTTTTGAGTTTCAAGGCTTCAGAATTTCTGTTTTTCATGTGTACCTCAACAGCAAAGGCTAGTAATAGGCAATTTTAAGAAATCTCATTGTAGAGGAATACATCTGGTCCAGGTAGCTGGGCTCACAAGCTGCAGATAGAGGTGCAGATTGAGTTGTACATGGGTGGGGAGCCCAGACGAGGTCATGGCCTGCCAACCTTTTGGGATAAGGAAGGGCATGGAGGTGGATGACACCTGCCAGGTGAATGGACACTGAGAGACACATCAGGAGTCGGGAATTGTTGATGTTTTGGATAACAAAGGAGATGAAGACGGATGACACCAGTGAGATGGATGGACACAGATATGGGGACAGGATCTGAAGACTCGAGAGGAAGAGCAAGACCTGAGTGTGGGTAGATGTGAGGGTACAAAATCCGCCTTGGAGGTGCCACCTTTGAGCTGGTTCTGTGTTAATGTGCCATGAATAAATGGCTTTATGGAACCAGACACCTGCTATGGGAAACCTGAGGTAGAACCAGTAAGGAAACATGGTCTGACACTGTGAGTGGGGTGTGTGGGGAGCCAGGCTGGGACCCTCGGTCCCAGCAGTGAAAGTCTCTGGTGATGGGGCTGTGACTGCCACAGTGGCTCCTGCATGGTCAGACTGGGAAGTTTCCTTAACATCACTTAAGTGTGTGCTTCCAAATACAGAAACCTTCGGAAACACGCAGGGTAGTAGGAGACTTGTGATATTATTGCAGAGCTGATAGTCTGCAACCTCTGCTCCTGAAGGGGCAAGGAAGCTGTGTGAGCCACATCCTGAATCCACACAGAGACCTGCTCAGACATTTAACCTGACCTGGCAGGAACAGCATAGCCCTGTACTAGCCCACATTTTAAATGACACTGTTTTGGCCATACCTGTTCAAGTTGCTTTACGTGCCTTGCTGCATCCTTCACTCCTTGAAAAACAGCCCTTTCTATGTCCGTTATAGCCTCCTATTTTTGTTAGCATATTTCAGAAGAGAAAATATGACAGAATTTTCAATATTTCTAGTTTTGAAAACACAAAGGCCCAAGGCACTGCCATGGTCCTCATTTAACTGTGGGCTGCAGGTCTCAGAAAGAAACACAGTCCTGCCAATTTGGTTCTTAATGATGCTCCTTAAAGAGGAGCAAGCACGGAGACCTTAAGGCTCTCTATAGCTACCTGAAAGGAGGGTGTAGCCAGGTGGGGTTCGGCCACTTCCCCAAGGTAGCAGATGACAAGACAAGAGGAAATGGCCTCAAGCTGTGCCAGGGGAGGTTCAAGTTGGACATCAGGAAAAATTTCTTCATGGAAAGGGTTGTCAGGCATTGGAATGGGCTGCTCAGGGAGGTGGTGGAGTCACTGTCCATGAAGGAGTTCAAGAAACAACTGGATATGGCACTCAGTGCTCAGGTCTAGTTCATCAGCTGGTGATCAGTCAAAGGATGGACTAGATCATCTCAGAGGTCTTTTCAACCTAAATGACTCTGGGATTCTGTGAAAGCCTGTCAGCACATTTGTAATGTTTATTTGTTCATCTGCATTCTTACACAGTATTACTAGAGAAGTATGACAGACGCAGTAGAGATGGTGGGGTTGCTTCAATGACTAAACAACCTCCTGAGGTCTCCTGTCAGCTGAATTACCCTGTGTTCCCAAGCTATTTTATGGCATCACTTCTGTGGAATTGAGAATGCTGGCTATGGCCTGGCATGGCAGCAGACAGTTTACTTCACAGGTATTTTAACCTGTGAAAAACATATGCTCATAATGAAAAAAGCACAGTTCTTCAACAATAAGACCATAAATCCCTAGATAAACCTCTCAGTGATTTAGTAAAATTTAATTGTATTCTGTTTGCCTTGTACAGCAGTATTCTTCATACTGCTTAATATATATAGCCCATTGCAAACACTCAAGAGATTAGTTATAGCAAATTAGACTCAATCTGTTCTTTTGTCCAATCCTCAGCATCCAATGCTGGCCATCAACAGCAGAGAATAGCTCCAGGATTAAACAGTTGTTTCCTTCTGACTCAGCATCACAGTTCTTGCATGAAACATAAATCCAGCTGTTATTCTGGTAACCATTTGAATAATATAAATCTGGGTTTTTCCAGTGTACTTTTCCTGATCAAGAGGAATTAGAGGTCAATATTAAATGACACTCAAATAACATTAAATCTGCCCTATAAATTACTGATCTGAAAAATGTGGTAGGTGAAATAACTACAATAACTCTGAAGTAAGAAGTACTAGAGGAAAATCAATCTTTTTCCTCAAGAAAAATTTGTGTCCTCTGTGAATTCTTCATTATGCTGGAATATATTTCATTCAAAATCAGAACAAAATATTAATTTCAAACAAATGAATTAAAAACAAGCCTGTCCAACTCAATTGCTCAGAAAATCAGAGTATTTAATCCCTATTCTCATTTTCAGAAAATTGCTCTGAAGTGTAAAAGCTGGAAACACTTTCTTTAAATATAAACTTTAAAACTCAGTTCCGCAAAATGTGACACTTTCTCAAAAAATGTTCCATTGGAAACAAATTGTAGTTTTTCAGATGGAGAAACGTTCCAAAGAAAAATTCTCAACTTGTCTGTAGGGAGGGCAGTACTTGCAGTGTTCAGCAATAACCAACTAAGAATAGCTACAAAATTTATTTTTGAAAATAGCTTTCTAAATTAAATTGTTTAACATCCGCAATAATTGGAGATTGCAAAAACCATTCAAATTACTTTTTTTTTGATCATCAAATTACAATTTTTAAAACACCGCTCAAGAGAAATGACAGGTGTAACGAATTCATACATTTTAATCCTTTTTCATTTGAACAGGATAGAAGGATTGTTGAAATACTTCATTTTCACATTATTAGAGACATTATGTTTTGGGGTCCAGGATCATGAAGAACTTTATGTTTATTTAGCATAAGCTATTAAAAATTACACAAAACAGAACTAAAATACTTGTGGCTGATCTAATTTCTGTTATTCTTTGGAGATTCAGATTAAAGCTCTTTGTGGGAGGATATGACTCTTTATCAAAAAAAAAAAAGAAAAAAAAAAGTAAAAATTTCCAAAATACTCCTAAAGTAAAAGTTTTTCTTTTTTCACCCAGCAGAAGTAAATACATTTCTTTATTGCATCATAAACAACAGAACTACCAGAGCTTTGATTCCCACACATTTGAGGCTGGACTCTCTGGCACCTGGGAAGAGCCATGCTCATGCTGTAGTCTTTTCTTCTGGGAGCAGGGGGATTAACAGACTGTCTGTCCTCTACCCAGGCACTTATTTCCTCTAAAACTTACAGGAAATCAATGTCTCTAAGCTCATGACCCTTTCCTCAATTTTGGTTAAAACCACTTGTGATGCTGGGAAGGTTTTGGTGGAGAAGAGGAAGAGATGGACAGGCTCCCTCAAGCACAGCCTTTTTGGTCAACACTGCCGTTTCCAGGACCTTTTCCCTGAAGGTTAAACAGCTGGGGGAGCATCAGTAAGGGTTAGATTTTCAACGTTGTAATAGACCGTGAAAGATTCCCTTCCCAAAGGTTATTTCCCAGCAGCCCGAAGTCACTTTGCTGTTTCTATCCTGCTTGGTATTCCCAGTTAATCCGTGAGCTCTTCTCAAGGAGCGCTAGTGCAGAGTGGTACACCTTTTGCAAGTGACTCTCCTCCTTTCTTTCTACAGGTGAGGTTTGAGCCCAGCTGATCTCAGGCTGCTCTGCAGCATAAGGCTGGGAGACTCCCCCTGCCCCAAGCCCAGCATGCTCCAGGGTGTCACAGGCAGCATTTGCTGGATGAGTTTGCTTCCACCAGAGCAGTTTTAGCCAAGAGAGCAGAAACAAAACTAGATTGCACCAACTGCCTAATCAGAGCAATCCTTGAGACTGCTATAAACGAGATGGAAGTATTCAAGCTGGATCCTAATCAACAGTCAGCGCAGTCACTGGGGAGCAGACACTGCCATCTGCACGCTCATTTATTGGGCTTTGGAATTATTTAAGGTTTGATTTATGGTGGTGAATTGCATCCTGGCAAATGTTCACTATACGAAACTCTCTGTTCCCTCACCCATTAAAAATCGCGGCCTGATCCATGTGAAAGCTTCCTGCTGAGTTCACTACATTTTGGATCAGGCCTCTGGGTCTAAAGACTGGCAGATAATATTCCATTTCTGTCCAGTTTTTTTGCTCAGATTTAGAAGAAGCTCAAGTGTTTTCCATCAACATTTTTATGTTTGCTTTTGGGAGAATCTTCACAGTGGGTCAGGTTACTGTGATATAGGAAGGATGACCCACACTGACGTATAAATTTTCCAAAGGATCTCAGCCTCAGGCAGACATCTGCCTCAGAGAATTTCAGCCCAGATGGCTGAAGCTTGGCAAAGATGTAAGGAACTGAAAATAGAGCTCTGTAATGGAAAGTGGTGTAGAACCTTAAAAATGGGGGGGTGCTACCAAGTACCAAACATGATAAAGCTTCACAATAGAAAACATAAGGGAAGAATTGAAGGAGGATTCTTTCTGTTATACTTCAGAATATATGATCTGCCTCTTCTTTTACTTGAAAGGCTATCAGAATTAGCTCTTACTTTTCCCTGATCCATCAGAAATTACCATCACAACCAGAAAGCACAAAACCAGCCTTTCCCTCTCAACTATATTAAAAAAGGTTTATCTGAGAAGCATAAAACTGTCCCCAACAGTCAAAAGGAGTCAGGGCTGTGATAGCTCTTTTGCATTGAGAAGTCAGCTAGCAAATTAGAAAAGCTGTGCAGCTGAGATCTAAGCAGTTAAATTATCATTACTTGGTTTCCAGATTAAAAGCCTCCCGTGATGTTTCAGTACAAGAACATATGCACGATTTCAGTTCTACAGTACCTTAAATCCCCAGCACACCACAAAGATTCACTCAGTCACAATAGGTGAAAACCGTAATTTCACTCAGATTAATTCTGAAATTTTGGAGTCCCCATTTCTGCTTTCACCTCATCTCAGTCAATTCGCTCCTGATGAGCAGGATGTGAAGACATGGGCTGGAAAATTGTTTAAAGCCAAGAGATTTGCTGCAATTTACACCTATGTAAATCCTGGCTAATTTCACCAGCATAAATGGAATCACAGTTTGTCTTCAAGCATCAGGACTTTTATTTGTTTGTTTGATTTGTTTTATTTGGTGACATTAAAAATGAAAATCCAATTACATTATGCTTATTGTGCAGAATCAATGGATTTATGCTGGACTGCTCTGGAGCAGATGAGATAAGGCTTTGACTTAAGTAGGTAAGAACACATAACGCCTATTTGCCTAAAAAAAGTCTTCTGAAAAGCTTTATATTATGGAATGACTCCATCTTTACAGAACTGGGGGTAAACAATATACAAACACCTTAGTGCCAGAATGTGTTTTTGTTAACAAATGTGTTTATTTCAGACATACTTGCAAAACCTCATAAATGCAGCACACTGATTTTGCAACTGACTCATCATGCACCAATATTCACCTTTTTCCTTTTTTTTTTATTTATTTTGTTTTGCTTTGCTTATGGTTTCTTTGGTGTTGGGTTTCTTTGTCATTGTGGGGGTATTTTTTGTTTTGGTTTGGTTTCTTTTTTTTAATGCATTTCAGTTATGCCCATCACCTCACAGAAAAATTGGGGGTTTATAATGGAAATTCTGACCAGGCTGTCACTATGGTGGTGCTTGCAGGCACTGTCATGATAAATAATTTACTGTTTAATGACTCTTGATGTAATCACAGCAGGAATTACGTTCACTAACACCCATCTCTCCATTGTTACCCAGGGGGAATAAGATGGTAGAGCAACACCACTCTTCTTTTAGCCCATCTTTTTAGCTCCCAACTCAAAAATGAGTGCTAAAATTGGTAAAGAGAGAGTTTACCACCACAATCCAACCTCTACATTTGTTTATATTGGACAACACTTTTGCTCTGGCTCACATTACTCAGATGGATAAAACTCAGAAGGGTTCTGCTTTACTGCCCTGTTTTCTCTTAGTGTTTCTGCATTTTTTAAATGCTACCAAATGGTTGCTTTTGGCTCCCTGCATTATCACATGTTGTCTATAAGTATGGAAATAGTTATGGTAATATGGACGTAAATCATAACTGTAAATACCACATAAAGAAGACTGCCATATAATTATAAAAATACCTAATAGATTTCTTTTTCAAAGACAACACAGCTGTCCTTTCTAACCTTTCATTTGCAGATTCTTTTCTCTCCTGTTTTTATTTATAGGTTGCCGTGCAGTTTGACATAGCACACCATGATTTTTGTTTCTAATTTTGAAAAGAAGAGGAAAAGAAAGAATACTCATTTCATCATAAAGAAGCATTAGTTTACAATTTTGAAAAGAAACTAATGCCAGCTCTAGAACATCATCTTGGAACCAAACTCCCCCTTAATACATTTCAAAAGAATCTGTCAATGGCTACATACCACAATATAAAATTAAACCCTGCCATCAAACTAAAGAAGGGGTCGGCCAAATGGCACACATCACGTGTTGGGAAAGAAGCCTCATTCTTTCTCCAAACATTTCAGTGTTTTTGTGAAAAGAACCACACTAAGTTACTATGTTGACCACAACAAAATAAGATTTTTATACTCTACTCAGGGAAAAACAAGTTAAAAAATGTTATGGGTAAACTTATACTATGCAACGTGCCATGTCAGTAAAGGGAGTAAAGCCTTACACAGCACTGATGTTGCCAAAATGTTGCCTGAAAACTGTCACCGTGCATTGTACCCCTTTCTAGTCAGCTTTGCAATGCTTAAAGGCAAAGTCAATTTCAACTCTGCTTTGTGTTGGACTCAAATGGTGCTTCATCCTACCAACACTTAACCATCCGAAATGTAAGCTTTCCTCTCCCTCAGTTTACAAAAGGAGTAATTATGACTTTATCCAGAACAACACACAGCTCTGACTCGGTGTAATATATTCTGATTCCCTTTCAGAGAAAACAACTACAACAAATGAACTGCAAAATGCTGGTGGGAAGGATCAATCCAGACCAGAGGTGTGCTATTAGCTTATTGATACAGCTTATTTAAGCAGATGAAGTGTTCAAATCCACACTGCATTTTTATCAGTCTACACTAACTGGCCTTTGTACAAAAATGTGTCATTTTATCAGATGTGTCACTCTGTTGGGAGGCTGCCATGACTATACGGGGTGACTGAATGTTAAAATAATTTCTCCAGGGGAAAGAGGCTGATCCCAAAGGTTTTCTAGTTCCAAGGGGGAGATCATTTTTCACCACCAGCTGAAGCCTGATGTCAGACATGCCCTTGCTTCATTTATTCTCCTCAGAGGTTGAAACTCAGCTTGTCCTTCCTGTCTCCAATGTTGTTTCACATTTGGGCACATAGCAGCTACTACACAGTGAACTATTAGAGTAGGAGACCCCATGAGACATGGGAAAATAGTTTAGGGGAAGCAGTCTGACAGCAGGATGCAGTAGTTTCTATTGTCCCATCAGAACAGAGATAGCTGGGAAGCTTTACTCTGTATTCACTAAGTAAACATATGTATTTTAGCCTAATGAGCCAAAAAGATGCAAATACAAAAAAAAAACCAAACCAAAACCAAAAACCAAAACCCCCCAAAACAACAAAAGCAAACAAACTAAAACCTATACCACCAATGCCCCAAACAAACCAACACAACAATGTTTGCCTTTTTCATCACCATGTCCACTTTCCTAGCAGAACAATGAGAATGAAGCCCTGTACACCTGAAAGAAGATTAATTTGTACTGAAAGAACAAATAGCCTGGGTTACCTCAGATTCTGCTGTTTTATATTACATTTGTAGTTTGGTCTGAGAACATAAAGGAAGCTGCAATGATTGAGTCATCTTATGAAAGCATCTTGACAGGTTTTTATTCCTTTTTAGGTGTTTTCTCCAGAACAATAGGCAGAGAGAAAGGAATCACTAGGTTCCATAAAATAACTAAAGCACCAAGTTCAATTCTTCAAACAAAATAGCAGCTAAGTCTTGCCCACACTAACGGTTTGAGCTTGCACCAACTATATTTAGATGTTGTCTAAATGAGGTTGAGGTGGCTACACCACTGGGTTTTTTTAACTTGCATGACTGCTGTTCTGAGAGTATTGCTGTGAATCCATGCTACAGACTTGTTACCACATGCTTACAATAGACATTTAACACGAGAAAGTGAAACCATGTGGCTTCATCATCTCTAAACATTTACACTGAGGCAGCATTGATGAAAATGATAAATTTTGGAATCAGCTGGAGTTCAGTTTACTGGCAGGTTTAAGCTGCAAAGGCAGAACACAAGCAGGTATATGCAACAGAGATCAGTCACTGTGGCACTTACTGCATACACTAGTATCTCCTGTAACATTCCTCTTCTTATGCCAAGATGCCTCTGCAATACTCTAAGTAAGGCTTTGAAATAAAACTTCCCAAATTCACAGCACATTGTGCTAAAACTGGACTGATGCCAGACACACTAAAAACTTTCTCACCTCTCTTCATAAATATGGAGCAGTCAGGAGACCATGAAAAACTGCTTCCAGAGGTATTTACAATACTAGCAGTACTTCTCACGCAAAGCACTCTAATTATTATCATAGATACTTTTATTGCTAAATTTTCAAATCTGTATTGTGAGTTACTCTCTACATGCATATTAAAGAAATCTGAATGAACTACTGGTGCAAATTTACAGATTATACAGAGGCTAGAGAGTAATTTATCTCTTTTGAAGTGAATTAAGGGAATCTGAATGAAAGCCATTTAAACTTCAAACAACTGTTTCCACACAAGGGACCAAACCACTTTAAAAGTTAACTCAGATGATTTCTCTTTATCTGTGAAGCTGATTCTCTGACACTGTCCAGGAAAGCTAAAAATGAAATAAAATCTATCCTTTGACAAGCAGTGTTACATATTTCCAGTGTTGTTCTAGCAATGATCATTAAAAATTAGGCAAAAGATGGTATTAGTTTAATTTCAATTTCTGCTTTTTGGCAAGGTGCACAGTTCTCAATAATTATGAAATTTTTCCTTCCTCTTTCCGTCTCACTTCACTTCCTCCCAAAAAAGTGAAAGGAACATTTGCATGACAAATTTGAGTGACACAAGGCAGTGGATATGTGAAATTCAAATGGACTTCAGCCTTTACATCCTGCCACACAGCAAAGATACTGTGCTGCTCCTGTCTACAGAAATCACCCTGTTCTAGGGACACCAGCTCTTAGAGGCAGGCAAGAGAGCTGACCAAAACACTATTAGAGAAACAGTCTTAGTTTTAAGCAAACTTGTGTTTTTTTATCACTTGAGTGAGAAAAGCTCTTGAGGATGTTTATATTAGGTCTAAAACAATAGAGCCTTTAGTCATACTTCTAAGTAACTCTAAATGAGAAATATATTCTTGGAGAGAAGACTGTGGGGGAGGGGCAGAACAGATACAAACATAACTCCACAGGGGAAAAAAATGGAGTAAACATTAAAGAATCTCAAGATTATTAACCGAGATATCAACTGTTGCTATTTATAAATACTCCTGATATTTGCCTTTCTGTTTAACTCACTAATTCTTGCCTGGCAAATACCTCATCAGTTCACAGACAGTTCCTTTTATACTCGAGAACCAAATCTGATGGCAGGTAAATGGTTAATGCTGAACAACATGCACATGATACTTCATCAACTCCCTTACAAAAATTACGATATTTTTCTTTATTATGGTGCCCTGTAATTCTAAAGTAAATCATGCCAAGATACTATCTTGCATGTCTGTAGATCAGATATCATGACTCAGAAAAAAAAAAAGCAAGCTTTCATGCACTTACCTTATCCTCTAGCCGGATCAGTCTGGCTCCTATACTATAGTATCCTTTGTCTACCCCTTTTTCTAAATAAAGAAGAATAAAAATGGGACATCCATTAGGTGGAGAATAAATTCAAACTAAAAATTATATCTATGGTATTTAAAGCAAAAAAAGAAGCTGGTAATAATAGGGTAGCATAAAAAACATGAACACAACAAGAAAGAATTTTTGATGGTGAATGGAAGTGAAATAGAGCGGTTGGAGAGAAGGAATTAGTTTGTCTAACTGGCAAGATTAACTTTGTCTAAAGGACAACTTGGACCTTGGTAGAAGTAGTCTGTGGACATGAAGGATTAGAGACAGTGTATGTGGTAACTCATTTCCTTGTTTAATTGTATCAGCACATTTAATGTAGCTAGATGGAATAGGCCTAGTACTGGGCTTACCTCCTATTTTGGATATCATTGGCACAAGTGATACACACTTGCTGTACATAAAGAAATTAGAATAGTTTTCAGCTGAGGTTATACATGTAGAAGGCAGCACTGTCCAGGGGTTCAAGGGCTGGAGTGACAGAGATAGATCTATCTGTCTGTCTGTCTGTCTATCTATCCTATCTCCTCTCTGCAAATGCATGACACTGCAAAAAGCCTTAGCATCTCCATCCTCATTTTTTCTCCTACTCTTTATGAGACCTGGTCATTAAAGCCCAGTTGTGCATTTTGTTTCACTCATATACTGCAAATAGTGGGATTGGGATCCCAACTGTGTAAAGTGGGGTCTATCCTTTCTATTGCAAAGGAACGCCATAGTTTTGGGGCGTTATTTCACAGGGAATGAAGTACAAACCCACATATATTCTGACCTGTGATAAAATATTCACAAGAAAAAACCCATTCCCCATTACTAAAGTAACTTAGCCTATGTCAATGGAATTTGCACACATTTTTATCTGCTGAACTATACTTCCAATGCTGGGCTGGAGTAATTGATGGTTTCATAAACTACTGCATTTCTATGAGTGATTGAGCTCTGGTTTTTAAAGCTATTTAAGTCAATTTTGCATAGGGCATGATCAGAACATGAAGGACTTGCTGGAAGACAGGCTGAGATATGAATTTACAGTGCATCAGCATGCAGCATAACCGCCTGTATGCTCATCCTGCAGGGAACTCAGCCTTGCATTTCTCAGTGAATAGTACTTGCATTAGCATTAGCAGTGTCTATGCCTGCTAGTGACATATGTGCACCAAAGTTCACCTCAAGGTAATTTGTACTCTGTGCACCACAGCCTTAGAGGAAGACTTTAGCAAAAAGCAATGTTGGCAAGAGTACTCTTCATGCTGCCCTTCTCCTCTAAAGACCACCAAGAATATTTAAAAGGTCATGGACCCTTAGCAGCTCTGTGCAGGCATTAGAAAAGAGAAATGTTTCATCAGAGAACCTGCAGGAGCAAACACTAAGGAGAGAAAATTCAAAGATTCTTCAAGGGTGCTTTCTGGGGACAGACAATAAATGGCACAGTTTGGCTAATTCATGTGTGCTATTCATCATTCACAACCTCAGAAACTTCTTGAAATATAAGGGGCTGAGGCTCAACTATACCTATATTCATCTCTGCCTAAAATGAAATAATTTCTTCAACTACTTTCTAGTTAGTGAGTCTGTAGACACATCTTTCAAAGTATGTATCAGAAAAAAACATGCCTTTAAGGATTTCTAAACTGGGATGTGATTTGAACAGCAGTGGATAGGTAGTGTTTTTGTTCAGGTCTAAACCCAAGAAGTCCCCCAAATATGCAGAAATATTTCAAAAAAATGCCTTTTTTTTTTTTTTAATAATAAAAGAATAATTTCCTCACCAGCTCTAATTACATCCTTCAGACAATCACCAAGACACTCCAAACCAAGCAAACCAAGTTAATAATGTTTCTTATTTTAGTTATTCTTGAATGTTGTGTGGAACAGAAAACAAGAAAATAGGAAGCAGATAAGTAGCAAGAAGCTATTTTGTGGCATGTGGCACTCCCGTCAGATGAAGTGAAAAGAATGATATACATGCATGTAGCTGTGTCTTGTCCTCCCCTTTACTGGCACGCAGCCTGTTTAAGTCACAAAATGCTGTGGTCTTTCTCAATTTCTTATTAGGCTCCACATAAAACAGCATTCAGCTCTAGTTTACAAGCATTTTGTTCTAATAAAGACCATCCTTAAAAGTACATGTGCTGTGTGCACAATGTGTACACACTTCTGCTTCCTCTGTTCTAAGAAGGGTGAGCAGAAGTTCAGATAATGTTGCTGCAGTACATTTGATTTCTATCTCATGTTTATGTTTTCTCTCTTGAGTCTTTTCAAGATATATAATTTTAGGCTTCCTACATTAGATTATTTGCTTCTACATAGTTGAAAAAATTGCAGGGCTAACTATAAATCTGAAATGTCCTTATTTCTACAGTCTTTGCTTTGCAATCCAAAATAATTTTCTTTTAGTATTGACTTTTTTCTGTTCTTTATGTTGGGCTGCAATAAAACAGATAGATTAGCTAAGCAATCCAGTAGCATATATGGGAAAGGCACAGAGACAAAAGGTACATTGCATGATCATAATGGAAGGAAGAACAATTATTTATAACTGGATGAAAATATATATGGACAAGTTTTAGTTTAGAAATAAAAAGAAATATCTTGAAACAAGCTTGTATAACATGGTTGGTATGATACAAACCCATCATTTTACATACTTAGATTTGAATAACAGAAAACACTAGTATATAGGCAATAGACTTTATAGCTCATGAGACTGAATAGTTGTTGGGTAACCTAGTCCATTTCTCATCTTTATTAATATAGAAATTTCTTCCCTGAAAGCCTGTACCTTCCTGAGTACACATGCTATTCTACTTTCAAAACAACACAATCCTGTATTCATTTCCTAATATTTTCAAAAGCTGGCCCATCTCTTTTCCTAAGGAAGAACAAGGGAAGCCTCTTGTTAAAAATAAAAAAAAATAAATTAAAAACTTTTAGGTATGCTCCACATCAGTTCAGCAGATGATATCTCTTTCTGCAAATGGAAGCACATGATATAAATAACATATACTGACATGAGAAGGAGGAAGAAATCAGGAAAGCAAATCAAATGAGGAATGGCATCATAGCCTTAATTTTTCACACAATTATTGTGTTCCATTTCATGAGAATATACCAAACCTTACAGAAGATAATTTTTTTTCTTTTTTTAGAAAAAATAATTATGGGCAGCATCAGGACAGTGGATGAATGGCAGACAGATGGTCTGAATATTATAAAAGCTGGAAATGACTGCTTTAACACAGTAAGAGCCCTTCCTTGATTTTTGCTTTCATGTACAAGGGAGCTAACTGAAAATTATTGAAATTTATCTGAAAACACTCAATGTCTTTTAAGGAGAAAATGAGGAATTTGAGCATTGTGACACCAAGGATATTCCAGATTCCTTGATATCTCAAAACCCTGTAAAATCTATCTCAGAAAGCAGAACAGCCCAAGAAAGACCACAACTTCTTTCGTCTAACAATGCAAATACAGCCCGCTGGACCTGTGTTTGTTCCAGTTCTGCAAAGGTCCCATGAGGGGATAACTATGATGAGCTTATGGCAAGGTCTGGATTCTTGGGTTTGTAAACTGGGAATGCTGAAAACAAAAGTCAGGATTGTTCTTTTAAAGCACGGATACATAAAATAGCAAATAACAAAGCTGCCTTAGGCATCACTACTTTTGCTTTGAGTCTCTTTTCTTGTCAGCTAGAGCCTTTTAGAACTGATCAGTAGAAGAAATTCAAGAAAATTTAGACATAGTCCTGGATCAGGCACTTGTGATTTCCTTTGGACAGCCTAAAATGTAAACTACCCAAATATTTTAGTTTAGAAGGCTGTACTGCAACACAGAAAAGTTTGCCGTAAAGTTAACTGTTCCATGTTGAAGGTTAAACAGCATACACTGGAAGCAGAAATTTCTAGCTTTTGCAAGTAGCAAAAATCTATCTGAAGTGAGTACCTTGCCAGCTTAAAGACATGCAATCACCACCTCTCAACAAATAAAACAGCCCTTAGCAAAAGATCTGTTGTCTGCCTACCTGCTCCATTTATCCAGCCTCTGAGATGACACAATTTGCTCAAGGAACAATAAAATCAACGTATTAAAGACAAGCCTTGCTCCTCTGGTATGAAATATATCACTTTTCTGCCCTTCTTCTACAAGAAGTTGATAACTCAGTTTTGACACACTATAGTTACACTATGTATAAAACAATTAATACACCAATTTAAAAATTAAAAGCAAGCTTCTTTATTAACTCTTTATTAAGAATGCAGTTTATCACTGTTCAGAGGACCTAAAGAGCAGTAAATTAGCTGCAGATTCCAAGCCCTCAGAATAGGATATAAGTGATATTTCTGCTGGCTCTTTGCATTGAGGTAGATCAACTCCAGAAATGAAATGAACTTTCAGAGACAAGATTGTGGACACCTGACAGCTACAGAAAATATGCAAAGTGATTTCTGGTTTTGATCAAGTTCCTGTGAATTTTGTCTCCAGGAGGAGTGGAATAAATCAGTTCCTGCAGAAATCTGAATATCCACAATTTAAAATATTAATTGATTTTAAAAGATAAACATTCAACGAAGCACATTTATTATGCTTTAAAAGACATGATGATCCAATTTCTTCTTAACATATAGGATAGAAAAATTATCAGAAAGCTTAGGTGGCATTTAATGGGGCAAAAAAGAGGCAAACAATGGAACTGTCAAAATTTTACAAGAAACCCCTTTTCTCCAGGGAGTCCCACCCATGTTATGCAGACCCAAGAGGTTCAGATGAACTACAGATAAACATCAGCTTTTTGTGTACTTTTCTGAACCCAAACACTGGATCTTTTGTTTCACCTTGGCATTATTCTTCACCTTTGCCCCTGAAAAGCTATAGTAAGTCTCAAAAATTGCAATCAAAAGCAGTTAACTCTATTACGTGTAGTGAAGGTCAAGTATTACACTCTTTTCATTTGTATCATTATAGAAGTGTCTACTTTGTTAATTCAATAATTTTATTAATATATGTTTTGTCTCTGTATCAACATTTTCAAATTATTAAGGTGTATGCTTATTATTACAGGAATCTGTTTCACCTTACAAAATTGTGTCAACACTGGGACTGGCTTTCCATGAAACTATGACACAGTTTTCTGGGTATATTCATAAAAATGGGATTCAGGTCTTTGGAAAATTTATTCATTAACTTTATGTTTTTAAATCCACTCCTGACAGTAGGAGTTTCAAAGAACACTAGTAAGTGCCAAGACCGAAAGCAAAAAGGTAGACCTCCTCACCACACATATATGTGAAACTTAAATAATGAAAATTTTTTACAAAATACCTCAGATGTTAAAAGTTTATAGGGGTATCTAGGAAAGCTTGTTGAGAACAAACTATTTTGTACTACTGAATGCACCAAAACCATGTCAGGAAGCCTCTGACCTGCACATGGCTGAAAGGTTACAGGAAGCTCAGAGGGTTATGCACAGCCTTTTTTTACACATTTCCCAAAGCACCTTGCTTTTGGCTCCATCAGAGTCAGGACTGGTCTGACCCAGCATGGCTTTTATTCTGTTCTTGTATCCTTATCTTGTTTTAACACAGCTTTTAGTGCTTTTTATCTTTGAGAAACTAACTTGAAAAATAACAATAATTGCTTCCAGTGAATTCAGATTCTGGATCTTTTATGACATCATTCACTTTTGAAAGGTAATAATACTATAGGCATACTGCAATTACTTTATATAATATTATCAAAGTTGACAACAGAGTTTCAATAACAGCCTGATCCAAAACTCACTGAGGTCACTGGAAAGGCTCCCATTCATTTCAATGGGCTTGGAATCAGACCTCAGGGTTCTTTGAATGGGAGTATAACAAAACAAGGGGGAAAAAGAGCTCAAAAGGAAAATTCTTCTCATGTTTTTCTCCTTGGCAGTTTAATTTTGTTTGCATTGTCATTTCTCCTTTGCTTGCCATCAATACAAAAATAACACAGTCTGGAGGAAACACCCATATTACAAATAAGGCTTTTAGCAATGTCTGGAAAAGTATAAATATCAAATTGAAAATACATTTTCAGTGTAGAGTAAGCCATGCGTTCTGAGGAAAACTCAAGAAGAACTTTTCCAGAGGAGAAAGGAAATGCAAGAGTCTGTTTTCACCTCAGACAGACAAACACTGTAAAAAATAATCACTGTTCATCACTGTTCATCACTGGGGTAATACTGGCAGTAAGGGTTGGATAATACTGGGACTAATTGTAAACTAATACTAGATTCAGTTCTGCAGACCATTTATCTGGAACCACTTATTTTTGTACTCGTGGAGGCTCTCGATAAAATAACTACTAGATGAAATAAATTTTGGTTTTGGTCTAGCAAACCCATAACAAATTAACAGCTTTTGCACCCCTTACTACCATTTTACCTTTCCCAGTCAGTATTTATTCAGTCCATTTAAAGGCAGAGCCGTATGTCTTTGCAAGGGGTATAACTTTGTAGGGTTGGCATGCTGTGGAGGCAGACATCATTCTTAGCAGGGCCATCATCTGGGAGAGCTGTCTCAAAGCAGCTATTCAACAGTAATGCTGCAAGAAAAGACCTCACAAGGCAAACCAGTTGCATGAACATGGATGCCATAATCTCCTCCAGAGCAGAGATTATGGCTTTCCCAGATAACTCTGAAGTCTCTGAAATCCTGTGATGCTCCCCACAGTAAGATTATCCATCACGAATTCTGAGGACAAACCTGGCCCAGGATTTTTCACATAGTAAATCAAAGCAAGAATTTTCAATAAAAAATTATAATGAATCATAAAAAACGTGTGACAGATTTTGACTTGAACTCGCCTCACTTTAATCATCTGGGGCTGTATTTACAGGCTGTCTCTCCAAGATATGGCTGGTAGAGCAAGATTCTGTGTAACTTAGGGTCTACAGGTAGATCATCCATGGACACAACCCCATGGCTCTTCCTTACTACTTCAGACTGTTTTCAACACTTGAACACTTGTTCAAATACACAGACCTACCTAAGTCCCTCCCAGTGGTTACCATGACCCTTTTGACTCAAGATTTGGTGAGAGTAAACTTCCTGAACATCTTCAGCTTCCTAAACTTCTCAGACCGTTATTTCACAATTAGCATCTTTGCAGCCAACACTTTGAATTATTCCTCTCCTCTGAAACAAGAGACTGTTTCATAAAAAGTGGTTCTAACACTAGTCTTTTTGAGCACAAATTGCAGTTCTAATTTGGTAATGTTACATGTGAAATAAAATAATACATTCTTGGAGGTAAGGGAAGTTTTTCCACAAGTTTAGATTGCACATTGTGGTATGAAATCCCAAGTATAAATATTTATAGAAGTATTCAAGCTGACAGATTATTTTCCTGCAGTCCCACATCTACACGGAAAGAAGATCATACTGCTGAGTCTTCTGCAGCAATCAGATGTTGAAAATGTGTTTTGAGAGATACTCCTTGTTCTGGTAATATTAACCATTGATAATACATACGTTTTTAAAGGCTCTGAAATAACTTTGCCACCCTCAATTACACTTATGGTTGTGAGTGCTGACAGTCATGTGGGGATATGGGGCTTCAGTTTCTAAGTCACTTTCGAGCTTGTAGGGACAGAGAATGAGACCGGGCCCCTGAAATTTCAAGTCAACCTCCTTTGAAAAGAAACAAACCCACTCCTTTCAGTTTTCCCCATCAAACACTCAGGTTTCTGATCTCCATGACTCACACCAGAAGATTTCCCCAGAATATCACTGCTCTGCATGGCCATTACATTCTGTTGCACTTGCTTGCAATTAATTAGCAAACCAGGCCTTTTTTTTCTTAGACATGCCAAACTGTTCACCAACATGAGCATGTAGGAGGTTTTTTTATTAGTTTCCCTGTGCAGGCAGGGAAAAAACCCTACATTTTTTATGATGAATTTCATATCACTTGTATCACTTGAGCTTTCAAATCTACCTCAGTTCTTGAATGAGACACCTGATCTTCCTTTGAACTTTCCAAAACTGAAATCCATAGGATGTTAAGAAGTGAAGGAACCTTTTTCAGTGGAATCGACATGTATTGTAACCCCAGAAAAAAAAATATTAGAGAGAATATTTTTGTGGAAGAATTTCCTGCAATATATTTCCACCTCATCCTGCACTGATACACATTTTAACATTTATTCTTGCTTTCCATTTACTCCACTACCATTTGAATGCAAGGTATTTATCTTTACACAGGCATTTCAGGGTTTATTAACAGAATTATATTAATGTGTAATTGGCTGGATTATAAATCCATATTACTGTAGCCAAGGGTATTTTCACAAAGTTATGAATCTAATAATTTAAGATAAAATGCAGTCACTATACCTGGTAGGAAAAGACCTGGCTTTCCTAAGGATTGGTCCAACCTGAAAAGCAAACAGAGAATTACCAGCAGAACAATTACCAAGCAACTTAAAGCCTGTTGCTAAGAAAAGCATGGGAGCACAATTTACATGAAAATTTACAGTAGCTTTAAACCAAAACGAGCAAAAACATGAGACTATCATGACTTTCTGCATATACAGTCAGCAGTTTAGTTCTTTTGAGTTTTTTCTCAAAAATCAAACCATATTATTATTGTTATTTTCTTGAGTACTAATGTTTCTTAGGCTTTCAAGTTGTAAGTAAAGCATAGCTCTCCTTTGTCATATGTAATCTAATAAAAAAGACTATACAAACAGAATGGCTTCTTAATAACATTTGCAACTATTCCTTGAATCTCATGCAGGCGGATTTAATATCTATATATGTTGACACAGTAGATTCCATTCAATAGGATTTTTTTTTCATTTCATTTAAGGGCCAGAGAAGTTCATTCTGGTGTCCCAGTCCATAGCGTTAATTTGTAAAGAGAAAAGCACTTTGTGCAGAAACAGAAGAGTTTTGTGGCAAAATATTTCAGCTGCAAACCCAAAACTCAGAAAAAGCATGTGCATAGAGAAATGTGGGAAGAGAAAAGTTCCAGACAGGGAGGAAAGCACAAGTGAAACAGACTTCTCTCAATTGTGGAGAACCATAGAGCAGGAACAGAAAGGTAAATCATTATTTGAAAGGTTTTCCTTTTCTAAGAAGAGGACAGAAAAGCTTGCTTCATACTATAAACTTCACAGCATGCACCTTCATTTCTTTTAATTTCACTTGGAGAAAGAGGAGAGGAGAATAAAGGACAATTGTAAGTCCGGTAATAAAAAGGGTTAAAAATGACTCCAAGTTAAATCCTCTAGATATTGTGCTCCCTGTTGTGCTTGCAATTTCAGACAATTACTGTTCATTAAGTACACATCTCTCCTAAAGCCAGCTGGCACTAGAGAAATCAAATATTTCATGAGGTAGACAGGGCCTACCTTCTTTGAAGTTCTTTTATCCGAACCATCATATTGAGGTGTCCTTGCGAGTACTGCTCGATCACATCGCGCACATCGTACGGTTTCCGAGCTTGCTGTGAAAGGGGTCATGCACGAGATTGACAGGTAAGTATTGTTCAAATTTGATTTTTATTTCAGATGGGCCTTCATTCTATTTTTTATCTTCCAGAGGTTATTTGCTTGCCATTTTGCAACAGTTGTTGCAATGAATAAAGAATGCGTAGCTGTTGTAGGAGTGCATATTTACTGTGGAGATGGAGCCAAATAATTCCCATTACTGTCAGTCAGAGTCATGTCTTCATGTTACTTCATACTGAGCAAAATATTAGACATTCACAGTGTATTTGGAAAACACAAAACCAAGATGTATAATTTATCTAAGACTATCATGTGTGGTATCTCTTGGCTCATTCCAAAACCATATGTTAATCATAATGTCAGAGGACTGAACCACAGGAATAGGCCCAACTCATAACACTTGGACCCAGAATCAAATGTCTCTAGAGACTAAAGATGTCTGGTGACAGAAATATTGCTGTTTAAGAAACTGGGAGGACAGATGCTTCGCATAAGTCAGAAGACTGCTGCACGTGGATTTTGTTTGTGCTTCTTTGTCTTTCATTCTACCTATGAGGCCAGAAAAAAAAGTTGCAATTCAAATAAAAAAGGATAGATAAAAAATGCAAGAACGTGAAAAAAACTGCCATCTGTCCAGCTTTATTCCCATTCTAGTGAAAATCCAGATGCTTCTGCCAAGCTTTGGTCTCTTGCTGTAACTACTGCGGCAGAATTTTGAAACCAGTCTAGAGAATTTGCATAAAGCGATGTGATTATAAACGGTGCAGCATGGTAAAATTTTAGCAAGTAAAATCAATGTGTGTGTGGTGTAATAAACACAAATTATATCTTTTTGAAAATATCAGCATTTTGAGAGGCATACCAACCCCTATGGGAAATGTGGGGCAAGATGTCTCCCTTTTGGCTCTGACTCAAGAAAAGAAGAAAAAAAAAAAAAAAAGCAAAGGTAAACTGCAAATCTAGTAATTGGAAATTACTGAAAACAGCTCATTAGTCATCTTGTTGTCTGTTTCCACTCTGTCACAGCTTCAGCCAGAGCCATTAGCATGCACCACTGCACACATGCATTGAACACCTACAGTATGTGCTGGAGTCATGCTTGGAAGGCAGCCACAGGATCCTAGAAATTTCAAATGAAAGCATGGAATTGGAATGGAAACAAATCCTGTGAAATGAATGAAGAAGGAAAAGCTCTTCGGGACAAAATGCCTTCCTCGCACTCAGCACTTACCTGCATTATTGCTTTCAGAAGAGTTCGTGGCTTTGGTAGTTGTGTGCACATTTGTGTGCATTAGTGAGAAGAGATACTTGGTGGGGGAGGGAGGTTTCAGCTTTCAGATTATCACCCCTTTTTTTTTTTTTCCCTTCCTTCCCCAGCTCCACATTTTGCAGACGCTGACACATCACTATTTCTGGCCAGAAAAGCAGCCTATTGTCTTCACCCCGAGAAACAGTGCCAATATCACTCTTTAGATTGACTAGTGGGGGTGCTTTGAGAGCATTTTGGCTAAATCCTCTGTCCTTTCCTTTGGACACTCTCTATTTAAACACGATGCATGGCGCAGAGCCTAGATGTGCTGGGGATTTCTCCCCTCCCTTCTCCCCCATGGGCTACTATGTGCATAATTAATTCTACTCATTCCCAACGAAACTTCTCCCTCAAAAGAAGTCCTCTATCTGTTATCCCTTTTACCAAATCATCAGCTCTGAATCGCATAGTTGCAAAGTACTGTACACTGCAATCTGCCTGAGTCCTCTCCAAAGCTTAGTAAAAATATCCTTCCAGCTTTCACCATTTTTATCTCCTCTTTTCCCATAGAGCTTTAGATCTGAGCATTTAATGTTCTGCCAAACTTTGGCACAATCTCTTGCAATGTTTTATTAAGAAATGCTAGTACAATACAACTTAAGGCAGGAGGTAATGGGCTTCCAGGGAAGTGTGGTAAATGCAGAACTTGAACAACTCCTGTAACTTTCATTCTGTTCATAATCTCAAATCCTGGCAATTTGAGCTTAGTAGTCCACATCCATCGTGCTTAGAGCTCCTAATGCAAAACTCTAAATAATATTACCCAGCTTTGAACTTCTAATTAACATGGACAGTTCTATAAACTGTATTTCATTGCCCCGAGAAAGAAAGAAACAGAAAATCATTCCTTCTTCTTTTCCCCTGTTACTAACACCAACTCACAGGATTGTCTCCATAGACTGATCAAGTTCAGTTTTTAAAGCTTGGCAAGACCGCTATTGGCTGACAGCTCCAGAACATTAGGTCTCCAGTGGTTTGAAATACCCTAATTTTTAACCTAACTTACTCACAAACTAATTTTTTTAAAATGTTCCATAATGTTTATCTCTCCGCTATATTTACAGTATAATCCTGCTCTCCTGGGTTTTTTTTTCTGAGTTAAACTGACTTCCCCTAGCCTTCTTTCAAAAGGTAATGTCATTTGAAGATACATGTCTGCATGAGCTTGGGAGATGTATATGCTATTCTGTCTGCCCTAATTCAGAGTCTTCTGAGTGCTGTGAGCTTATCTCAGACTTCTATCCCTTGCAATTAAGTGTTCAGCTCTAATAAAACTTCCCTGAAATGTAGGTTCTTGATTTATGTTTTTAAAACCTCTTCAAAAGGATTATGAAAGTTCATTAACTTGCAGTGGATCCTCTCAGACAAAAAAGCATAAACCTTAAATGGAAATAACAGGGTCTTTGAAAATCAGTCCAGAAGTTAATCTTTCATTTCCAAGGCATTTCCAGCACATGGGTGATGAGAATGATGATACAAGAATCACATTCCAAGAAAGTTTTATCATAATAAGCCTCCGTAAACACACAAAACTAACAGTATTTTCAATGTGGTACATTTAGTCTGAGGCTCTTGTAACCTGATTGAGAAAATTAACACTTTATAAAGACAGCAAATTTCCAGAGGGCAAATGCTCCACAATTTTATAAAATATGGGCTATGATTTGGAAATGTGGACCACAAATGTGAAAGCAACACTACATAACATAGTACTCATCAGGGAGGTCTGTTGATCTGTCAGCCAACCATAGCACACAACTGAGCATCCCCTAACCAGTTGTTATGATCAGTATGGACAGTAACAGTGTTCTTGCAGAAACCTCAAGAGAGTGTTTTCTTCACTTCTTCTAGGAGAAGGGTAAGTATTAGTCAGTGTAGTAAAATGAATAGAGGCCCAAAAAACAAATGCAGTAAGAAAAGAGAAGTGAAAAATAACTATGCTGACTCCACAAATGCAGGATTTTGTATCATACTATATCCATGGATAGTTGACAATTTTGTCCACACCACGAAAAAATTCACATAAGGTAAGTATGAGGCTGAGAACCTAAAGAATACCTTTGGCTTATTACAACTGCATGCACAAAGACAAGTCCACTGTGAGAGCACTTTCGATGTCATATACTTAAACTTACACCAATTGTACTGATAATTAATCATGCTGCTTACCTGAAATTTTCTTCTGGCTACAAAATACTGCATTCTCCTGATGACTTTTACAGCTGTTCGATGTGTTTCAGTTAATCTGCCAAGAAAGACAAACACAGGCATACATCAGTTGGTGGGGGGAAGGAAGCAGGAAAAATGTCTTAATGGAAGATGTTGACTCTAAGCACCAAAATCTATAAATATGTTTTATGCCTACAATGCAAAGCTGTAGCATAGCACACTGTGTGTGCATATATACTTTGTTCTGCTGCTTTGCCTTCTTGTGTATTGTGGTTCTAAGTATTAAGAACTGATAAGTGAGACAATGAAAGCAGGTGTACGAAGATAATGCATGAGGAGCGGATTAGACAGGATTACTGTCAATGCATACAACTGGCATCAGTTTGAAGAATGTGAAATGTTTTTAGGACCATGACTGCATTCCTTATTTTGCATTTATTGAGTGTTTGCCCATGAGCTCTATTGCGCAGAAATTAAGTCCTTTAGAAAGGACTTTGAACTCTCAAGGAAGGAAAGAAAAATTGAAGTGTCACCTCTTAAAAAAAAATAAGACGAACACAACACACTCTCTTGGCAGAAGTGTGTCTGTGCATGTGTACGTCTCTATCGGTATTCAAACACAGAACTGGACATACACCCCAGCTGTATCACTCCACCCAGAGGATACTGCACTTGCAGAACATCAGTTGAACCACTTGGTTGGCAATTAATTACCACATTCTCTTATTTATGGTGAATTTTGGAGGAGTAGAGAAGAAGCAGGAGAATGGTAATTAACAGAATAGCTATTTTCTTTAAGGACTGACTCCTTTCCCGTGGACTTGGTTATTCATTCAAAATAGTGAACTAAAGAAAACAAAGTTTTCTTTCCAAGGAAGCTGCATTGTTAGGAAATCTATATTCTATATGGACATCATCTTTGACACATGATGATGACCCTTGGAAACTTTTCCAGAAAGTTTCTTGAATCTCCTGAAAACACAATCTGCTGCCTCTTCCCACTGTATCTGGCTGGGGAAAAGGAAGTATTAGTGAGGCCACCTACTTGGGTGTCACAGTTTAGAAAAAAAGTCTTTAAAAAGTGGAAAGATTACAGCATATTATTTCAAAGTGAAGCAAATAAAAGCTAAACAAGCAGGGACTGTACTTAAGAATTAGCATAGTTACTAATTTTTATAATTATTCTTTGGTAAAATTAGCGTGTCTGATTGGGTGAGATACCATAACCATAGGAATGCTTTTTTAAATAAGCTTTCAGGAGCTTTTTCTGGTTCTTTCTATGTCAAGCCCCAAATACATGCACAAATACGTGTGAAACGCAGGTGTCTATATCCTCACATTTCATTTGTCTGTGTATATTCATGCACATACCCATATATATGTACACTCACACATGCAAACACACAGAAGACAATGCAGGGTAAGCACAACTAAAGAACTATCTTTGCTGTATACCATCAAACAGCATTGCTAAGTACGAAACTTTGCATTGGTGTAAACCTATCAAAGGGATTTCAGAAGTGTCACCGATGGGCTACCAGGAGTTTAGCCTGCAGGACCTTTATTTTGGTGAAAAAAAAAGCTCTCAGCTTGACATTCAGGACCCCAGCTGAGCTCCTGTGGCTGGTGACTAAAATGGAGATGACATTCTACTTGCAAATGGCACATACTTGATAATAGAGAAATTATTGTTAGCCCCTACAACTAATTTTTTTCAATAAGCAGAAAAGAATCACTATTTAAAGTTTGGGGTTTAGCCTACCTCCCCTGTATACCAGTTAAGATAAAACACTAAAATTACGCCCTAGCAAAAAATAATGTGAAACTTAACTTAAGAGGGTTTTTTTTTATTACGCTTGTCCATATGGGGTGGGTCATGCACTGCTTAAACAGGCTTAAATAGACAAGCTTAAAGAAGTCTGAGATGCAACCAAACCAAGGCAGTAATTTCCTCCTAATTACCCTCCTTCAGCAGAACTCAGGGCTAACAGAACTTTTTCCAAGGTGTTAACAAATTTGAGTGCTCAAAACCATGAGACTGACTCTTGGAACCTGATGCACAGTTGAACAGGCCTCATTTTTAGAGTGAGAAGTTATTTATTTGTGAAGTACAGCTAAGGTCACCCAAATATAATTCAAATGCACTTGATATTGGTGTGTCCCATGTGGCAAAATCCACAACAATCTCATTGGGAACAAATTCTGAAAACGAAGTAACTGTACAGATTTGATGATCGCTGGTTATTACACTGAGAGACAGAAACACCTGAAACATGGCTTTAATGGAAAAATAGCTTGAGAAGGTGGAAATCCATCAACTGAGATATCCAGATATGTTATCTTAATTGCCTTATAAATCCATAAGGAGCGTAGCAGCATTAGGTGACAGGGAGCAGCTCTAGATGAACTCCCTGTTCTGTATAGCAAGCAGAGCTATCCTTCTTACATGGGCTTGGGGCAGTGTAGCTGTGATCTTAAACATTTCTTGAGATTTTAGCTGATTTTCATAGGTTTCCTATCACTGATGTCCATGATGGATAGTTACAGCTATTACTGACCAGGTTGCATTTATCCCTGTATTTAGCCCAGTACATTGACCCTGCTAAACCTTTTATTTTATTCCAAAACACTGGATTAGGCAAAACCCTTTCAGCCTTAAGGGTGTCAGTCTGTTACATGCCAGAAGCACACAAGAGGAGAGAACAAAAGGGCAGAGATGCTTTAGGTCATGCTTTAGTAATGCTCATTAGGATCACACCACCACTGGCAGTGAATCTCCCCAGATACTCTGGGATATGCAACTCATGAAACAACAACCCCAGGGGGTTGTGGTGGGCACCATACCTGCACAGTCTTTCCATGTGGCACTTTGTACTGACACAAGACAGAAGGGGACAGATCTTTACAGGTATTATGGTTCCTAACTCTCACGGGGGTGAAGATTTAACTGCTTTCATAGCTCTAGATCCCAAATGCAGTCAGGAGGGACCCAAGCACTTTCACTAAGTAGGAATATAGGTGGGTGGGTGCCCCCACCCCAGTCCCTAAGGAGCCTCCAATCTCTCCTGTCTCTGTGCACCAGAGGGCAGTGGCACACACACACACTAGGACATGCTTTCCAGTACATTAAAAAATGACTTAAACAGTTCAAAAAGCTTTAGCCATAAACCCAGGCACAAACTCTAGACCTCATAAGGATGGGGTTCATGCTGAAGGGAGGGCTGTTACTATTGGGTGGGTTGTTTTTTCTGAACGTTTTGCTCAAAAATAATATAATTATTGACAGACAATGGCATGCTTTTCCATTTTTTTAACCTAAACAACAGGTCAGAATGTTTCATCAAAACTTTGCCCTAAAACACTTTGTTAAGGACAACAAAATGATATTTGAACAAGAGTGATCTGGTTTGGGAAAGTTATGAGCACATAAAAAAATGAACAGTGGAAGATTTTAACATCTGTAACTATAACGGATACCAGGAAATCTCTACTGAAATAATATATACTTGGATCCATAAACGACACTGACATCATCTATGTCTTCAAGTAGGACCCAAGCCTTGGACCTGTTTGCAAAGCAGCACATGTTCCATACCTCTGCTAAATGATTTCTCAGCAGGATGTTCCATCTTAAAAGCAGTCAAACCTATCCTTAATTACAATGAGTCGTTCCTAGTTTGGTTTATGGATTCCTGGGATGTCATATCACTGTGGTAGGGCAGGAAGAAAGAGGAGCGGGTGGTGGTCCTGGAACAGTAATGTTAACATGCAGTCCCCACCCTAATGGGATGTTGAGAAACACTCTGGCAACTATTCTAGACGGGGAGGGAGAAAGAGCTCAGCCTTTGCTGGCTGACTCAGCCTTCCTCTGCAGGTTTTGGGTATGTCAGTGTGGATGCAGAGCATGGCAGGACAGCTGTGTGCCAAGGTGGCACTGCAGCCTCAGTCTGGTGCTCTGCTTAGGGCTCAGAGAGCACTGAAAGGCACTACTTTTACCTAAAACAGCTGGATGTATGTAAGACTTTTCTTTTTTTTTGACTGCAGAAAGGCAGTAGCTTAAGCCAAAGAAGCCAAACATTTTTTTTTCCTAGTTAAAAATGATTGAACCAGAGGAGGAAATAGAGATGATGAAATCCAAAGCAACTCTAGAAACTATCCACAGGGATAGTTGGGTGGTTTTTTATTTTTTTTTTAGATGTTTTATTTTTAATCTTATTTTCATATACCATTCTTTTGTTAAAAGCTTGTGTTGGCCAGTTCAGATATACTCTTTTCTTCTTTTGTGTGGAGTCTGATAACTTCCAGATTAATGTGCTTTGGAACAGTCAGGGAATATTTTAAATGAAAAAGAGATACATAAATGGACCCTAAACCCACACAGAGTTATAGCTATTCCAGACCATGCTGAGGCACAGCTCAAGTTTACAAACAAGCCTCTTATCAGTTTTATGTACTTTTCAGTCCAGAAGCACTTTTTAATCATTAGAATTGACTTCAGTGTAGGAACAGGGGGATGGACTTTACCCAGGCTGTGCTGTGGGATGGCTGCGGATAGCGGAACGTGCATTCCAGACTGGTTTTCCTGACGTTTATTCAGGTGTCATGAATTAGAAGAGTTATTCAGTGTAACGTAACTACTTTGATCATGAACTGTGGAAAATAAAAGCCACTTCAGTAAAGTCAATTATAGCTCTCTGTCCCAATTTGCAAAAATGGTTTGAGGATACACACTTACTGTACTTGGATTACTGCTGAGCTTCATTCATTTGTTATGTTTTGATTGCTTAGCGGGAAAACATATATAAAGTCGTACTAACTCTATTTTCCTACTGATCACTGGATAATGTTATAACTCCTGCCCAGAGTAACATACAGCTTCATCAGTTCTGGAGTTGTTCACTTGTCATTAGTTTCTAAGCCAGCACAAACAGGGACTAGATCAGTGATGGCGACTGAAATGTAAGGAAGTTATCTGAGAAGCTCAGCCCTCCACCTGCCTTTTTGTTTTCCCATCACATTTGATTAAGAGTGTTCACTTTCCAGCTCTGTTTCTGGGAAGAACACGGGTTCCCAGTCCTACCTTTATTTTTCTAACATGTACAATTATATCAAATGATATTTTACTGGATAAAATATAAAGCAAATCTTATTTGCACTGAAAGCATTACCAGAATCAATACAAAGCATAAAATGGTGGCACCATAGGATACTTCTTTCTTGCAGATGCATGTAGCACAGACTGCTCACTTCCAGAGGTGAGAATTTCCCTTGAACTGCAGATTCCCACAGCTACTGAAGGGCAATATTTAGCAGAGATGAATATCATCTTTATTCAAATATACATACACAGCTAAACTGTGCAACTACCCCGTCATACAGATAGCATGCACGAATAATCTGCTGGAGGACAAGAAGGGTGGGAAAAGATAAATCATAAAGGAGATAAAATTAGAGACCTTATCAGAGTTATGCAGCAGGTAGTCCATATTGAGTCATATGCACTATGAGGACTTTCTGTCCTTGGAGAAAAGTGGTAAAAGTGTGATGGTTCTCATCACAAAGGAAAGGAGATTATATAAAGTGTTTTTAAAACTGAGGAAAGCTACAATGTCCAAATTAAAAAAAACCAAACATCTTCCTCACAATAAATGTTACCTTCAGCTAAGCAAAGCCAGACAAAATGCCATAGGTCTTTTTAACCACATGAGTTAAGAGAAGGTTGCAGCTTGAATTTGACATGCAAACACCTGGAAATGTCAGGCGATGATTCTGATTCCAGAGCTCACCCCAAGCCTGGAGCAGCAGCAAAGTACAACATAAATATAACATAAGAGGTTTCCAGTCTTGTAACATTTCATCAAAGCCTTGTAAAGAACAGATACTCCTGGAGAATTTCCATCACTTACATGATGGAAATTATATAAGATGCCATTTGCACTGAAACCTGAGGGAACATTTCAGAAAATGTTGGCACAACTCTAGTTTTCCCTTTATTACTAATCACAGCCCCACCTTAAGCCTACCTCATCTCTACTTTAACGATATCCTTATCTGAACCTTTTCAAGCCCATGTTTGGATCAAAACTATAAATAAATTAGGATTGGCTTCTCTCAGACAGAGCAGCCTGGAGGCCCATTTGGCTTCCCCAAGCTCTGCTGACAGCCTCAATTTATGGAGGAATGCTGCGGCTTCTGAAAACCTCTCTGCAGCAGGTACAGTCTCAGGCAAAGCAGGAAAGAGTACAGAAGTGACATGTTTGTGGGGGGCTGCTTTCTGGCATCTGGTTGTTTAGCTGAAGATTTTGTGGCATTTGCTATCTCCACCCATCCATCACCATATACACTGCTGCCCCTGAATTCTCTCCAGAACACAACTGCCCCTAACTTGGCTTTCCCTGAAGTGAATGAGAAAGAAAGCAGATTTCCTACAGCAGTGCCCCCAGGGATTAGGGCAGGGAAGACAGGGCAGGGACAGAGCAACAGCTCTGAGGAGAAACTGCTAGAAGAGGAAGAACTAGGACAGTGTTTACAGGGAGCAACTGACAAGACAATATATTGGCAAAGGAAACACCACTGGGAGAAGCAGCAGCATGGGGTGATTTCTTGATGTTGTCCACGAACAGGACAAAGTAAATAGAAAGCTCTTGAAAATAATCAGAGGTAGATGCAACCTGGTCACTGAATGTGATTTAATGAAGAAGAAAAGCCCTTGAACTTTGGGTTGTTTTTCTCAACCACAGACAGTTGGAGTTTGTTCTGCAATATTACAAAGTGGGTTTATTGAGAAAGTGGGAGAAAAGCTCTGTGTTAGTCCCCTGCTAATTAAAATGCATAATTAAAATGAGTAATTAAGCTTAATACAGAATGCTCTTGTGTCTGGGAGCCCAACTGCCCTTGAAAAACAACTCATCTGCTGAACTGTCTCTGAGAACCAAAGTAACCATTGGGTATTTTGGTTACATATTTCCTCTGTTTTTTTGTTGGCAGCAAAATAAAAGTCCCTGCTCTCTTTTCTACCATTTTATTTCTTCCATTCTTGCTGCAATGTCAGAACAAACAAGACAAGGCCTTAGGGATGCATTTTCAGTGTGGAAATACAAACACAGAAAGATTTTCTTTTTTTTCCCCCTGAGTAAACAGCTTCTAGAAATTGCCACAGTAACTTCCTAACTTCCTGTATTAGTGCTGTACCATCACTACTACGAGTCCCAGGATAGGTGAAATGCTCTTGTGTTCACACCAGTTTTCATTTGCTTAGAAAACAGACTCTGGCTACAAACTCATTCTTGGGAGTTGGACAGATGCTGGCAGATAATGACACAATTTTACCCCACTTATTACAACCCTCACTGATCCTAGCAGCTAAAGGTATTTTTTTTTACTTCTCACTCCTTAAGACTCAGTCTTCATCAATTTGCCGTTTAAAAAATGTGTTCAGAATGTCCAGCCGGTGAAAGGCACTGCAGAGACAGTCATCACCAAGGCCAAACAACCTCCCAGATGAGGAGATGCCTTTCTGGACTCTGAACAGCCTTCACATCTGTGCAGTACAAAGAATGGGACAGCGTTATTCCATAGGTTCTGGTTTGCTCGCTTTAAAAAATGCTTCAACCCAAATTAATGAACTTTACGACTTCATTTTCCTCTTCACTGTACTCAGCATTTATGGGAACAACGTGGTGTTGTTAATATACACCAATGACTGAGCACTGTATTTATGCCTCAATGATTTTCTGTCATGAGAATATAATGCCTGGCAAAGACTGATTCTCTGAAATACCAGTTTGTTTGGGGTCATTAATCTTAATTCCTATCTTGCCTGAATAGGAACTGGATAACAGTCAAGTCAGGGAATAGTTCTGAGAATTAAAACTTCAATGGCTTTTGGGCTGCCCAAGGCCTTACATTTCTTTTAAAAAATACATAATTAATTAATCTGCACCACATACTAGGGAGAGACCCTGTGGAATTGAGGAAAATGCTCCTTGTGGTTTTAAAAAACACAAAACAGTGGCTTTTGGCAGGATCTTTCCTTAGTAGTTCATGTGATTTAGTGGATACAGCAGGGGCTATGGAAACACAACTCCTGGGTTCTTGAATTGATTGATTTAACTGGCCTCTGTCTTTCTGGGTGATCTAGTTCAAGTTCCTTTACCTGGCCAAGCTGTAGTTTATATTCTATCAAGTAAGTGTAAAACCTGTCTAAGTCATGGAGGTGTAATGGGGATTTTAAGACAATTAGCAGTCCCAAATGAAGTCATATTTTATTTACAGAATGACTCAGCAGAAAACAAAAAAAAAAGTGTAGCTAAAATATGTTTTTTCCCTTAATGATGAAAAGAAGCCAGGAATACTGATCTGCAGGCTTGGAATAAGTTGTCATGTCACTGACCCCTGAGCAGAGGGTATTTTCCAAAGCATTCTCCCCTCTCCACCTTCACAACCTCTGCTCCTCCTCTCCTGAGCACCTGAGGAACCCGGGAATTAGTTCCCCATCCACCAGATACTCAGCAATGCAAGACATCCACAGCATCTGAAGCCAAACAGGACCATTAGATCATAAATGTGACCTGCTCAGCAGTGCAGGGGACTGCATTTCACACAGCTGCCTTAGCCCTGAGCCAAAAACTTTGTGTAGTACTAAAGTAACTTACCAGAAAGGCATCTGGTCTTGATATAAAGACCTTTATATACTGTTTAAAAGTGCCTTATTTTTAATTTAAATTTGCCAGTATTCAGTTTCTAGGCTCCTGTCTCCAACTGGAGTAGCAGCAATTTTAGCTTTTTCCAGCCCTGTCTTTCTTCCAGGGACCTTCAGGGGTGCCAGATGCACCTCCTATGGCCTGGCAGGGAGACCAGGCTCTGGGAAGAGAGAGTACACTACTACTCTCTGTGGAATTGCAAGAAGAGTCTGAAATCCTGTGGTTTAAACCCTGCTACCAGCAATTACAGACATTCATAATGGGAATGCTTAGACTGGCGGGAATGGAGAATGAATGGGAAGGTCTGCATGTGGAAGCATCAGAAAGGGGAAAAGAGCTCAAAAAGGCCAGTGAGGATGGCAGGTGCTAGACCATCACCATCACAGCACGTTTATGAACAGCTTTTGAAGATACCCAATTCAGGAAAACAAAGAAACGGGTTTAGTCAGGAATTGCCTCTGCCTGGACTGAAAAAGGACTCCAGGCACTAAGAAGTGATGGTAGGAAAACACAGAACAAGGCTGGAGTCTTAAGACAACCTAACAGGTAGACAGAGAAGAGGAAATAAATTCTAATGATTCCCAGAGATGGGAGAGCACAGAGAAATAAAGGATCCTGATCACTGTCAGCTCCCAAAGGCAAAAAGGGTTCAGTGGCACCTGGTCACCATCCTGAGGAGATCCCAGAGACACGATGGACACTCAGTAGGGCACTACATGGCCCTCCAGGCAATGGCAGGGAATCCTGCACAGCCCACCTGGATCTGTGCAGCTGGGATACACAGTGGACAGACTGCTTGGGTGCACACATCATTGTGTTTGTGAGTACCTGACTATGACAGTGTGAATCACTGAAACTTGCCATTTTAATACAAAATGACCTTGCCCTCCCCTAATCTTTTGTATCGGGGTTTGGCACACAACAACCAGTTTATACCAGCAGGAAAGACCCTTGAAAGCCAGTTCTAAAATCGATCTCCTATTTGATTAGCTTCAAATTTGTCTTTCAAAGGTCTAGTCAAAAATATGTATATTCTCACAACATCCTTTCTAACTTCAATCACAAAGTCATAACCCATTTTGAGCTCCAAGACCAGTTTCTACAAACCCACTTGCCAAGAAAGAATATCACTTTGCCACTAGAGAATCTGGCATTTCAAAACCAGAAAAAAACATGTTGGTTTTTTTATTTTAATTTCAGTGCACATGAACTGTTTTGCAGACAAAAGTGATCATACTCATAGAACCTCACAGGGAACTTTACGTGGCCACAGACACATATTATTTTTCCACCATGTAACATGCATAAAAATCTTACAGGTCTCACTTGCCTAATGCTGAACATATGCAGTGCTTATCAATAGTTTACTACTATGAAATAAATAGCTTGCTAAGAGTTGCAAGCATGACTTGTGGAAAACAATCACTGAAACCAGAAGTTTTGCTGAGCTACTTATATCAAGAGATTTCACTTGCTCATTGAGAAACTGCTTTCTTTTCAAGGATTGTGCATTTTTTCTTTACTTTCAGGAAAAGATGATATCTCTTGGCATTTTTATTTTTCTGGCAGACCTTTAGCTCAGCCAGTAGATGAACAGAAGGAAAGTGTTCATATACCAATGGCTTTTGACTCACTATTCAAGAACAGGAAAAATTCTGTTTTCAAAGTGAGGAAATCTGTGTCTTCATGCTCTGGGGAGTTCTGATTTTCCTGTTTTTGTTTCCATCATAACTCACAGGAAAAATATTTTAAAAGTCATTATGAAACAAAAGATTCTGAAAGCATTTGAGCCTGAAATGATGACGTGTCATTCCTCTCCCCCTGCCCTCCTCATTTTAATACACTTTTGTTTCCAGAAAGGAGATATTTTATCCTCTTATAAAATTAATGCATTTTATCTGGTTTTTGCCCTTTCTCCTCCCTATAACTGGGACTCTACCCCAAAGACATAAACCCAACACTGCATCATCTGGTGCACAACGAAGACCATATGTCTTAGAGAAGATGTAAACTGGTTTACAGGATACAATTAAAGAATGGCACATCCATGCTATGAATCCCATGAAACTGCAGCTCATCCTGGGCAGATTCAGTTCAGATATTGGTACGGACCTGACAAATTTAACACTAATTACAGCGTTCTGAACTGCGACAGCATCAAATGAGTTTTGTTTTCACTCGTCCTGTTACAAAATTAAATTAATAAAACTCCCTTTTCCCCTCAAAGTTTTCTCATGGAAAAACTCCATTTTAAAGTGTTTTGGTTGTTTTTCCTCACTTGAAAGATCATCAGCTCTGTGTTCACTGAAAGTTATAAGCAAATGAATATCTGATAGAAGCAAAAGATAGCCATATACTACTGAGTATATATGAGGTGATCTAACTAACAGGATAATGGGTATTAGTGCTTCAAAGACTCAACCTTTTGGGTTTTAGGTTTTTTTTTTTGGTGTGGTTTTTTTGGCCCTTTTTAATTGGGCCTTGAGGATGCCAGTACTGGAATCAAAAGTGCTTCTAAATAACCATGCACTCATTTAGGTGGCTAACCACCTGAATTGCTGTAATTAGAACACTTGATATAAGCAATTAATTACGTTAACAATGCTGAAGGCTCATTTTAAGATCTAGATCCAGAAATATGTTCAAACAAAAAATCCCAAAACCCTAAACCCAAGGGGATCTTTACTTCATTTGACACATTTCCACTGGTTGTTCTCTGACAACAATATGAGAGTTCCTTCTGGAAGTTCTGTGTAAGAATGAAATAAAAACTGGGAATGATGCTATCAAGACACCTGCTGAAATATAATTTTTTTTTTATCCAAGGAACAGACATATAGATATTGTCACAAATTAGCTTTATCTTCTCCTTGAGCAACTGCTTTTATTCTGTATTTGAAGGAAATTACTGCAGAGATGAGGCAGCAGCTCAAGTATTCATGTACTCGAGCCCAGAATTTCAATACTCAAAGAAGTGAAATAGGTCATGACCATGTGTTCATTTGGAGCTGAAATAAGAACATGCTTCTTCTCTTCCAATCTAATTCTGTTATGCAGAAGTTTCCCAGTATTCTCATATCCCTCCATTTCCTAAAAGTTCACAAACCTATAAACTGCAGCCTCATTCCAAAGGGAGCTTGACACAATTTATCTTTTTGCTTGGAAATTATGCAAAAAGAAATTATGCAAAATGTCAGGTTTGGCATTGATTCGAAACAAAACCACTTGAAGCACTGTAATTTAAAGTGAATTTTCTTTGACAATATCAGTTTGCCCAAACCTGAAACTCAAAGCAAACCTTGGGGCAGAATTGTAAACCAGAACAGATAGAAATCAACAGACGTTTACACAACACTCCATGAATCAAAGATACTTAACTTCACATGACATGAAGCGGAGGCAGACAAACCAGGAATCAGACAGGAACATTTTTTGAACACAGTCTACTTCACAATTAATGAAACAATAATTCATCTCTCCTATTACCAGTCTTCTCAACCATGAAGCCTCATAATCTCAAGTTTTAAACTCTTCTCCCAATCTTAAAATTGCTATTGTCATCACTTAAATCTTTCTCAAATTTTCAGGCCTCATGGCATGAGAACTACAGGGGAAACAAAGCCATTTCATACTACCAAAACCCATCTTTAAATGTGTTCTCCATAGAACAATCACATGTGTCTGGTGAACCAGTTTAGTCTGAGTGACAGCTGATAATTTCCCTGAATTATATAATGTCACAAGTGGTAACCAACTTAACCTGATACTATCACATATCTGAAGCAAAATACCTTTCTTCTATCTAGGCAAATAGTTCATAAAAAACAGGGTGATTTTTCACTTCTTGGTGGGGTTTTTTAGTTCAGTGTTTTTTGGTTTGGTTTGGTTTGTTTGTTTGTTTGGAATTTTGTGGGGTTTTTTTGTTTGTTTGTTTGTTTTTAATGTGGCACTTTTTGGTCAAAGAGATTAACAGTTTCAAGCACAGAATCTTTAAAATAGCTTGCTCTCATTTACAAAACCAGAGAGTGACTGTGTCCCCAAAACATCAGGGAAATGCTCAGTTTCATCCACAGCATAATACAATCCACTTCATTCCTGGCTACCAAAACTGGCCATGTCCACATCAATACCACACCCACCTAAGGATTCTTCACTGGTACAGACTATGCAGAGAGCTAAGGACAGAATAAGGAACTAATTTTCAGTATTTTGAAAGATAAATGGAAAATAAGAAAACAGCTCTTCAAAAGCAGCACACATACATATTTATACATGAAGTTATGGCTCTGCTACGTCTAGCTCCTGTGCCTTCTTACTCTAAAAGCCATTTATGATGGAATGAGCAATATTCTGCTCAGGACATTTATTAGAATTGAATTGCATATTTTCCATGCATCACTAGTTTTACACAATAACATGGGTGAACACACAATTGCAAATTCAGAATGTAAGGAACTGGAATATAGCACGTAAAATATTCACAGAACTGTGAAAGATGATTTTGATCTAACAAACCAGCATGTGAACTACTCATACATCTAGGATTTGTTTAACTTCTTTCTTTAGATCTCTTATTTCTACCACCTCCCTCTTTCTCCTCTCTTCCAAGGAAGAAACTTGACACCCAAAGCTCTGCCATTAACCTCTCAGCTTGGCTTGCCACACTTTGCATGGAATAACTAAATATTCACCAAGCCAAAGAATGTAAGCAACTCTCCAGCTTTGTGGTTCAGGCATTCACGGGCCAATGGAAGACCCTTCAAGTCCCTGTCTTTGTGAGTGTGTCTTATCAGAGCGGAAAAGCATGAGTGAGACTCTGGGTCTCGGCCTCCAAACCCAGAATATTCTGAGATCTGGTGGTGGGTTGTGGTTCTGGGGAACAACATACTTGGATCCTGTGAAACTGTAGAAAGAACTGAACCTAAGCCTCTCACAGTGTGGGTCTGTCATCATATTAAATTACAGAAGGATCCTTCCTTTTCTAGGAGCTTCATAGTCCTAATCCTCTTCAGGAGAGAAACCTTTCTTTTTGAGTCAAATAAAAAATTGAATACAGGAAACAGATTTTAAGTTTTGTGGAAAAAAAAAAAAAAGAAAGAAAAGAAAAAATATTTATCTTTGTTCAAACCAACAGAATAATTTTTTCCAAATATTTGGATCAGAAGCAACAATGAAAAAAAATTCAAATTTCATTTTCATAATGGCTTTAAACTGAAAGAGAGTAGGTTTACATTAGATATAAGAAAGACATTTTTTCCTGTGAGAGTGGGGAGGCTCTGGCACAGGTTGTCCAGAAAAGCTGTGGCTGTCCCATCTCTGGAAGTGTCCAAGGCCAGGTTGGATGGGGCTCTGAGCTGCAGTGAACATGTTAATCCTCTTGAAAGCAATCAACACATCAATTTGTGTTTCTGTATGAGGTATTCTGGAGGCACAGCTATGGCAGAGTATGGAGACTCTTGAAAATGCACAGGAAGTTTAAAAAAGTACATTATTTCTGCATATTGGTGTTCAGGTATCTCAGGTCACATTCTGGAACTGCAGGTTCCATTCCTGGCAGCCACAGAGTTAAACCCTGAAAGTGTTTAAACACCTACACGCTTCTCCTACACCTTCAAAAATAACTTTTCAATGGAAGTACGTAGAGAATAAGGAACTAGGTAACTTTCCAAATGACTGAGGAGAAAAACCTGCATAGGCAGAATCTGTTTAGAATTAATGAAGGGTTTGATTCTGCAAACTCACATAGAAGTAATTCAGTACATGAATTATTTCACTGAGCGCGCAGGCTGAGGATGGGTATCAAGCTACATTCAGAACCAAGGTTTACAAAATTTGCCATCATGCAATTAAAATTACGCAATTAAAAGTGGTGTTGATTGAGCATTCTTCAGTTATTTATCCTCACTGTTTGTGCATGTCTGCAAAGTGAACACTGTGCGATGTCAGCAACACATACTGCTCTGTCGTGCCTCAGCTACTGAACACAGACAGACCCGATCCTGTACCCGAGTGAGGGTTCCAGAACTCCTCAAGCACTATTAGGCAGCTGGCATCATCCTGCAGGATTCTTACTGTTCCACCTTATCAGCTATGAATTGCTGCCTTTATTATGCATATTCATATTATTCACAAATAAACTGGACATTCTGGAGACACACATATACGTATAACACCCCACATTTAATACACTTCCATGGATTAAGCTCTTTGGTAACTTTCAGAAAATAATTATTCATTAAAGTATATGCATAGCTAGGTTGTGATCATAAATATGGAAAAATATAGACCTGGTTTATAAACTTAAAATAATCTCGAGAGTGATTTAGCTATAGTTTTAATAGCATGAAAATGACTGATTTAAGGTCAAGAGTAATTTAGTTTTGACTGACCTGGCAATCCTTTGTTCTCTGGATCATGTAAGTGTTGAGTAAATTATAAACCTGTAATTCTATCCTGAGGTCAAGGGACTTCAGAACTGATTTGATATATTGGTCTCCTGGAAAGTTCTTCTGAGGCCAGTACCCCCTAAACTGTGTTTATGAGTTGACCACATTAATAACTAATAGAGTCATATAATATTAGCAGAGGTGAAATTAACTCTTTCAAAGAAGAGTATGTTCAAATGCAAGATTTTTAAATGAGGGACAGGAAAAATAGATATATCTGTGAGAAGTGAAGTATGTACAGAGTACTGAAAAAAAATAACATGATTCTAAAAAGGTGTTGATACTTGACTTTAAGAGCAAAATCAGACAGAATCGTAAACATTACTTGGGATAATCCTGGGTTTACGAAGCCAAACCTATATATATATATTATACGGGACAAAAATAAACAAGTCAGCAACTGCTCTGACAGACTATGGAAGAAACATAAATACACTAAAAAAATCAGCAACTGCTCACTTAATGAAGGCTTTGTTGTGTGTAACACTTGCAATTAAAAATCTGAGATGGGATGAAAAGGGAGATGCTTTTCATACAAGAATTAAATGTGCATTATAGGAGCACTTTTTAATTTTGAACCTTTTAATGGTTCCAAATGAGTCATTNACAAAACCAAAAAACCACAAAACACCTTAAAGTCCAGACAAACTGCTCTGGACTATTCTTTCATAATCAGGCAAACATTAAAGTTAATGGTCCTCAAAGTGTTTAGGGTTATTTCTTTTGCCCAACGTCACAGTCCTAAACTCATTAGTAAGAGGTATATTCGGATTACTCTGTTCTTTTCTGATTTAAAAGAAACACAACAGTAATCACAAGCTGAAACCTTGAAATCCTTAGGAATAGCATGGTGTTACCTTTGAGCAGTGCTGTGAAAAACAAGAATTAGGTTCCCTCCCCCTCCAATGCTGTAGACTTTATGGGAATGTATCTTCTGGTATCTATGGAGTACCAGGAGATGTTTCTCCTGGACAGTCCTTGGCTGTCTCCTTCCACTGCTTTAAAATTCCTAGCAAGAGCACTAACTTTGTTTTTCCCATTTACAGTAATTTCTTAAAAAAATCCAACAGTTGGTTAAATTAATGATCAATAACCACACACCAAGGTTAAAGAAACATCAGCATCAGAATTGAAACTGCAAAGGCTCTTACCACAATGGATGACAACATTAGACCTGGTCACACAGTAGGAACCAATTTGCAAAAAAGGAATCATATTGCTGCTTGGTAAATAACACAACACAGGAACATACCCAAAGGCCATTGAATGTCACAGAACAGGTTAAAGTAGCATTTCTTTTGCAACTTTTGAACAGGTTTTAGTGGATATTAAAAATACAAGCCAAGATTCAGGTGGCAGCTTCACAATCAGCTGAGGCTGAGCTTTGACCACACCTCCTGAGAGCAGGCAGCCTTACTCCCTGTGTCATCAACCAGAGCTCACTGCCTGCTGGCACCCAGGACCTCCCAGCTGCACCCTGACTTAGGCTGGGCCATCAGTTTGTCAGAACACCACTGCAGGGAAGGTTAAAAAGAGCATTTTCCATTGGGTAAACACCCTGACCAAAATCACCATTGCAGAGCAGGCGACAGCAATGGATGGTGGGAAACAGAAAGAGGTGGTTTGCAGTAGCTCAGATGGAGACTGGTTCAAGTTGCCAAACCATGTTACACACTAGCCTAGTGCTCAGGGTCCACCTGCTAAATTTTGTGACAAAATTTTAGGGTGCAAATGTACATATCCAGTCTGGGTACTTAAATAAAGAGAATGTTAGCACATAGTAGAAGTCTCCCAACTGACTGACCAGCCCTCTGGTCAGCATCACTGTATGAAGGCTATCACTGTTTCAGGGCTTTGAGGTCACTAAGAAGCCTTAGTGGCCCTGACCAGCCTCTCGTTAATCCTGCCCATGGGCTCTGGAGCCCATTTCAGCCCACACTCTGCTAGAGCTATGCTAGAGCTATGCCTGTTTACCTTGTGTCCTGGATCTGGCTCTTTTCTTGCTAGGGCTGTCAATGGACTCATCATTAGTCCACAAATCTGCCCACTGTTTGGGCCCTGGGGGTCTACACCCTGTCAGCAAGGGCACTGCTTGTGCTAGACTTAACCGTGGATGCCAGCTCCCACTCCCTCAGTGAGCAGCCAGACCTTGCTTTCTCAGTGACATACTACATGACACACAACAGAAGGGCAACAGATTTTTATGCTTGGCTTTGTCAACAAAATCCCTGTTTGGATCCCTGTTTGCCTGGATCCAACTGCTCATTCTCCATCACCGACAAGTTATGTATCAGAATTATGTTAAAACTACCAACACTTCTTTTTTCCCTTTAAGAAATGCAGCTGCCTCTCGTTTCCTCAGGCTTTATAAGCCAGTTCACTGCACTGACCTGGCACAAACAGTTCACAGGTTTTGTCAGACTAATCTTAGAATCACAGAATATGCTCAGTTGGAAGGTACCCATCAGGATCATCGAGTCCAACTCCTTGGCCTGTGCAGGACACCCTAAGAATGACACCACGTGCCTGAGAGCATTGTCCAAACACTTCTGGAGTACTGCCAGTCATGTGACTACTTCCTTTGGGAGCCTGTTACAGTGCCTGACTATCTGCTGGGTGGAAAACCTTTTCCTGATATCCAACCTAAACATTCCCTCATTCAGCGTCATGCTGTTCCCTCAGGTCCTGTCACTGGTCACAAGAATGAAGAGATCTGTACCTGCCCCTGTGCTGCCCTTCATGAGGAAGGTTGTGGTGGTTGTGAAGTCTGACCTCAGTCTCCTCTTCTCCAGGCTGAACAAATCAAGTAATCTCATCTGCTTTTCATATGGCTTCCCCTCCAGACCCTTCACCATCCTTATGTCCCTCCTTTGGACACTCTCTAATAGCTTAATATCTTTTTTATATCATGGTGCCCAAAACTGCCCACAGAACTCAAGATGAGGTTGCAGAGTAAAGTGGGACTATCACCTCCTTTGACCAGCCAGTGATGCTGTGCCTGATGCCCCCCCGGACAGGGTTGGCCCCCTGGCTGCCAGGGCACTGCTGACTCATATTTAACTTGCCATTAACCAGGTCCCTTTCCATGGCACTGCTTTCCAGCATCTCATTCCCCAGCCTGTCCATACTTGTGGGGATGCCCCATCCCAGGTGCATAATCCAGCACTTTCCCATGTAGAACTTCATACTGTTGGTGATTGCTCATCTCTGTACTTAGTCAAGATCTCTCTGCCCTCAAAGGAGTCAACATCTCCTCACAGTTTAGTGTTGGAAAACTTACTTAATAATCCTTCAAGTCCTGCATCCAAGTCATTTATGAAGATGTCAAAGAGAACCGGGCAAAGGATGGAGCCCTGTGGAGCCCCATTAGTGGCCAGTGCCAGCTTGATGTCACCCCATTCACTGGAGCCCTTTGTGCCCAGCCCCTGAGCCAGTTGCTCATCCATCACATAAGACAGTTAGTCAGCTGTGGGCTGGTCACTTTGTCCAGAAGGATCCTGGGAGAGACAGTATCAAACGCTTTGCTGGAGTCCAAAGAGATTACATCTACTGGCTTTCCTAGATCAGCTAGGTGTGTTAGCCTGTCATAGAAGGAAATGAGGTTTGATAAGCAGGACTTTCCCCTGGCTGTGAACGACAACTTCATTGTCCTCCAGCTGTTTTTCAATACCTCCCAGAATAATCTTATTCATGATTTTACCAGGCACTGAAGTGAGACTGAAGCAGCTCTCTGAATTGGCTCAGAACTATATCACACAATGATCTGCAGAGGAGGGAGAAAGGGAGTGTGCAGCTGGAGCAAGACCTGCCCCTGTGAGTAGCAGTGAGCTGTTATGTTGGCTTAGCCTCAGACTGACTTACTACTTCAACTAGTTGACTCTGCATGCTACAACAGGCATTTGACAGCTTGTGAAGAACTAGGTGAAGCTTGGCAGGTTTGAGAACTGAGTGTTGTCTTGTAACTGCATCTGGCAGGGAAGGAGGGCAAATTAGCAGTGACAACAGCCTGCACCGATTTGAGGACAAGAGTACTTGAATGGGCTGTGAGCTTGCTTATCTAAGTATTATTTACATTATATGCAAGGTAGAACTCAGCTCCTTATGCTGAACTCAAGGCTGCTGGCAAGTTTCTAGTTCAGGGTCAGAAGAACTTTAAGTCAGATTTAGATTAACAGGAGAAGGGCGAGGGCTTGAAGCAGGGACTCGGAGCTGGGCTTAACTTGCATTGCAAACCTCTCCTCGAATACCCTGTAAGTAGCAGCCTATGACTGTTTACTGTGAAAAACAATAGGTTTGAATGTATTGTGTGTGTGGACAGAAGATTAAATGACTAAAGGCAAAAGCTGTCCCATGCAACAGACAGTTGAAGTCACCACAGTGTTATCTGATCTCCATGGAAAGTATCTCCTTAGTACTATATTTGGATTTCTTGGTGTATCAGTACTACAAAATAAAATTTCTGTTTGCTAACGTTTTTCAGATGCAGTTTAAATGAAACCTATTGCCTTGGAGATACTGAAAGAAACTTCCCTCCTCTCCCATTTTAGATAATATATACTGTATGGAGAGTATATACTGTATTGTATATTTTCTATAAAAACATTACATTTTTAACTTCCCTGGGACCATGTATATAAATATTTGTACATGAAATTATACCATAGGCTTTGAAATTTATGCCATACATTTCTGTTAATGTTCTAAAAATATTTGTTCAGGCAAATGAAATTGCAGTAAAATATTTTACTACAGATCAGTCAAAGGTTCTCAAAACTTTATCTTCCTAAAAAACAATATTTTAAGCTATAAAAGAGTTCCATTTCAGATATCTGAAAGGCAAATTTAGTCATCTTGATTTGATTAATACCAAGAAGTTTAACATTTTTTAAAACAGGGAGGTTTAAGGTGAAATAAAGTCAAGATGTAAGCACTTTCTCTTAATGCATATATGATTTAGTTTTTTCTAGAAACTTATAATGTTAGAGGCAAATTACTTAGGCAGTAGATGGGGGGGCTATGTGCATATTTCCTATTGCAATTAACAGTAATGAGAGAGGGATGTGCTGCCCAGCACACAAAGCTTCAAGTATATAAATTGTTAATAAATCTGACTCCTCACAAACCAGAAATGATGTGTGGTCCATGATATATTTTTGAACATACACCTTCGGGTGTCCCAACACCTTAATCACAAGCTCAGCAGCCATCTGGCGACTCCCAATGGCTTACCACCCACCGTGGAAGCCTCCTGGGTAGCTGAGTAAGAGCCCTGTTCTGCACCACCATTTATGCTCACACAAAAGTCCCTTTAATGTCAGTAATTTTCCCTCAGGAAGGTTCCAAACAGCCCCCAAATCATAGGCACAATATCAACAGTTTTCCTAGGCAGCGCACAGGGAGAGAGCCTGCGTGTCTTCGTGAAAAACTGTTTCCCTACTCCTCTTCCTTCTCTAATCCCCATAAAAACACGCACAGTCAGGTGAGTTTGAATCACTACCAGTTCACACTCAGTTTCCCCACATGCTCAGCATACCTGCAGACACCTCCTCTGCAAATCCCACACCTCACTCGCAGCATTTTGATCCTCTTGGCCAGCTCCCAGCTCCCAAGAGGGAAGGCTCCTCACCACATCTCTGCAGTCCCTGCTCCCTGCCCTGCACATGCTGGAAGGCCTCCACCACTTCCAAATGCCAGCTGCCAAAGGCTGTGCCCTCTGTCTTCTCTGCAGAACTCTGGATACTCATCTCCCTTCGAAAGTGTCAGTGCTGCAGATGCTCAGTAGCTGCCCAGTGGTGAGGGGATATTTCAGATAATGGGTGCCAGGGTAACGGCACGGAGAAATTCATGGTCTGTGGGCATGGATTCAAGTTTAGGCATTTACACCAGCAATTTACTAATCCCCACGAACCTTTTAGATGTGCCTAAATACTTCTTCCCCTCACAGAATTAGTGTGCTGCCCAGCAGATGGAAATAGTTTTTCTTCCTCTCACTCACACGTCAGCAGCAGCAAGCAACAACTTCTTAGGCTTGTGTCAATTCTACAATTTTTTTTTTTTTCAGGGTGAAGGCATATTTTTGTTCTTTCCGGATTTGACACTACTTTGTAGTTCATGTGTCACCTCTAAACACAGCACTCATAGGGTCATCTCAGGCACTGTTCAAAACATCACCAGCAATCACACCTGTACTGCCCAATTTAGAGACAGATCTCTGAAAACAGATGTCTGCATAAAGTTTGCTGTTTTCCATTGCAACAGAGTTTGGTAAGCCAGGAAAGAGAAAAGACCATGAAGAACTCAGTAACAAATGCTTATCCACTTCCAGTTTGGGCTTCATGAAGCCTACCTAGTTCCTGCACACCCCCCAGTAGACGTTTGGGGATTTGATTTGTTCATTCGTTTTGTTATATTTACGCCTCTAGGTAATACAGAGGGGATATGTCTGTGTCAGAAAGCTGTGGAGGCATAAAGAGTGAGATGCAGGGTTAGGAAGGAGGGGCTAGAGCTGCCTGACAAAGTAAACTAGAACAAGTTTGAGGTAGAGAAGATAGACTGGGATAAGGAAACAGAAATAGAGAAGATGCAGAAAATATTTGGAGAAAATCCAGGGACAGAAGCTGTGGAAGGGGATAGAAAACAGCTTTTAGCAAAGTTTGTTAAATAGTGTGTGTCTGCATCCCCTTTGGTGTTAGCCCACAAAGCTGTTTTAAAATTAGTCTTAAATCAAGGATAGGACGCCACTCTGTCATTACTATGAAGCTATTTTTTTTTTGTTTAATGGGCAAGAGCAAACACATCACCGAAATAAAAATTATTGATAAAATTAAAAAAAAATATCTAATAGCAGGGTAGGAGCATCAATCAAGAATAATTAGGAAATACCATATGTTAGTTACCTTCACTAACTCAGTTTAAGCCTCTGTGCATGCACATTATATCAGGATTGCTTGAGTCTTCAAAAGGAGTGAAAATATACTGAGATATTATCTACTGTGATATATTCAGCAGAGAATGGAGAAAGTTCATACATTACAATGCATTCACAGTCTCCATTACCAGTTTTAGCTTACCTTTTGCAATAAAGTTCAGGTGACTGAAATTTCTATGTTTTTTGGTTTTTGGGGTTTTTTTAAATATATATATATATATATATATAAAATACAACACAGTAAAATAGCCTCACAGTAGGGAAGCTTCAGTTCTTGTATTCATTTAAAACCTGGGTCACTGCACAAACATTAAAATAATCCTAAACCAAAGAGACGGCCCATTCTTACAGCTGAAGAAAGGTGGTAGTGAAATTAACTGCCTGGGTCAAACTAACAAAGGTGGGAGACTGAAACACTTGGAGACGGACCAGCCACACAATTCAGCTACAAACCAACCTCAACTCTGAAGGAAAAACGAAGCAACAAAGGGTGTGCCTTTCTTCACACACGATAAGATATTGCAGAGTCAGACCCATGAAGATTGAAAACAGTTTTTTAAAAGGCTGAACTAACGTGCACACGACAAATTCAATGTAAGAGTAAACTTTGTACCAAATTGAAAGTTCAGCTAGCCATTTAAATCAATGTCTGTGCAACTTTCCCAGTGACCTTGGCTACTTTAGGTTTCCTCTGTCCTCAAAGGCCTTACTTTTGTCCAAGAAGCTGATTACAAACTAAATGCAGAAGAAGTTGCAATGAAGACATGACATTGTGTCCCGCTATATAAAAAGCCACAAGCATTGAAGAAACTTAGCACAAAAGCTTTCTACTCATGCAATGTAACTGCAGATGTTTTTTAGACCTGGAAGAGTTGGAAATCAGCAGTCACAGAGAAACTTAACTTCAGGGGTTTTTGTTACTCACTTGTGCTCATAGTTTGCAAAGTTAATCCATGATACCTAACAGACATGGTTTTGTGTCAGAAATTTAGAACAGAAACTTTTGTAAGACATTAAGGGTCAAATCAACAGGAACAAGTCTGGATGGGAGGTAGACACAAGAGGTAAAAGTCTCACGAAAAATGCAACAAGACAGCCAAGTTTATAGTTGTGAAATCCTACTGCTGAAACTTCTGAGTTTTGTGCCTTTGACTCCATGATCATAAGTTTTCACTAGACGAGCATTTGCATTGAATGTATTTTCTTTGCATTCTTGGATTTGCATGAGAATTGTCTCTTTGTTTCCTGCGATTCCATCTGCTCCCACTGCTTGTTGCTCACCTGAAGACATAACCCTCTGCGTGAGCCTTCACAAATGGCTATTGAGGACACAATTAAGGGTAAGATTAATTAATGAGTAAGATGAACTCATCAGACAAAAAGGTCTTCCTTTCATGCAAACTTCCTCAATAATAAAGAATGAGAGAGAGGGGGAAAAAAGAGAACAGAATACATAGCAGTGTCACAAGTGTTCCTAAAGAAAATGCTCTTCTGAAGGTTTTCTTCAGAAAAGTTCCTGTTTACATGGGAAGCTGCCACACCAGCAACGTCTCCTAAGTGAGTGACTGGGGTGGACTGCAACTGCACTCCCTCTGTGTCAGGCTTACAAATCTGCTGGCGTTGCCCATGTCCCTAAAGACAAGGTGAGAAACATTGGTGAGCTACCAGAACTCAGAAATATGAGCAGCATCAGCACTTTCCCTATACTGTCAAAAAGTTGGGGATCTACCCAGCTAGCAAAACTGAGGGACTTTCCTTGAGTTTGCAGCTCTCATTCAGGCATTTATGGACTAAAAGGGCAAAGTAAAAACAGGGGTTAAAGTTGCTTGTAGATGCTAGGACAACAGAATGAGTAACATCAAACTCCCTCAGAATTAGATGATGTCCTGTCAAAGCTATAAAAAAATGCATGAGAATGAAGTGACGCAGTCACCACTAAAAACAGAATTGCACCCTTATCCAGGTTGGAAGTACATTTCAACCCCTTGTTAGTACAGGGCTAATGCCAGAGTTAGGTCAGGTTGCTCAAGTTTTTAAAATCTTTGGTACAGAATCGCCAGTTGTCAGGTAATAATAATCCCAGAAGCCTGTTGGGCTGGCAAGCTGTATTTCAATATCACATAAATGAGCTTAGATCAGCTTCATGGCAAGAAAATCACCAGCACACTACACAGAAATACAAGTAAGGACAACATTACAACTGTAAATGTTTAAGAAAATTTCGATCACCATATGAGAGGTGTATGTAAGAGATTTTGGAAGGGCAGCAGAAAGACCAGCTTCTTTCCCAAAAACTACTAATGAACTGTTGTATGACCTCAGGCGAAATCACTTCAGTGCTCTGTGCTTGTGCTTCCTTTCCTACTGGGTCTATTTAGACTAGGAGTGCTTTAGGGACAGGGACTGTCTCTCACTTTCTATTTACACAGTGTCTAGCACAGTGAGCCCCTGATCTTGCATGAGATCTATAGATGCTATTGCATTACAAAAAAAACCACACAATAGTAACAATGAAGATGTAACCAAATTAGGCAAATATGAGAGGGATTAAATTTACTCGTGAGAAGCTTTGCTGGAAAAGTTCAAGAGTTTTTAATGACAGTCAATTTTAATGCTCAGTTAACAAAGCATGAAAAATTAGCCATGAAAATGTATGTAGGTGAAAAACTACACAAACTGAAGGTAAAGATCAACTTTGGGTCTGTTGAAGGGACCTACAGTTAGCCTGTTATAGCTGATTTGGGTTACATGTTATATAGATTATTTTTTTTGAACTTATTTTCAGAATGAGAAGATTGCTTTAAGTATTTTAGAGGCAGAAAACAGTTAACAGTGATTGTGTTTGTTAGTGAAATTTCATCCAGTAGTCCCTCATAATTACAGCAATAACTTTTTTTTATATTAACTCTTATCTTCAAGGGGATCCTCTTTATTTTCTAAGCTTTAGTGAAATATGTGCAATGACTTTTCAGTATTATCCTGAATTTCTTTTCATTTCATTTTCATTTTAATCTTGTAGGAAACACTCATCTGCTGAGGTCCATGAGAATTTTAATGCAGACACTAGCAGAATTTTTAGCTCCTTCAGAAGAATATCCCAATGCCTGATGGATGAATAATTCATCTATTTTTCCATGTCAAGGAAAAAAAAATCAGTCTTAGAAGGAGGTAGCAGATAATAAGCAAAGAAATTAAGTCATCTTGCTGGAGATATTTATACTTTCTAAAAAACATTTTAGGATGGTATGACTTAGTATACAAACTAATATCAATTGAAATGAGAAATAAAGTATGATTTTTTTTTTTTGTATTTCTCTGTGGGGAACCATTTTGGAGACACTTTACACCTGAGGCAGTCTACTGCATATCAAAGGCAAGTATTTGCTCTTTAGAAATAACCTCTGCTAATGGATGCAAACCTAGCAAGGCAGCAAAATCACTTTGATCTCCCTTTCAAAATGTTTTTGGAATTTATCCATTGCCAGGGAACTTCTCCTGGAAAGCACTGACCACTTGTACTGATTATACTCCTTGATCAACAAAGTTAAATCTCAAGATTTTAGACTTACAGTATGATTTGTATCAATACACTCCCCAAATATGCCTTCACCATCTAAATATTGCAAAGATTTCTAGGTCTTTTTCTGTTCTATTTAAATTAAGTGAGTTATTGGCAGAAGTATTTCAGTCCCAAAAATTTGTCACTTCTATTTCAATGTAAGTTTTATAAACAAGAAACTGTGCAGAAATGGCAAAATATTCAGAGCATAAAATTGAAAAAGAATACTGTACATTGTGCCACAAGTTACCAAGATGTTTTTTTATTTTCATACAGTGAAGTGTGTGTGAGTGGATATCTGTAGCTTTTAATACTATTAGATGACTTATCCGTGGACAAAGTCCTGCATAAAAAGATAAAAATAACTAGAACACAGAGGAGTTCAAGTCTGAAATACTTTGGACTTTTAATACAGCTTGATGAGGAAGTTTATATTCCTTGCTATATGGAATTCTTAAATCTTAGGGAAACAAACTAAGAAGTACCCCACTATTTGGAATTTGTTTGCTTTGTATTTTTTCATTAGAACCAATTATTTTTCTTGTACTGCTGTTTCGCTTCAGCCAGAACTGAAGTGCTGTATTGAATGAGCTTTTTATCTTTGTAAGATCTCTTGATATAAATGTTCTTCCCACAGATGCAATCTAGTATGCTGAATTTTTAAGGACTTAATGAAAGAACAAAAGCAATAGGGAACAATGCAAATTTCAAAGGCAACTGACACCCTTGGCTCTAATATGCGCACTTAAACCTTTGCTTCATATCCATTGAAGAGCCAGTGAAAATCAGACTGCATTAAAAAATTACAGCCCACAAGGCAGATGCTCAAATGTGAACTCTAATCTGGACTCCTAGTTTTATATACTTCACAAAGGTCACACAGCCCAACAGGCAAGTGCACAAAATGAAGCACAGCACTAGCAGTTTAAAAGGTGAGAATTCAGTTATATTTTATCTTTGTTTTGCTTTCTAGTCTTAAAACTGTTATTAGCTTGTAAGCCATGTATAAAAACAAATACTCATCCAAGAGAAATATTAGTAATAACAAATACAGGATTACACAATAATTTGATTAGCGCGATATATTAACAAACTATAACAATCCAATACAGTGCATATAATTACTTAAAAAGAAAGTAGAGTAATTAAATTACATATTTTAAACACTACCGGATATATGACCAAGTCATACAGTAAAAATCAAGATGAAGATCTGACTTTCTGTGTTCTTCATTCAGATTTTTACAATAAAATTATACAAACACAAAGTCTGACTTCAGATCAGAATGTTGCTGAAAAGAGCAGATACTGAGTCCAGACTGAAGCCCATTTTGAAATATCACACAGACTGAACTTTCTGTCCTTAGTGAGTGATTTGGATGATATTTAAGACCTTTTATTATTTGATCTAGACAGATGAAGTCACATTTACTCAAGTCAGAGTGAATGGAACTAACAGGTCTTCTCAGAGACATAATGTCACCCAAGCACTGTCCAGAAGACTGGTAGAAGCAAATCATCTCATGGCTTAATTTTGAACCAATGCACAACTTTGATCTAAACACCATATTGATCACATTTGCTGAACAGGAAGGTAAATTCTCAGGAATGCCCACAGTAATAATTGGGCACTATCAGACATGAATGTTGAAGGAATTTGTGTTTGGGGAAAAAAAATGACAAAATTACTTATCAGTGTTATGACTGTAAAAAACAAAGAATAGGTATAAAACAACCCTTTCTGTTTTGGAAAGAAAGAGGAAGTAGAAAAGAAATTAAGATGCAATATTTGCATTTTTTAAGTGAACAATTCTCAGAGAGTGGCTGAGCACCTCCTGCAAAATAACCAGCTTCAGGAAAAGAAAGAAAAAAACCTCACAGCTTCTGTAGCTGATGTTGCACAAAAGGCCCTGTTACCAGAACCTCCCCACATCCCCAGTGGGCAGGCAGAGGGGCTACTGCTGGAGTTGTTGTTCCCCTCTGTGCATGATGCTGTGTCCCAACGTGTGCAAGGGGAAACTCCCTTGTGCTAATCAAAGACAGGAGCACCAGTGCTGCGTGCACAGAGTCTCCCAGCTCCGACATATGTTGACTTCAACAGCAAAATGCCCTTCTACGACACTGCAGAGACACTTGACTTCCTATTGGGGAAGTGCAGCTTTCTTTCCTAACAATGGGCCAACTGGTTTTCATAACGGAGATAAACGCTCCCTGCTGTGAATTGTAATAGAAAAACATGTCAAACAACCAACAATAAAAAGCAGAGCAGCCAAAGGACTGGCTTTTCCTGTTTTTATGTGCAGCACAGAGGAAACTGAGCACGTGAACTGCACTTGGCTCCTTGCAAGTCAAAATATCACTTATTTTAAATGAGAAGAGGAAAAATACAACTCATTTCTGACCTTTTTTTTCACTCTGAAGGGCAGACATGGAAAGTGAACCCATTAACACTTAGTTGCCAGAGGTTATAATGAAACCCCTGAATGTGAAAGTCAGATGCTTTATAAAAAAAAGAAAAAAAAAAAGAAGGAAAAAAAAGAGAAAAAAGGTAATTCAGTCAGGATTTTTCCACCCTTTTAAAAGCTGTTATAGTATAAGTCATAAGGACATCCAGCTGCCATTCTGATGATCCCATGATATTTTCTAGTTTTATGTTCTCTGCTTTTGCTGACAAAAGTTCTCTTGCTTAAACCCCCCCCTCTTTCATCCCGTCATCTATTCACTTTCGCCTGCCTTGCATGCTTCATCATCTTGCTTTTTCTCCCAGCCCACTAGGTTTATTTTGACACTTCTAATTAATTAGTGCTGTGAAATTCCCTTTCTTGCTGTCCTTCTCATCTGCTTAAAATAGAAGATGCGAGAAATGAGGTCTTTTTAGTGAGCATGGATGATTCTGCAAACTATTGGTTAATATTAGATCTTCTCACTTTGGGTTAAGTTGTGCAGAATGTGGTTGAAGAGATCAAATGCACACATTGCCATGGCTGAAGACAACCCAAGTTTACAGTACACCTCTGATAATGGTTGATGACCAGGTATCTAAAGTGACATCTGTTGTCTGAACAGCTGCCTACAGCACCAAGAATAATTTTGGTAACAATGAACTTTTGATAGTCCTGCTTTGACAGGAGTGAGCGCACCTGTTCGTTAGTACTTTTGTTCCTTCCTCAAACAGAGGTATCTCCTGTTCTCATTTTTCTGTTTCTCTTGTTTGTTCTGTACCAGACTCCTCAAAAGAAATACTGGTGCATGTGCAAGGCACACTGAGCTTCATATGTAGACCTGCAGTATTTAATGTGTAAGTTTTTCTAGGAACATCAGTGCCCATACAGGAAACCTGGTATCTCCAGGTCTCAAAAGACTTGACTGAATAGGCCTAGACTAACTACACAACATGTGTATTTGGATGCATCAGATTCACTGCACCTAGAGAATGAATATTTGCTTGAGATCTGAGGAACTTTGAAGCCACAGGTGCTGGGAAGGTGAGCAAGTATGACTGGGTGCCTCTTCTCCTTTCCTTCTTAAAGCACCCACATTGCTGGCAGGTGACAAAGCTGGATGGACTCCTTGTTCATTATGTTCTCAGGGCTTCAGCAGTCCTGTTGGTGTGAATCATACTGGTGAGAGATGGTGATAGAAGGGCTAAAACTCCCTGGGTGCCTCTGATGTCCAGCAGTTCAGCCAGTCTGTGTGCTACTTTTTGTTAGGTGTGATTCTACTACTATTGCTGTTTGATTTTAAACGAAGCATTTCAAAAGGGCAAAAATAACAGCAACTTCATATAATATTGCTGCTTGTGTACTATATATTAACACCCTCTTGCACCAAATATAAAGATAAAATCTCATACCGGAAAGTTACAGTTATCTTAATCGTGAATCCTAAATCTCCTAGAGCCTAAGATTCCTCATTCACTCTCATGGTGGATGCCTGTGCTTTGGGAACAAACGACATTGGACTCTGTCTCTGTTTATAAATGTGACATTCTAGACAAGCACTGTGAGATTAGAAGCAATAGACTAGAGAATGCAAGATGTTTGTTACTGTAATAAGGATGATTAGCCTGTGGCTGGGCTGTGAGGGGAATGGGAGAGGTCACAGAAACAGCAAGAGAGAAGAGTCAAAATGAGAGGCCTCGACTGTGTGGTTATCAGGAAGGCTGCTTCCACCCTGCTCTGGTTTCTGTTAATAAGGGGACCACAGCTTGGAACCCATCTGAAAACTCTGAAATATACATGCATTAAGGTACATTAGCTACTAAAGCTATAAAGAATCTTAGAGTCATGACATTATCAGATATGCAGGACAAAGAACAGATTCTCAGAGTAGCCAGAGAAAGCAAACAATTAATTACAAGGGTAGCCTTGCCCGCATGTTGTTCTTCCCAGACCTGAACCTGATACCAAAACTTCAAAAGGCATAAATTAGATTTTAAGATGCTCCTAACCAAGGGAGATGCCGAAACTTACTTCCATTTGATGCAGAATTAAGTATTCTACAAAGGGTAGTCACATATTATTTGTGCAGGGTGTAGAAAAGAAAGAAATAGTACACTGGAAAGCATAGTGATAATCAGGATCTCTGGGGCATTTGAGACAATCCAGGAAAAGAAGTAGGTGCTGGAGAATCTCTTGAGCAAATATACTTGGATTGGGGTGGGAAAGAGTGAAAAAAGGGGAAAGAATGAAGCACAATTAAATTAAATTAAAACACAACGGCTGAAATTTTCTCTCTCCTCAAGTAACAACTGTCAAATGTTTCATATGAAATCTTAGAACTAATGTAGGACAACATTTTTGCATTAGCTCAAATGTTAAAGGCTGCTAGTATTCAGAGCAGGCCTTCATGCTCTCACAGTTATGTGTGTCATCATCTATACCATAAATTTTAGGTTGCAATTTTTAAATTCCACAAATAGATGTAAATAAACATTCCTCCATAAAAAGTAGAAACAAGCAGCTGGCTGTGCTACATTATACTTGAGAATAGGCATGGAAATTCAGTGAGAATAAAGAAAAGGAAAACTGGCTAATTTGAGTTGTCATGGTATGGTATACCAGAGGTTTCTGGTATGACAACAAAGAGAAAATCTGAGACTTGAGAATTCTTTAAAACTTATCAAACTTTTAACAGTCAATTTTAAGAACCTGTTTTGGACTTTATCATTAAGAAATCTTAAAGCTGAAGGCAGGAAAGATGTTTAACTAATTCAGATTGCCCAGGAGTCCCTTTCTGGCAGAACCTGCCAGCAATGTACATGCTAGAGTTGAAATTGTGCACGATATTGGTGTGGTCTGCACAGGTTGGTATCTTCCACAGCACATGACCAGTGCCACAGACACTATTGCTGGAGAAAAGAAAGCAGAGAAAGTCAACTGGCTGTGAAACTGGCCTGTGCAAGTCATGATGAGCTCTGGCACTGAGGCTCTTAGTAGCAATTACATTTTGATTCATGTTTGCAGATATTCTTCTTTCCCATCCCATGTTTGAACTATTTCATTGAACTTTGACACAGTGTAAAATGGTACCTACAAAGGAAAAAGGGAAAGAGACAGCTCCTAGAGACAAAAATATTATGTGGAGTCACTTATTCAGGCCCAGATGTGCCTGTGTCATGCACATGAATAAATTTATTGCCTTCAATGGCACTTCTTGCAAATCTAGACTGATGTTTGATGGATAAAGGCCCTAAGCCTTATAACTGTGAATTCCCTACTCATATGAATGAAAGCCTTCTGAGGTAAAATAAATAAACAATTGAATAAAATTAAAATGATCCTGTCTATTCATAAAGATTTTCCTCATTTTTTTAAGACATACGTTTTCTACATGAATGCCTTAATTGTGGAATAGCTCTGATGATTAAAACTGTACTGAGAAGAATCATTCCAATGGGTAAAACTTGTTCTGAAATATGCTCATTAAATACTGAAAAGTATATAAAATATTTACAATAAATTTCACAACTTCTTCAAAAGCCATGTACTATATGTGGTCTTATTTTACTGCATATTTACTCCATTTTTATCACTGCTTATTTGAAATCTCAATCTGTCATAGCTGACATTCTATAGCAGATTGGCAACTGTGTAGTAATGCTGTCTCTACTTTGTTTCTTTTCACAGCAGAACCACAGAAAGAATGTTTATAATTGACCGTGCAGTGACACACAGTTGCTACGTCTTTGTTTTATTTTGCATGAGTTATCTACGTTCTGTACTATTTCCTGTTATATGTAAGCTTGCATTCTGTTTTCTTCTCAGATCTGCTAAAAATGGGCAGAATCTGTTGATGTCTGTGCTGCAGGGACTACCTATAGCCCAGGAGTACAATCTGTAGTTCAGCAAAGCACTTAAGGACACAAATAAACTCTGTTACTCAGCAAAGCAATTTATTTAAGTATGAAATTGTGTATTATGCTAATGGTGAATGGAATGATTATTGCTTGGTGCTAAAGCAATGTTGAATTGTATTTCTTGCCTAGGCAATCGAGGAATTAAAGGATGACCCTGTAGCTTTAGCTATAGTGAACACTGTCGGTAAAAAATTACAAAGGAAACAGAGTAGTTTTCTCAGCCCTATTTCCCTCTGAATGGTGAGCACAATAAACTGTGCTATGATGGCAAACACAAACAATTGAAGGAAAACATGTCCATAACCCAGTTCACCTGACACTAAATGTTCCTGGAGGTTAATGTTTGCTACTGAGCAAAGATCAAGTCAATACAATCTAGGGCAGTTTACTGTAAAACTCAAATATTTCCCAAACTCTCTTCTCAAGGAGAGTGGGGAAAAGGAAGAAAGAGAAAAGGGGGAAATGATTTAACTAGATCTAGACCTAGCTAAACATTTCTTAACTTTATTTCTTTTTAATTATATTTTCCCTAAAGCAAATTTCTCCTTTTATTTTGATGAGCAGCTCAGACAAGTATTCACAAAGTCCTGGTATTGTTGGTAGAAATTGCACCTACGAGAGGCAAACTTCATGCTCTCTTTAATACATATTACTGGAAAGTACAATGACCTCATCTAAGTATACTGGGGTTACCTTGTAAATAGTGCAAGCACATTATTGTAAGAGTGAGAAGATTACAGCCTGATACAGAAGACCTCAGTCTGTTTATGAGCAATTGCTCTGAGCCCAGAGGGAATCCACACAGGGACTTCTCCTGTCATCTGCAGACTTTGTGGAGTCTCTGTAGCCTGGGAGTTTGGTAAATCCCAAACTCACAAAATCCTTTGAAAACTCAGTTTTGCTTTGGTTTTGAATCAGTAATTAGGCAACTACACAAAATGTGATCACTGTCGCAGTTTGTGGCATCACTTCTCTCCCACACCTAATATGCCATTTGAAGATTGTAGAGGAGTAGGCTTTAGAAGGAATTCTTCCCTGGTTTTAGGTAAACAGAAGGCTCATTAATGAGCAAGAGCCATAGCCTTTCAGTTAAAGCAAGGCAGGTTCTTCTGCACAGCTTTCTCCCACGCATCCCTGCCAGTGCCAATGACCTGCTTGACCCCCTGTTATTGCAGTCCTGGGCCCCTGTGCAGCCCTGCCAAAACACCTCAGTCCTGACCTGTGACACCCTTCACTATTCCAGTCCTAGGGCTCCCAAAAGGTTCTGCCAAGACCTCCTTTCTGACCTGCACTGAGCTCCCCACTTTTCCTCTCCCCAGGCCACCCCACACAGCTTTGTGACAGTGCCCCACAGTACCTCCTGCTCTCCTTGCTGTCCTGGGCCCCTCCGGGCTCTGTAAATAAGCCCCAGTCCTGACCTGCAGCAACCCTTGCTATTGGGATCCAGAGGGCTCTTCTGAGCAGAGCCTGTCAATCACTCCAGACCACTGCCTAGGGGGGCTGGGGGGATTTTTCTTCCTTTTTGTGGTGTGTTTGGGTGGAGGTGGGGAGGGAGAGGGAAAGGGCTGTTTTTAAAGCTTAATAGAATCAATGAAGAATTTAAAGAATACAGTTTAACATGTTATGAAAACAAAGGCTTTGCTGTGGTTCACTGCAGCAAAATCACATGAAATGACACTTTTCTACTTCTGGGAACACAACGTGGACTGAAATAGAAAGAAAGAGCACATAGGAAAGGATTAGTCAGAAGCAATCACAGACTCTGATAGACAAAAGAAAAACATAAATTTCTTTGTGTGTAATTGGAGGTGCAGCCCTGCACAGCTCAGCCCTGCTTCCTCGTAGCATTCCTTACTGATTTCCCATATTCAGCATTTTTGCTCTCTCCTATCTTTTCACATCCTTGCTCACGTGAGCTGTAACCCAGCAAAAGGCTGATGCGTGCTGAGTCTCACTGAGTTCAAGGGGACCGGTTCACATATCTAAAATTACTCATGAGTGAAAGGATAGGAAAATTTTGAGCATTCAAATCATGAAGTGTTTGGGACAGAGGTTTTTTTAATTTTTGCCTGAGAGCTTTTTTTGTAGAGCTTTTTACAAAAAATGTATCTAGAGTAATACTGCCTTGAGTCATACTAATGCACAAGATGTCAAACTTTAAATGCATAAATCTACTTTCAGTAATAACTTGTTACTCCATTGTTTAGGATGCAGATGTGGATTTTCCCCCTCCTTTTTCTAGGGCTTTTGTAAATACTTGTCCNCCGATCAGTATCAGCATGTACAATATTTATTTCGTGTTAATTTCTTACAGCTGTAGCATCCTCTTTCCTTGTTTCTGAAACAAAGTAGGTTGAGCACACTCTCACCCTTCTCTCCTCTCCTGACACGCTCTAGGCTTTTGGTTTCTTCACCAGGAACATTTGTTTGCTGATAGTTGTTTTTTTAATCTTTAACTGTGCACATTTAGAAAAAGAGATGAAAGCAGTAATTTTCTTTGAATTAGTTCTGAATTCACTAAATGTTTGTACTTCCCAGATTTATGTCAAGACTGTAGTTTGAAATTATTATGATACATTTGCTGATTGGTCTGTTTGATGACTTGTTGGAAGCATCATCTCGTAGTTCAGATGAAAGCTACCAATCATTAGAGACAAAAATGTTTATTCATGCATTTCAAGGATTTTTAGGATAGTTCTAGAGTCTACAACATGATGCATTGGGTGGAAAATAATTTTAGAAATGTATGAATATTGCTAGGCAGAGTCAAAAAAGGAAAAAGGTTTCAGGTCTGTGAAACTATTTTTAAAAATAAAATTTATGTATATTTTTAAATAGGAACCTATTCAGAATGTAAGTCAAGATGTTAGTACTAGGCGTTATCATGTTAGTACTGATAAAATTAATGAATAGAAAAACTTCATTTGGGTTTAATTTGGCCAAAAGAAGTAAATTCTTTCTGATTTATGAACAATATAAGTACAACCAAAAAGACACGTAATCTGAAATATTTAATCAGACAGGTGATTTTCCCTGTACTTAGACTGTAATTCTCTCTTTGGCTAAGGTTCACTCTGAGTTCACAGGTCATCTGCCTTGAAACCTCAGGGTCCCACATAAATCACCACTGGAAAAAATGACCTCTGCCACTCATCACTGAACACGGACTTGTTCCACCCTCAAATCCTGCTCTGCCATGCTTGCTGGGAAAAAGCAACCTTTCATTTTCCCCATCAGCTCCGCAATTCAAATTGTCTTTCCCGGTGCAATCAGACCCGTGGTGATCCAGTGGCACCTGAGGAGCTTCCAGTCAGTCCCAAGAAAGAATCAGAGGAGAAATGTTCACATGACAGCCAACCTCGACCTGAGGGAAGTTAATAATTTTACAGTTCTGCAACTGTTTTGAACCCTGGACATTGGTGGGGAAGGGCAGCACCATAAAAATAAAATATTATAGGAAAAGGCTATTTTCTAGATGCAAAATTTCTGAGAGTTTCTGACTGTAGTTTGATCCATTCTAAACTCCATGTTTCATTTTCAACTACCATTACATGACAAAGAGTTTTTTGTTGTTTGTTGGGTTTTCTTGATTTTTTTTTTTTTAGCAAAGTATATCCCTAAGCAGCTTGCGTTGGCTTACAAGGAAAGCAGAACTGACACAAAAGGATTATTTCTTAAATGTATTCATGGTAGGGGAAAATACACTCATTAAAAGAAATGGAATTCTGTATTATATAAAGCCCTAAAAAAAATAAAGACAGAGACAGGCATGACACATATGTGATCATGCATTTTAAATGAATTCCACTAAAAAGGCCTAGCTAAATGAAATATATTTACCACATCTTAAATAGTATTTAGTAATGGCAAAATGGCAAGAGAAATGGTAGATCTCAGACTAGATAAGAGATATTTATAGCATATATTCTGAAATACAATCCTTCAAATTCCAAGGTTTAGATTTTATTTTTACAGCCAGAGGCCCAAGCAGGACAGGGTAACAAGGATCTAAGCTGCAGCTGGAGAGGAACTCCAGCAAAGCCAGCTAACACCCCTCCAGGAGGGGCGAATGCTGTCCCTCACCACAGCACACTCAGCAACTCCAGGCACATTTAATCAACTTCCTAAGCCAGTGCCAGGGATCTGGGCCCTGGGTTGTGCCAAAGCCTTGCAGTGTGAGGCAAGGAAATACTGTTTTTCACATTCCCCTTTCCCTTCCTTCAGGTACTGCCTGACCCACAGGTTGCAAACCAAAGAACATGAATAAAGCTTAACCCTGCTTTTACTCAGCTGGTTTTCATGAGAATTTTATTTGCTAGAAAACTTCCTCTGTGCCCCAATTTTCTTTCAGCTCTGTGAGGACCTTCTCATGGTGTTCTTGTGGGCCTGACACTGTCTATTGATTTGCACACCATGTGAATGGCTCTCCCTCATTTCTTCTTCAGGAATAATAACAAATCCACAGGTCACAGCAGGGGCTGGAAAGGGGCACTGCCCTCTGGAAGGTGCAGTTTCTGCAGCCTGTACTCCCACATTACCAAAGACAAAACCCTAAGTAACTTAATCTGCTTTATGCAGATTTGATGCATTTCAAAGGCCCTAAAAAATCTGGTGAATTTAGGGCTTCAGTGGTGAAAAATGTGATCACTTCTTAGACTTAAATTTCCTAAGAGGAAAGAAATAAATATACACTGCCACTATATCTGGAGAAGAAACGTGACTTGACAGATGTTCATCACAACATTAATTTAACATCTTCAGTCTGTCTTGTATTACCTTCCAAAAGCACACAGTGAGAATGCAGGTACAGAAATGTGCAGGCTGGTTTTTAAACAAGTTTGTGCTGTCTTTACTTTCCTCACCAGAGTTTGCAGTGGCCGTAATATAAACTTTATTGAGCACAGTCAACATGGGAGGACAGGCTGGGGGAAGGGACAGGGAAAATCAGTCGTGCTAGGGATTGTGTGACTAAAATAAGGTATTGAATTTCTGGTTTTCACAATTAAACACTCCAGAACAAATGAGGTGCTGAAGCAGGATTTATAATTCATTGAGTAATAGGATTTTGTACTGTTTAGCAGGATTAGGCATGTTAAAGAAAGACCTATTTATTTCAGTCTGACAATGGAGGAGAAAAGTGTATAGTGCTCTTCGTTGTTATTTTAAGCAATTTACACGATTACTTAGTAGTGGAGGCCCTGTGCTCCTGCTATCTGCAATGTGTCACAGTAATGGTGATATTTGGATAATTGCAGTTTTCTCCATACAGTTTCAGAATCACAGCAGTTGAGGGATCAAAGGTGTGAAGGCTGGTGGAGGGGAGGGAGGAGGGAGAGGAGGGATGTCAGGGGAGAAACAGTAGAAACCAATTAAAACACTCCCTTATTAGGACCGTGACCTCAGTGACCTCAGCCCTCCATGTCTTTGGGGCAGCATGGTTTGTGACTTAATGGTTTGTTTCAGGGGTTTTATGCCAAAGTGCTGACTGTGCTTTCTCCAGTGACGTCTGCCATTGACATGGGGGCCAAACCTCTCTCGCAAAGTGGTTGAAAGGAGGAAGAAATTGTTTTTCACTAACACTTAGGATGGGGTTTCCTGTTACAGCCATTATTTTATTCCTTCTTGCTCCTCTCTTAAAAAAAAAAAAAAAAAAAAAAAAGGAAAAAGGCAAAAAAAAAAAAAAAAAAAAAAAGAAAAAAGGAAAAAGGCAAACAAACAAACAAAAAAAAGCAGCTGTACAGCTTTCTTACTTACTATTTTCTTAATATTCTACAATTTTCATGCAGTTTTTACTTCGGTTGGCTAATGTGGAAATAAAAGCGCTCAGCACATCCAAGCTAAGGTTTCAGAGCAAAAGGCATGTGCACAGAAAGTGGGACATTCCCCAGCAGTTTTTAAGCACAGGTATGAAATGGCAGCTTGTGTTAGAAAAGTGCCAAAAGCCAGATTATTCCTTGAGAACCTGAAATGCAGCTTAATTAAACCAGTATTAGTCTTTCATAACAAAGTTGCTAATCATGGCCACTTTCTTTCTGAATTTAAAACATCTAAGGCAAAAAATGAAATCCTTTCTCTCCAGAAACTCACATGGCCAAACTATACCACCAATTAATTTAAAGAATTCCTCCAGAAATCTGCAGAGGTTGCATAATGCACAGCACTAGACAATTCAATTTTAACCCAGAAAAAAAGCCCCAGTGGCATGATCACTTTGCTCTCAAAACCCTTGAACTCCACTGTGAGCAACAGAATGTCCATGATCCTTCTGGCAACTCCATTTTTCCTGAAGAAACTGGAAAACTAGGTGCCTAAATTGGGATGACTTGCTGTTGAACACTGAATTATAAATATAATACTCAGAAAATTAAAATCTGCTTTTTATTCTGCCCAGTAGATGAAACACGAGTCTGTTTCCAGCAAGAAAAAAACAGCTAATGGAAAACAACAACAATCTTTAAAAATCTCTGTCACAGGCTCTTTTACTGAGCTGAGGTGTTCTCAACTTTCAATTACAGACACATACTCTGCTTGCAGAGCAGAGTGCCAACCACAATGAATACCTATCTAATTTCCCTTTCTACCTAAAGAAACAGCAAAACATATTAAAAAAACCTCCGAAGAACAGAGCAAATGTCATGCATGTACCTATTTTAAGCAGCACCTGCAGAAAGTGGTTACAGTCTCGTGGTCTCCACAGGAAGAACTGAATTACCATCAAGTCAGGAACTCACTGGTCTCATGACAGCAATAACCAAAATTTGCACGTTTTGTTCTTCTCACAATTTGAAAGCAGATATTAATTATTTGACAATGCCAATGTGGCAGAATTAATTATAAAACAATCTCTTAAAAATTGACCATTAGCACAGACAGAGACGGAACGGAGGGGGGTCAATAATCTAACAGAATGGTCATTAGCAGCAGCTTTATACTTTGATTTGACTGGATTCTTGCTAGGATCCAAAGCAATAGGTTACCCAGCAACGGATAATAAAAATAAGGTCATAAAAATATATTCATGCGATCTGGCAACAAACACTAATTCAAAAGACAGGACAAATTATTTTGGACCACAGCACTGATCATCAGAATTGTATTTTCTGCTCAGAAAATGTTTAGCTGAGATGTGAAACCCTTTTTCAAACCAGAATTATGCCTCAGAGAATTCCTGGGAGGCGAAGGTGCCAGATTTTAAAAGCAGTCTCTATGCCAATCATGACATGGAGAAGTATATAAAATAGTGCAGGTAAAAAGCAAATTTGGGCACTCATTCCGAACATGCTTGTTTGCAGGCATGAGATTAGACCTCTGAAGTCGTTAATGAACACTTATAATTTTGACTTCATAGACAATCTCATGATAGTTCATGACTTCTCAGAACCCCATGCACTGGCAGCAAGGGATTATGTAAGAACTAATGAAAGTCCAGTTCCCAAGGCTCTAGAAAAACTTGTGAGTATGATGTCTGAGATTCAGAACTTGGAATAAAATGTGGAAGAATTGAAAATTAATCATAATAATGTAACATTTCATGATTTTTGATGTTTCTGGCTTGCAGTTTTGGAATGGCAATATTGGCTGAACTTTCAGCTGCACTGCTCATTAGATACAACACCACATCTGTAAGCAAATGACGAGAGGCAGAAGAGCTGCAGTTATTTACTTATCTACTGTTTCTGTGCAATGACTTCAAATTACATTTAGAATCCAAACTCAAAAGCAGCCCCACCATGTCATATTTCATTGAAGGGTATAGTTAAAATGTCAGTTTTGAAGTTGTACTATGAAATTTTTGGATTTTTAATCTATTTCAACACATAGAGACCTATTATTACCTTATGCTTGATGTCTGAGAAACGTCCACATGTCATACTGTTTTATATTGACTCATTCTGACCAGTTAGTAAAAGCAGTTAATTAGCAGGCAGCCAAATCCATCAAAATTATGTTTAAAAATAAGCCTAAACAATTATTCACTTTAGTCCCATTTGTGCTGTCAGTGGTTTGAACTCAAAAGCAGACTGAGAGGTCACATCTGACATGTATTTCAATCCAGTTGTTAGACCAGCAATTATCGACACAGATATGTTCCATCGCTGACAAAATAATGTAAGAATGCTGTGGAACATGCTAATTTAAAAACCTCTAACAGCATCATAGGATCACTGGTTTGTAAGGCTTTGGATTTATGACATATGTATCAGTAGGAGGAGCAAAGTTTCATGGGCTGGTATCCCAAACTGTAATTTTAAATAAAATAGCTATGCAAAGCATTGTAATATAATGCAAGTTAAAGAATTAGTGTGTTAAGACATAGTTACAGGTATAAATAGTATAAAAGACAATGAGTGGAAAGGCAATGACTGAGTAATTTTCCAGTGCAGTTGCCTGGCATGCGTATGTATCAGCTCATTTTTGATGAAGTGCTTGATGTAAAATCACCTTAATCCTCCTCAAAGCATGTTCCACAGCATTCTCACATTGTTGTTTAGTGCCTTCCGCTGTAGGCTTGTTGAGTTGGTGTCACATTTTTCAGGAGTTTTTTTCCCCTACAGTCGTTTTACTTCAAAGAAGCTGAAGCTACTATGGAACCCATTTATCCCCTGTATTCCAAACCACGTGTTCCCATACTAGAGTATCAAATACTTCTCAGGTCATACCAAAATTACAAAACAAAGATGCACCACAGTGCAACACAGACTAACCTGTGGAACCTCTGAAATCAGTAATTTTAAGCCTGTGATATGTAAATACTTCATTGTCCCTGAACTACTCCGAAACACCTCCACTAAAACAAACTACCAAGCAAACAAACCTCCTATTCTGTGTTTGCAAAAACAGTGGCAAAGAAAATTACTGTGCGAGTTTAGATTTAGTTCTGAAATTAAAAACTAGTGCACAGCTTTACACTCTTCACCTTCCTCCAGAGACTGTAAATCTAATCGATTAAGACAAATATCTTTGAACTAATTGTTTGGAGATTTTGGAAGTAAATTTCCTGTTTTAGAAGAGTAGTATCTTCAGTTGCCCTAAGTCAAACCTCAATCACAGAAGCACATTATATAGTTTTAGTAGCACACAGCCTGTAAGTAATGTTTGCAGAACTTGGCCAGTTCTCCAAAGAAAAGATTCTACTATTCTTATGGAGCGTGTGATGAGGTTTTCTAGTAGTACCTTGAAGTAATCCCTGAACAATTCTTGAACTCAGTGAAGCTTAGTACTAAAAACTTCTAATTATAAAACAATAATGAAATAGGGGACAAAAAACTGAAGAATGACTGCAAATGTTTGAATTAGTTCTGCTTACATAATGTAACATTCATACACCTCTGAGCCACCAGTTCCCAAGGATTAGTTCTGATAGGTACAAATTGCAGTACTTGTTCACAATATCTGCTAAAAAAACTGGTGTTTCTGTTCTGCAAACTCAAAACACCTGTCTATACAGCCAAAGCAAAGTCATTACAACCTAAAATCTACTGCAAGGCAATATGAGATTAGAATGCTGGTTCAAAAGAAGGGTCTTTAGATTTAGGAAGTAAACCAGGACAAGATTTTGAAAAGTACATTGACCACAGCTTAGAACAAAATCAGGGTATACTTTAAACATGGCTATTAGGAAGGTATTTGTTACTAAATAGTAAGTAAAAATACAAATCTTCTTTCAAAACATGTAGAATATTAACTTTCCATTGCTGTTACAAGTGATTTAAAGCCTGACAATGATCCAAAGGATGTACAAATTCTCTGTCCCACTACTGAGGCACAGGAATGAAAATAATGACCCAGCCATGGTAAAAGAGCAGTCACATGTGTGCCATTTGCCATGACAACATAGTAACACAAACCCCACATGCTCCACAGCCAAGCTGAGAGTTCTGCAATAGAGGCATCGGTATTTTATCTTGTTCAAATACTGCCATGTTAACAAAATCTCAACAGGAAAAGGCTCACTTCTGTGATGCTTCAAACACCTTAATTCTCTGAGTCTAGTCTGGGTCAGTGTAAGTTTGAAAGGCAATTGACGTCACAAGAGCCGGTAGCTCTGAGATGGCAATAATATGCTCCTGTATCAATTCCTTTGCTGTGAAACAGAGTTAATATTTACTCTGTTCTATCATTTATCAAACTTACACTCTTTGGTTTTCCATTATGTCTAACACAATGACACTTTGGTGTCCAGAAACCCAAATGACAAGCAAAATTATCCCCATTGAAGGGCATGTATTTATTACGTTTGGTTTTTTTCCACTGGTAACAGTTTGTTTATAAATGAACACATCTACCTATGCACAGCTAAAACAGCTCTTATTCCAAAAACCAGTGACACATGTTTGTTCTTTCTGTCCCTTGGAAACCTGAACTGAGATATTTTTTCTAATGACAGATGACCCACAGCTTCCAGCCATCTTTAAGATGTCATCTTTGGTACTCAACATCATTAGTCATTCTTAAAAATGTTATTCCTCTTCTCTGAGACTGGTTGTACATGAGTCCACCCAGGAAGAAATCCGATTCCCTGTTTAAATTAAATACACTGCGTTTCTGCAGTAACGACATTGAATACCAGACTGACCTTCCTAAACATAACAAATGCTTTATCCATTTAGTAAAATGTAATTCTTTGACCTTCTTTCCCCACAGGAATCACAAGTTCTTATTAGACAACCAGGAGATATTTCTGTCATATAGCATTTAAAGAAAAAGATTTGAAGAAAACTGTTGTAGTTTTGATATGATTGTTACGGCCTCTGGAAGAGAGACCATTCCATGCATGCTGGAAAACACACAGTTCCTATGTCACAGAGTTTATAGAGATAACACTGGGAACTGGATTGCAGGACAGTGTTACTTGTCCTGCAGAAAAGCAGGTTTCCTGATCCGAGACAAGGGTTTTGGCTTTGCCAAGGAGAATGTTGAGGCATTGTAAGGGCTGCACTCCTTCCAATGAGATAATCAACATATCTGATCAAATGCTGTAAACCCTGTTACTACTTTCTCATGTTTAAATTGTTGAAACTTTACAGTAGAGGCAGTTCAATTTCAAGTACTACTTTGAGGAAAAATACTGTACCATTGCACTATGGCAGATGTGAGTAAACATTTAAAATAATTCAATATAGAATTTCACACACAAATAAAGGCATTAAATTTGGGAAATAAGAAGAGTACAGTTATAAAATATGGATTTTCTTTTATTGTTTCTGATTTTTTCTTAACTTTGATTGCATTCCCTTTTTTTCCAAAATTCAAAAACACTTATGCAATTCTCACCTTTATTTCTAGAGGGTGAATAAAAAGAGATTCATTCTTACTACTTTTCACAATGTAATTAATCCAGCCAAGGAACTAATGCTTTTACTGAAACAGACATATATAAGCCTTGACATAAGCATAACTGTACCACTGTAAAGATGTCTTGCACTGTTAAAGTGGAAATTTCCCTGACATGTCTGTGAACATGCAGATCTCTCTAAACCTACGTGAAAACTGTTTATACTAAATTACTACATTGTCCAAGTTAAACTACTTGACTGTATGAATTGGGACCATTGTTTCCTCCAGTTTCATGGTATCGAATGAAACAGTGATGAGAATAAGCAAATTAATTCATATGTAACTTCTCAGTGATTGTTCTGAGCACTGCTCCTCCACCCCTCTGGATTATTTTTACGTGTGTGGTACTGCACTGAATACACAATTTCCTGATACTGGACTGCTTTTCATTTGAGACTTTAGGTACAGAGCTACGGAAATTAACACTGTCAGGGCTAAAGTGCCAAGCTATCCAACAATGTGTGACAGAAGTTAGTCACATTGCGTAGTGCAGATCTGTTATGAGAACCTGTGCAAAATGGAAAACTGAATTTTGTATTTCGCAATTACAGAAAAGTCCTGCTGAGGAAATAGTTACCAGGAATGATGGGCTTTTTTTCTTTTTTTCCTTCCCCCCCCCTCCCCCCCAACACTTCTAGACCCCTTTTCTCAACTACCTGTTCAATAATAATTTGTAGAGCTACATTTACCAGAAGTGACAATTAGCATGTTACATTCCTTTAATGCTGTTTCACACATGCTGGTAATGAATTGCTATTTTAAACTATTTTAAAAGTATTTCGGGGGGGGAGGGGGGAAAGGTGGTGGTTTTTGTTTGTTTTTTTTTTTTTTCTGGTAGTGATTTTGTGGTTTTAAGTAAAGCAATTGTGCATGTGTAGATTGAATCTTTTGCCAGCTCTACCTTTTCTGTGTGTTTGGTTCAGGATGCAGCTGTGTCTCTGAACCAAGGAATAGCTGGAGTATTACTTTAGAAACTTCAGGAGCCCCACAAACTCCCCATGTAGCACTAAGAGTTGTTCCACAGCAGCACCTACCAGTGCCCTGTTGGTGTGAAGACAAGGATGGGTGCAACAATGAAGCAAAGAATACAGCGCATGTGTAACCCTGCTCTCCAAAACCAACTACAGATCTTTCTGACTTTGTTCCCTACCCTAAGGATGCCTTTGTGGCAAAGAGCAAACTCAAAACCATGCTCTACACCTGAGAACCACCTATTTTTGCCTTGGTTCAGCAGAATCTTTTGGCTGGCTGCTCTGCACTTTAAATAGCGCGTTGTCTTTGTGTCCATAATCTGTTTCACAGTCTGGATGTCAGGTGCTGACAGACTGAGCCCGTCACGGTTTCCCTGCCTTCTGACGCAGCAGGGAGCTGGGTTTGTGCCCTGTGCTGCTCTGCAGATACAGCCACGTTTAATGTTACTGGGAATGAAGGCAGGAAGAGACTTCTTTGTCACCCAATGCCATTTAAAGCTCATCAGATACAAGCCTCCTGCAGTCTCCTGGTTCTATGCCATTCCTGCACTCGTGCTTACATCTCCAAAGCAAAGCCAGGTGATCAATCCTCCAAACCTTTCTTGTTGCATGTGAGCACATTTTTCTGATAAGGTAAATTACAGAACAAAGGAAAATGCACTGCTTCAGCCCTTCCTCCCCCCTTTAATTATCAGCGGCTGGAGACACAATTAATTTCAGAATTAAGACTGTCTGCTTTCATAAAAACATATCCTTCCTTGTCTGGCTATGCTTTTTTTTTTTTTTTAAGCAATGCTAGTAATTATCTTCTGGGTCGCCTCTCAGTTGTCAATAGGCTGTTTGTGTGCCTCTCTGTTTCTGCAGTGTTTATAACAACTGGCTGTTTATGGCACAACGTGGCACAGCCATGGAGAAAAAGACCAAAAAAACCAAAATACTTCAGCAGCGCTGCAGAGGCTGATGTGATGGAGTAATTACAGATGCCACACAATCTGATAATATCTTTGAATCACAGGGCCCCCTAATGAGTGTGGTAAAACTTAAAGCAATTGTTTCAGGTCTTGAATGTGGTATAATTATATAAAACAAACCCCCACTTCTGAGCTAACTAAATCTCTGACTAAAAGGCTTCAAACAAGTCTGAGAAAATGCCATCACTACCCACTCTGATCCTAAGGGAAGGCATTCAGGAAGTAAAAGATTCAGGAACGTATGGGGACACAGACATGGATAAAGCTCCATGTGTCAGAAAAGGGCTGGGATTTCCTGTTGCTAAAATGTGCTGTGTTGAGAACTTGTTTGAGCTCTTCCCATAAAGTCTCTGTTCAGACTGGAAGGAAACACATCTAAAGTTGGTGGGGATAGGATGATTTTGCCTCCATATGGTTGACTTTGGTCCTCAACCTCCCCCCTTGAGTCAGCCCCAAGGCTGACTGTCACAGAAACCTAGCCCTGAGAATAAGATCCAAAAATGAAGGCTGAGACTGGACTTTATGTGGTCAAGTAAATTAGAGGTGTGTTGTAAATTGCATCATGAAATAGACTTAGACCAGGACACTGTCAATGAAAATATAATAACCCACTATCATTGGCCAGTCAATCCATTTCTCTCTCATTTTCATCTGAGAAATGCCAATGCAATATTCTAATTGTGCCTCTAGTGACAGTCTTTTACCTTTGGATCTGGACAAAGGGAGGAATATTTTCAGAAGCACAAATAAAACACACATCTTGCTCATGCTGGGAGCTGAAGCAATGGAGATCTCAAAATGACAACTCCACTTCTAGAAAATGAACTCTTGACTGGCCCTAGAAATTTCTGGGTCAGGGTTCCTGCGGGCCAGCACATGCTCTCTTACCAGAATACAACACCTGAGTATCATTCCTCAATTTCACCTTCTGATGTGATGATTAAGTGTAGTTCACTTGCCTGTAATATAAAATTTCTAGAAATACTGGTCTTTCAATGCATCTCATGATTTCATGATCCTATTTTGCAACCTTTCTGTTTATTCATATTTGAAATTCTGGCAGGCCATATATGCTCCCATATTATTAACTCCATTTTAAATTTATGAGTTTCTCTCACTTTCTCTTAAATTGCTTATGTGCTTGTGAATAACCCAAAGGCAAGTAAAAAAAAAACCATAAAGGAATATGGTAATGTAAATATAGCTATTGTCCTCCCTCAGAAAGAGCAGATGATTTACACTGTGGTCATTATCTCTCAAGATAATTTTCCTTTACATTTTCCTTACAGTTACAGCTCTATTCTAATCTGCCAAGAGCTCCAGTACCTTTCAGTTCCTTTAAAATGTACACAGCTTTCAGTTCTAGTTCACGATAATCATATTTACCTGCAGACATTAAAGAATTTTACCAAATCAGTGTTATTATCTCAATTTTTTGATATGAAAAAAGAAGTTATAAAACTTTTCCAGGAATGGGGACAAATGTAGAAGTAAGCTGCCTACATGTGATATAACCTCTTGACCACAGTGATGTTATTTTCTAAAGATCTGACAACATGAATGCTGGCAAGAATTTATAAAACTCAGAGCAGTATTAAGTACCAAAGTAAATTCACATGTCTCTGAAAAAAACTCATCAGAGTAGGAGCCATGATTCCCTCATCTATGAGATTTATCTTCTTTTCAAAGTTTCTCACCAAGGACTGCCTTTGCAGGCAAAGATGACTGATGATGCCATTAATACCTCTACTTAGAGATCTGCCTGTGACAAACCAGAGTATGAAGTGGCTAAAATATTGAAAAGCAATTATATTTTCCAGGAACTCTTTTCTAAGGACCTATTCAAATGAGAAAAAAAATTAACTTTCCTCAAACAACAAATGTTAAACAAACTTCTCAAAACAAGTAAATATATTTTAAATACTTGATTGTATGTTTTTAATAAAGTGATGGAGCTAACTGTAAAACCTAAAACCAGTTAGCAGGAAGGACTAAATATATTATACTGAAAAGGTCAAAGAGACATAAAATCAGAAGGACATATGGCATACATAAGCTCTTGCAAAAAGGCAGAAAAAATTGATGTTTCCATCAAATTACATAATTTTTATGAAATTATGAAATTTTAAGGTTACCTACAAAGTCAAGGAGTTCATTCAAAAGCCATTCAACAGGAGCATCTGAAAGCAGGTTGTTTCATCCAGTCACCTGAGACGGAATGGGGGTTCTCTGACCAGAAGAAAGCATTCCTCCTCATTCAACCCCCAGCTTCCAGAGCACTGCTCTTCTCTCCAAAAGCTGTGTGTCTAAGACCCAACCTTGTCAACTTTTGAGTTGCCTTTTAAGTACTGGGTGGCCTTTCTGGAGAAATATATGGTCCAGTGGAGGCCAGGAAGATAATCGGAGGCAGGAGCACCTCTCCTATGAAGCCAGGCTGAGAGAGTTGGGGATGTTCAGCCTGGAGACTTCCTTTTGCCTTCCAGTACTTAAAGGGGTCCTACAGGAAAGATGGAAAGGGACCCTTTAACAGGAAGTGTAGTGATAGGGTGGAGAGTAATGGTTAACTAAAAGAGAGTAAATTTAGATTAGATATTAGGGAGAAATTGTTCCCTGTGAGGGTGGGCAGGCCCTGGCACAGGTTGGGCAGAGAAGCTGTGGCTGCCCCATCCCTGGGAGTGTCCAAGGCCAGGTTGGATGGGGCTCTGAGCAACCTGGGATAGTGGGAGGTGTCCCTGCCCATGGCAGGGGGTTAGAATGAGATGCACTCTATTCCAAGACAAAGCACTTTGGATTCTATAATGTTATGATTCTATTCTATGGCCTCCATGGAGTCCATAGACACTTGACAATTTACCAACAACTTGTCACTTTACCAACCATTCAAATCAAAGGAAAGAAGGAATAATTTTTCAATAAAGGAGACTGCATAAACGTAGGACAAGAATTACACAAGAATAAGGTAAATAATTGAACACTGTCATGAAAAATCTCACAAAGTTTCTTTATAAGAGACATTATTTCCTGATATTTTCATAATCATAATTTATGCTTAATCAATGAGGCCAGTGCATCAGTGCTGAACTTCTGAATTGTCATACACCAAACATCTTCTAACCATTTTCCTGAATCCAGCTGAATGTTGGGACAGGAGCTTTGAAAATCAGATTGCACTTGCTTTTTATGGAAGCATAATTACTATGTCAAACAAATCTTTGCCTTGAATCCTAATTCACACTTGCTGAAGAGAAGAAAAAAAGTGAATAGAAATGACTACGTTCCTGTCAAAAACCTTCTTTACCAGAATTATGATGTTTAATTCAATTTTTGATTATGCACTGCAATCAGTAGTAACATGCTTCCCAAAAACCTATCTGCAAGAAGGCACTGGTGATATTCCACAACTTCTGCTCCTTGGACCATACCTAACAAACTAAAAATAGCTGGCATGAAGTGCCAAGTGTTTCTAACAATTATATACAGAAGAAAATCACTCTCTCCATATCCTGAGTATGTATACATGTGTATAACTCCAAAAATGTTTAACATTGCATTGTAAACACTTTCCAGTTGCTTTCCATGATCCAGTTCTCTTACTAATCATTCCAACCTGTAATTATTACTGTGGTGGATGGTCATTTGGCTGCTGCTACTAAAACCTTCAGTTCTATCTGTAAACTACTTCCATTAACTAGAGTAGCCCAACTCCCTAATAAAAACTGAGGGATGTCTTGTTTAATCAAATCTCACACTTTGCAGTTAAGACACTGAAGTGTGAAATAAAAGTAAAATAACATCCCCCCAAAATGTAGTCCCCTAGATCAGCAATAAAAAAAAAAAAAAGGTAGATTGTTTTACCTAATGAAAACAGTAATGCTCAAAATACAGCATCTCCTGTTACATCATACCTTAAAATAAATGGAGGTTTATAAATGCCAAGCTGAAACAGAATAATATCTTGCCTTAAAATCAGAGCTTAATTCGCCCAAGGGAGAACAAACAACTGGGCAGATTCCTTCTGCAACTGATGATTAGCTCTCATTATTTCAGGTTGTCTTCTAGGCTGTGTAGCAGGGCAATGGAAGACAATCAGGGGAAAGAATTCCAGACAAAGCAAGTAGTGATTTAATTTCATAGGATGGCAACAGGTTACTTAAATTTCAGAATAGTAAGATGTCAAATGTAGACAATGTAGGTCAAAGAAGACAATCAAATAAAATGCAAAGAATTGGGCACTTTCAAAAAAAAAAAGGGGGGGAGAGGAAAAGTTTTACCACAAGCAGCACTCATTACAGTGTTAAATGCTTTTATGTTTGTCCAAAATACGGTACTTCATAGCGTATGGAAATGTGTTTCACAAAGAAAGTACATTTTTTAGGCATAGAGATAGACAGAGGATGAAAAAAGTTACTTTCACAAATAAGTTCATGAAAGTATCTGACCTTGCACCCGGAGTAGCAAGAAATCACACCTAGTTGCTAAAGATATTCCTTCAGATGAATCAAATACAACACAACCACTCTTTTCATATGGGCAAAATTATTTGTTCTTTGTTAATCCAGTTATATACTGATGCAACTCACTGCTCTGACAGATTCTTGGAAGCAGGTTTGAAAAAAATATAATAAAGTTCAATGACAACTACCTGTTAAGCACAGGACACTGATTTGCCTGGCTGAGTGGGGTGTAAATGCCCAGCGTACAAGAGAGGAAAATGCTCCTTCAGCATCAACTCCCACACATTGAGGAACTATCCAGGCACGAGAGAGATTCCCTGTGACTGGAGGGTCCATCTACACATAACTGAAATACAATTTCAGGGATTTGCAGTGGTAGGATATATAGGTCATTTAGAACTTGCACAGGAGGATCAGCTCCAAGAATGGAGGGCAGGCCCAGTGAAAAGTCCCACTTTAGCTCCAGGGGTGCAGGAAATTGTGGAAGAACAGTTGCTATGCTACATCTACAGGTCCAAATTGGAATACCTGAGCCTTGACAACATGGAGAACAACGAGCAAAGTAACACAGTGTTTTAAAAAACTCAGAGTGACTATGCAATTACTAAGGCTAGGAATGAATTTCAGAGCCAAATGCAATTGCACCAGAGGTGAAGGAAAATCTGCAGTGCAATCATTCAAGCAGCAGTTTGGCCAGGCCATCAGGATTAGCACCTTCAGGTTCTGCAAATACATCATCAGAACTTAAAGAACCACAAGAGCTCAGTACTCTGTTTACATCTCTTGGGCAAACATCCTACTTTCTGAGTCAACAGCAGAGTTTTGAATAAATCAAGTTTACCTACACAACACCAATAAGCAAGAGTTGAACTAGTTAATCCCAGACGTTACCAAAGGAGTTTCAGTTCAGTCCAATCCATTTAATTTGCAACCTTTGGCATTCAGCCAAATAGTTGTGACTTAATAGGATCTGCAAGTTAAAATTAAAATCCTGCATGCCTGTCTGTTTCACTTCTTATCCCACACTTCCTCTTTGGGTAAAACACTCCACTATTACTGCTGTATCAGAAGCCTGTATTTTGTCTCTGGTCTCCTTTAACTTCTTGCAACCCGTACTTAACAAAGACCCAAACATACTGTAGTGTAACTATTTGGAAATAGCTATATATGCTTTTAAGTCTCCAAAGTACTTTGGTTCAGAACCTTAGAAGCAAAAAAGAGATAATGACAAAAAAAGTTCAATAACAACTACTTTTTAAGCAAAGGACACTGATTTGCCTAAGTGGGGCATAAATTCCCAGCCTCCAAGAGAGGAAAATGCTCCTTCAGCTCATCAAAGAGACAGAGCCTTGGAGATGCATGGAAGACAGGATATAGCATAGTCCTGAATACAGCAAAAAAAACCCCCAAAAAACCCCCAAAACAAAACAAAAAACACCCCAAAACAAGCAAACAAAAAAAACCCCAAACCAAAACCCAAAAAACTTGAGAGAAAGCATAGGGATGAAAAGGGTATTTTTATTTAAGACATTTCATTCCCTTACTTCAAACAACAAATGTAGGTAATTCTGATATCTGCTCAACCGAGGGATTAGAAATAATGAACAACTGCTGTGTTTGTACATTATTTTTACTACATGGAAAGGAAACAATTTATGTTATGTAGCATAGGCCAGCACTTATAAAAAATACTTATATGCACTGTAACTACTGAGGACAACTCTGAAAGACATTAGGGGTAATAATTTCAATCACAGATCAACTGTGAATTTTTCCTTCACTTTTTTATTTACATTCCTTTTCCTCTTCCAGGCTTTTTCTTTCCTTCATCTTTTTTTCCACCTCACATTTCTATTCAAACAAGTTGGCCAAATGTTTTAAACAATAAAATGTGTAGCAAATTCAGTATCTGGCAGCTCTTTGTCGTTTTGCACAGTGAGCATACACTGTTTTCTACTGCAACCTCAAAGCTTTGCAGACTTGGGAATCACTCTCCTTTTGTAAACCAATAAAAATAAAGATACATGTATTTTGAAAAGGATCCAGTTGTTCTCAGAAGAGTTTATAACCAAAATACTTTCCTGTCTTATACTCTCCAGTAAACAAAACAGAGATCAAAATTACAAACTGAGAAATGCTGAGACTGATGTTTCCAAAAATTGGCTATTGAATAGTTCTTAAGTACATATGTAGCATTTATCACTCCCTATGAATGCTGTATAAAGAAAAATGCAGCAGATTGGTCAGAAATTATTATTTTAAGATGCTTTAAGACTTCATAAACCTCCGATAACAAAACAACAGGGGTAAGATAATAAGTTTCTATTCTTGATTACTTTTCTGCTTTAGTGGGGTGCTCCTACTGTGATCTGCACAAGACATTTCACAAGACATTTATCTGCAAAAGAAAGGAACAGAAAGAAACTCAGGCCGAGTGATTAAACCTGATGTCTCCTTTCTACAAACACGTGCACAGGCTTAATCAATCTGACGCCAGCAGTCTCCACTTTCACGTTGCCTGCTGGCTTCATGCCTGACAGATTCCACCTACTGTACATCTTTGTAGGCAGAATAGAGATGTGAGATAAAGAAAGCAGAGTGAGCCAGCGGTGCTGGCTGCATAAATTGCATGCCACCAGTCTGGGCTGCGTGAGGCTCTGATCCCCGAAACTGCTGCTGTCTCAGCCACCCCGCAGTGCAAATAGAGTGTTTATGAAGAGTGTATGTTTGCTCTTGAAAGCCAAAACTTGCAAAAAAGTTAGGCTTACTCTGTTTTTTTCCAAACTGTGAGTGGTAATGCTTTCAACATTAAAGAGCCTGCCTGCTTTAAGTGTTGAGTTGTCCATCTACACATACTACATTAGTCAAATAGGAAACATATTGCGGTAATGGAGGTTCTTACGAAAATCTACCAATTCATCTGAGACACAATGACCTAAGAGGATTTTTTAAAGCAACACCTCTTAGGCTTGCTATATGAAAGCAATGACTGTTTCAGCCCAGAATTTTCCTAAGGGGCAGAAAACAAACAAAAACCTGTAACTAAATCTCTAACATTCACTCTCCCCAATGAAAAATGCCAACAATGTTGCAATTTGAAAATCAGTAAGAAAAACAGTTAGCATAACAAATTGCTTTGGGCTCAATGTGTTCTCGCTGAGGGTAATATTGGGTTCTTCCCCTAAATAAAAACATCCCTTGAGGATGAAATGCTAGGACAGTAAATATTATGTTTTAAGAGGATGAGAGGCAGACCTGACAGCTGTCTTAAGCTGAAATCCTGGGGGAAAAATAATCCCATTTCTTTCCCCTATCCCTATATACTTTAGTACTTCAAGGCCTAAATGAGGAACCATATTTGTGCAGAAGATACAAAGACTGGCATTGAAAAAAATGCATGACTGTGGAAAGCTTCACATAGATCATACATTCTAGAATCAAACACACAAAAAAAAATAAATCTAGTTTCAGATTTATAAGTTTACAGAAATTCCAAGTGTAAGAATAAGAGGTGACTAAGAAAATTACAACAGCAATAGAAGTTTCCAATGTGTGTCTGAAATTAAACCCCATTCCTTCATAATGATACAAATCAGAGAGGTACATTTCATTAATTGCAATAAATCTCAATATTATAACTGTACTACAAGTCTATTGGGAAAAAGCATATAGGCCACCACAGATTACAGACCAAGCTATTGCAGCCAGCCATACTCCCAGTGGTATGGGCCAGCATCCTGGAATTCTAATTTGCTACAGTTCTGTGACAAAAATAGTACAAAATACCAAATGAGTAAAGTTCTTTTCTAACAGGTATATGATAAGTTGTAAATAACCTCTGCATGGCTGGAAATTTCCCTTTCATTTCACGGGAGGATATGGTTATGTGAATATCTATTCCTGATAATAAAACACAAGGAGAGACCTTTCTAGGAAAGGCAGGGTACAGAAAAAGGCTCTTAAGAACTACAGACCTTCACAAAAAATCCAGATATAAAAGAGACCATTGACTTAAATGCAAGGGAATAAAGTGAAGAAGAACACTGTGTTTTGGCCTCACTGTATTAATAGTGGTCATATGGAAAGTGGCCAATGGACAATCTTGTCATAACAAAGCCTAACAAGATGTTCATTAGAATCCTTTCTGTTAAGATTTAAAAAAAAAATAAATAAAATTAAAAGGACAATGTCAAGCATCCACTGAGAGAAAATAATCACTTTCTTTTTAATTGTATCTTTTTGAAGTGCTGATGTTTTTTTCTCATACTTAGAGAAATATGCTTTCAAAACCGTGCCATTTTAAATGAAATATTATCATCACACATGAGAGTTGAGTGATGTATATTCCAGCAGGCTAAAGAAAGCAGGAAGGCATAACATTTCACCCAAAATATTTTGAATTCCAAGTGATGCTGTACCTAAGCACAAAATACAGCTAGATATACACATGGCACAAGGTTTGCCAGGTCTCTGCTGAATCTTTTGACACAAAACAAATTTTGAAGGGGAAAAAAAAAGGAAAAAAATTCACATAAAAATAGGAAAATCATGCTTTGATGACTTTTTTTTTTCTTAAGTCTTGATTGACAGCTGAGTCCTACAGTTTACAAACTTCTATTTCTGCCTGATCCTGCCACTGAGTAACAGTCCTGAGACACTGAAATCTGTTACTCATAAAATTACATTGATCCATTTCAGAATTGCCAGAATTGGACCAGATGGGAAAGCACATGCACAGAAAGCATGAGGTCTCCAAGTTTCCACTGATGTTTTCAATAACTAGAAGAACAGAAAGCTAAATCTTGAAAAACAAACCAAATAATTTCTATTTCAAGAGTGATGTTGTCACCATGTTAATAACCTTTCAAAAAACTAATCATGTGTAAGGCAGGAGAGATTATTTCCTTTCTAGTCAAGAACTGGGGAGTCACTGCTGCTGGGGCTGTCTAGAAGTAATCACTACACCCATCCTTCTTCCTTTAAGGTTTATTTCTACAGGAACATCACTGGCTTTTACACATAAGACACCCTTTTACCTCCTATTCCTTTTTCTGGCTGTCAAGCCTGTTTGCAATGGGCTCAAAAGACAGTAGCGAAAAGGCAGGGTCCCTGCTCTGGATCCCTCTCTTTTGCTGTGGAATCAAGTCACCTTCACTCAGATCTGCATCCCCCATATCAAACAGGATTTATGTCTGGCATGTCTGAAAGCTTTTTCAGGTATGAAAATCCTTCTTTAAAAAGAATAAACAAAAAGCAGGGAGAAAGAAAGCTCACTGAGCAGCACAAACTACCTAAGTAAAATAGGCTGAAGGCTGAGGTATGTGACTTAATTGGGGATGTATTTAGGCTAGTAGGGAATGCCACTGATAAGAAGTTAAGGACTAAAGGGACAGCGTCATCTAAGGGATTTCAAATTCTTTGATGGGCCCATAAGGCAGAAGTCTTCTCACAGTCTGTGCTGCAACCAGAGTTAATTATGGATTCATACATGTGGAGAAAAGGTTTGATAGTTATCTGTAATAAGCCTAAATTGGATAGAGACAACCTGAGGTCAGAGAAGTTATTAGTCTGCCACAGAGAACTTGTAGTGAATCCAGAAAATGACCTGTGTAACAAACCTCAAACCCACCTCCCCCTCCTTCCCAAACTGAAGTAGCACTGCCTTCATGATCCTCACTTCCTAGCTGACATGCAAAACTCAAGGCTTTCCCCTTTCATAGTATCTGTAAATTTACTTCCTCTTTTCCATACAAAATACTTTAACAATCACTCTGTTAGCCATGCTGTCACAGATTCACAAGTATTCAGCTGAAAACAGCTGGTTTCAGGAACACAGGAATTTTTCAGGATATCAGCATGTTCTGAACATGATTTTCCTCATATACAGCAAAAAAGGACACTTGGAGGCCAAAAGCAGCCAGTATGGTGCCTGGCTGAATCTGGCTCTGCCAGCGGATGGAGGTTGCAAGTTTAAGGCAGTTCCAGCTGTGATAGAAAAGTGGTGGAAAAGCTCTGTAGGTAGTGGATTGAATGCCAGTTTTCTATGTTGTTATAAACATGAGGTACCTAAGAATGGACAAATTATTTGCTCTGGGCCTCTCTAACTAAATTTGCTATATGGATGTTAAATCAAATAAAAAATCTTGCCTTTCCAAAAAGTTACTTTATTGCATTTCCAAAGATGCAGCTTGATCAGCTGACTTTGATTTCACCAGAGACCTACAGTATACAGTGCCTGCCAAACCTGCACCAAAAAAAAAGAAAAAGAAAAAAAAAAAAAAAAAAGGGTTTAACTGCCTGTTCTAAAAGGGAACAAAAAAGTTCAGTCTTTCTAGCTTCAAATTTTTGATACTCTGCACATTCTGAAGCATAATTCCCTTGCACACTGAGAGATCAACATACAAGCAGCATTCACAGATTTCACACAAAGGGCTAAGAATGAAGAGATCCCAACCTGGAACCAAATGGCCCTTGTTCCATACAAACCTCAGCCCGTGGTACCACAGGAACTGAAGCCTCAGGCTGGGCTGAGAGCACCAAAAGGTTTTCTGAGACTTGCTGATGTGAAAGCCACATGCAACTGCACGTTGGTTCTTACTGTAGGAGCTGCACTTGATGGAGCCCTTGAATGGTGACAATTTTTGTCCACGAATTTGAATGGAGAAGTAATGGGTAGTTTTCAAGGGAGAAATTTAAACAAAATAATACTAACAAAATTTCTGAGTTACTAGACCTGATATCTTAGCTATAGGTTTGGACAACTGTTTATAAAAGGTTGCCCAGCACAGAGCAGAGTACCTTCAATATTACAGAGGTAACAAAACTAATGGTAATAAAAACTTTTCCATGTACAGTATTCTTTCTGTTTCCAGAATTGCGTACTTTATTGCAATTCTGGGGTCATCTTGAAACTCCAGTCCTTAATTACCTTCCTGAAATACTAAAAGAGTCTGAAGATCAAATACTATATATGTGAGTGAAGTGTGTGCCACACAGATGGGATGGTCAGACCACATTGCGATTTTCATAGAATAAAGATCATGCAAAATTCAGAAGTTCCAAGGCTTAGGTGATCTCTGAACACTCAAGGGAACACAAGGAATGAATTCTTGCTCTTGCCTACAATAGAGAGAGACTTGAGAAGGCAGACCTCTGTGCCATGCTGAACTTAAAGCTGTTTATGTGGAGCATAAGTCCTGCCCTACCATGGGAACTGGGTTCTGCCTGCATGTCCACCACTTCAGGGGACACCCAAGTATGTTCACCATGTCTCAGTCAGTCCTTTTTTTCTGTCCTGTATCTGTCCATAAGAATTTTAATTTTTTTTTTTTTTGCAGATTCCCACTAACTGCTTTTCAGAGTTTTCCTTTCCAGTGGGAAAAGCGGTGCTCCTCTCTTTCTCTTTTAGTGAAGGCCATGATTTCAATTTGAGTTATGAGTGGGCTAAAATACATCTTCAAATAAGCAGGTGAATAGAAATAGTTGAAGAGTTGATGGATTAAGAGCTGGGTTTGTGGATCAAAAGTTTCAGAGCAGTGAGACTGCAATAATATGTGCTTGTATTAGAACCATGTGTGCTGAATATTAGGCAAAATACTTTAATTTCCAGTACCACCAGATACTAGAAATCAACCATCCATATTAAGGTCATTAAGCTAATTGAGCATGCTCACTAAAGACTTCATTCCTAACATGCAAGAGTATTTTTTGTGACCTATCAGCCCAGCTTTTCATTTTCTTGCAGCTCCCTGTTCATATAATGAAGGAAAATATCTTTTCACTTCAGAAAATATCTGGGTCTACATCAAGTCTTCATCTGAGACTTGTATTAAATGTTGATTTTACCCGTGACTAAGAAATTATACCAAGGCTTGTACAAACCTATTTATTAACCCTGTAATTCTCATGACTCAGAGCATTTTAAATGCAGTCAATTAAAGACCTTTCACATTTCTCATGAAAGATACGGTAAGAATGAATAACAAAAATCAACTATCTGCCTCAAATTCTGATTTAGAAAAATCAGTGCCAACTGTAGGTGTGTTCTGATGCATGTTGGACTATGATTGGGTTTTTTTTGGTTTTTTATGTTTTTTATTTTTTGGATGGAATAGATGCCAGTTGGATTACAAAGCACTTAGCACATTTGCAAAGATGTCTGGATTTTTTAGTGCCAGGAACTGACACCAGATTTTTACCATGCTTAACACAAGTATATAAAATGCTGTTTCTGATTCTTTTACTGAATCTGTATTTCAAAACTCATATGAATACTTCCAGTGCCAGAATGCACTTCTAATCTCTCAATTGCAGTACTGGAGCAAAAATACCTCAAAAGAAGGATGCTTCAACCAAAAAAATCTGTACCAAGTAATAATCAGGCTTAACCTTATTTAGCTTATGATACCTGATTAACCACAGTAGTGATGTTATGTAAGGAAACTCTTCCTAAGATTTTTGGAGCAATGATTTACTTTCCTTCAATTTATCAATGCCTACATAGGAAAAGAGGAAAGAAAAGCAACAAAGGGTTTTACAGCTGAGTGAGAATGGAAAAATCTTAATTTCTATCATAGTGTTCTGGAAAAGCAAAACAATCAGGTTTATAATAAATATGCACTGGCTCTAACAGCAGGAGATCATGATTGCTGCTATTCTAAACCAGAAATGCTAAAAAGTAGCATACCCAAAAATGAGAACGGAATAAAAATTACAGATGAATTTACAGACCTTATTTATCTCTGTGCTACCATACTCTCATTTACTTTAAAAAAAAAGGAGTTAGATTATAGCTGATGAGACAGGTCTCTGACCTTGCTTAAAGCTTCACACTAATCTTGTGATTATGGTACTTCTCTGTGGCTGTTCTAATTTGTAAGTTATGATATTATAATTTTCCTATTTTAAACCATTCTTTCAAAACATGTATTTGGATAAATGATAATTTATAAACCCTTGTTGAAATTTAGGAAATGTCTTCACAATTATAATCAAGCAGATTAGTTTTGCAGAAATATATTTTAATTGTCTATATTCAAGACCCTCACGAGAAAGAACATAAAATGACTGGCATAGAAACTGGGATACAGATAGAAAATGTATGATTAAGATTGCCTGGTATTTGCCATTATAATATCCTAATTTTATTGCCTTGTGAATTTGCCAATTTTGCAAAAATTATACATTTTCCTAGAAATTCAGGACAAAACAAGCATTTATGTTCCTGTAATAACCAAACAATAATTAGAAATAGATCCTCCTGTCCAGTCAGTAACAGTGTCAGTCAAAAGACCTAACTGTACTCTGCTTTAAAGCAGAAAGCTCGTGCTTGACAGAAGCTTCACCCTTCCATCAGCACAGTGCTATCTGCTGTTCCAAAGATATCACCCGCATTTGACTCAACTATAAGTCTCTGAAAGACCTGAGTTTACAGTTGCTCAGCAGAGATTTCTTATAGCTTGACACCAAATTCCCTTTTTACTGAGCAGACAGTGTTTCTGCAGAGGCTTTACTTTACATCCATACAGACATGGGACATGTTTGGGATGAGAACTGCAAGTGGAAATGGAAGTTTGATCCTTTCAGTTAATTGCAAGGGCTGTAATATTGGGAATCAGCAGTAAGTGCACAGGTGCTGTTAGAACATCCAGCCTTTACTGATGGCCAATCATACAACAACTGACCCGGAGAACTGTTCTAACTACATGGACATGTTGTAGTATAAGACAGAAATACAAGTTAATTCATATTCCATACCCAAATTCTTCCACATTAATGCAGCAATTTTATATGCTAAATATCTCCATGTTGCACCCAAATTAAAGATATATCAGAAAATCATTCTACTGAGTACTTTTTATTATTAAAAATGCATCAATTGGCTTCTAGATAATATTCCAGCTATTGGAACATTAAGAAAACTACAGGGCTGTTATAATGGCTATGGGGGAGCCATCCATTACTTTTGTTGCATGAATTTGTCCTGGTCAGACATGGTACCAGTTCACAGTGGTTACTCTTCCACCATCAGCTGTCCCATGGCCTGATCACCCTCATGATGACAAAACATTTCTCTGTACCTGTCTGGCATTTCTCATTGTCCATCTTGGACCTGTTGCTTCCTGTCCCTCTGAGATGAAGTCCTCTCTACACCCTCCCAAGGTTTCTGCTGAGCCTTCCCTTCCCAGGGCTGAACAAAGTCAATTCTCCCAGTGCTGTGTATTTGCCATGTACTCCAGTCCCCAAACAGCTTGGTGACACTCTGCCAGTTCAACAACTGAAGTCAGAGGGAACAGTTGCAGATTAAAATGTCAAGTGAAAAAAATGCACTAGAATTTGGTTAAGTATAAAATAAGTAAAAGTTTCAAAGTATTAAAGAGAAATTTCACAGAGGAAAAGGACATATCATACCTCAGCGTTCTCACATCTTACAGAAGGACTTGTGTAACACAAGTGTTTCTGTGACATGTCTTTGTGGCATATCTGGATCTTAGAAACACCTTCCAAAATGCACAATTATTCAGTGTTACACTGTAGAAACTACAAGCTGTAACACTTATAACAATGAGCTCAGAAACAACATACCCTTCCTTCATTTGAGCAGGCAACTGAGGCACGTGGTTCATGTAGATGAATATTCATCCAGCATGAGATCAGAGAAAACAGCATTTAATTTAAGGGAAATGTCCAAACCCAGCAGGAGTTTTTCTTTTATAGTAAACTACACTTTATTTATTTATCAGATACAAAATAGGGGTGTATATAGATACAACAGTGGATATACAAGTATCCAAGAATCATATGAGAAACATGCAGAGAAAGCCTAAAAAATCCTAATTATTTGCTGTTGCTAGAACCCTTTCTCTCTCAAACACACCCTTCACCAATGCAGCTCAAGTACAGACAATCTATACAGCTCAATCACATCAAAGCTTCCTAAATATGCAATCCTGCACAAGATCTCAGAAGTTTACAGAAACATGAGCTAGCTACAACCTGAGTGGCCCAGGTAGTGCCCTTGGTCACAATACCACACATCTATTACATTTCCATTAGTAATTATCTAATCTGTTTTAGAGATAGAAATCAATATTTTAACCTTCCTATAAATTCTCATAAACAGGAAAAGTTTCCCTAAATTATTCATATTTAGCAGTTATGTTGTTGAAAACCTTAGGAGTTCCATGCACTGAGCTCTCAATCTAAAAACAAACCATGTCCAAACACAGCAGAAACCATCCCTGTTTTATCCTAAAATAAAAATGCACTTCTGAAATTTAAACCAGATTTCTGTTTATGTGGAATGGAGACAAAATGGTGCTTATTAGCAGTTTGGTCACTTGTTTGATGTCACCAGCATCTCTCCAGGACATGAATAATTAGCAGCAGGATGCTCAGAGAGACTTGGATCACTTCCAAGTGTTTCTGTGCTTCAATAATGCCTGGAGCCTTTTAGATATCAAAATTTGTCATTATTATATCCCTCTCTTCCTCCTAGGTAATTGACCTTCAGACTAACAAAATGATCACAGTTGCTTAATTAGTCTCAGATTTTAGAAAAAATAGATTGGTCATTATTTATGCACTTTAATATGTACTTTTAAGGTCACCTCCAACACACTAATGTGTCAGCTGCAACATGACAAATGTCACAGTCATGTCAGTCTTATAATTCAACACTTGATTTTAAATTTCTCCTCTAAATATGTGTTTTAATGACATTTTCAGAGCCATATATTTATTAATTAGCAATGATTCGGCATTACAGCTTCAAAATCGTCAAAAGACGATGTATTCCTTCCTATAGAAATTCTAGCAGAATTTATTTTCTCTAGCTACACGACACAGACACAAAAATACTTCCAGCAGTTACCTTTATACAAATAGTTTTGGCCATGACTTAATCTAGGTCATTAGGAGCTAGCTCATGTTACTGTTAATTTCCAAGTTATAGAGAAATGCTATGCATTTAAGAAGCTTAAATGCTTAATAACTCAGTCTTTGACAATTCAGCATTTTGTCAATTATAGCATGGGGTTTTAATGCCTTTAGTGGTACCACGTCTTAATGAAAAATCATTTAATCCTGTTGCACTGCAAATTCAATTTTTCCTGATGAAGGTCATGATTCAGTTTCATTCTTTTCCTTTTTTCTCTCTTTATCTAAGATAGTCCAGCCATACAACTCCCAGTGCATCTAGTTTACATAGACTGGAGATTTCCTAGGGAATGGAATGTGAAGCATTTGGAGGTTTCTTGGCCTAGAAGTATGATAAGAATTTCCAGTCTCCCTGCTGGAAAGCAGTGAGCTTCCAAAAAAAAAAAAAAAGTATTATGTAAACACTGTGTTACTTCCAGAGGCCTGTTCAATTGTTGTCTACCAGGATGCACCTTCTGTTAATAGTGTGTTAAAAGTGTGGTTCCAGCACTGCAACAGAGCAAGTCCTCTGGATAAGAATCACAGAATCACAAAATGGTTTGGGTTGGAAGGCACCTTAAAGATCATCTTGTTCCATCGCCCTGCCATGGGCAGGGACACCTTCCACTAGACCTGGTTGCTCAGAGCCCCATCCAACCTGGCCTTGAGCACCAAAAGGTGGGCAAGCAGCCTCAGTGAGCTGCAGTATGCAGGATCACCTCAAAGACTGGAAGAGAAGAGACTTCTGGACCAGATTTCTCAGTCCAACCTCTTACTCAGATTGCATGAAGTTGTTCGAGGCCTTGCTCACTCGAAATATAAATATCTCTAGGGATGGAGATTACACACTTTCTTCAGACACCCTTCCCAGCTCTTAATCACCCTCATATGAATAACTTTTTCCTTCCAAATACTTGAAAATTCCCTTGGCTGTAAATTGTGTCTGCTGTGTCTTGGATTTCTGTTGTGCACCTCCAAGTGCTTGGCCCTACACACACTACAGTTTCTCTTAGTGTTCTGAACAACTGCTGGCCAGCAGTAAAAATGGCCATTACATATCTAATATTGTTTAAGTTGCTACCAAGACAGTCAACACAAATGTGCACTGTAGTCATGAAACCCAGATGCTGCAACCCATGAGGTTACTCTGATACTGGATATGAATGCTACCTGGACTGAAAGCTCATTCCCTTTAAATCAAATTTCTCAAAAGGCTATTTTAAATACAATAATTCTGTGAAGTTAGCTCAGTAAAAGGTTACTGTGCTTAAATATAACTTTGTTTGACACAGGAGTATGTGGAGGTCATACAGAGATCTCTACAAACATGTGTGCACTCAAGGGGTGAGAAGAGTAAGATATTGGAGTTTTCATAATAACTGAATATTGACATAACTATTTATTATGAACATCAATTATAGAGAGAGACACAGTGACATGGCTTTTGCATGCCTCAGAAAAGGCACTGCCAGTGTACCAGTATGAAAATAAAATCAAAACTTCAGAGTAAGGGATGCTAGACTCACTGTCAGCTTCTTTTTAGGATATATGCCTTCAGATGTCTTTTAGCTTTTCACTTGACAGATGTATTTTTATCATTCCATCCACATCTTGTTTTGTACATGTAGTAATGAGAGGTCGTGAGTGCACTATAAAACAGACCCCTCAGGTCAGGAGGCCTTGAACAAAGGCAAATATTGCTAAAGGCAACATACCCTTAACTGCTAAGTGAGAGGAACTAGAAAAACACCACATTGTCTTAATCAGAATATTTTTGCCTCCAACAGCTGGAACTTTTCAGTTGAACTATTACTGGAAAAGAGTAGTGGAGCAATGTTTTTATCAATTTACATGGATAGCTACTCTTACAAGCCATGATTAGTCTGTTGCTGTGTAGGTGTGCTGGCAAGAGGATTAGTGGAAGCAGCTGGTATTTGAAAAAAAAAAAAATACATGCCTGTGGACAGCTGTTTAAGTCAGACATTTCAGTGTCTTTAGCTAGTTTATGACAGATTTGTTTCTTTTTGTTTAAGTAAACAGTGGTTGCTGTCACAATATTAAAATAACAAAATTATTATAAACTGTGACAGTTAATTTGATTAAGCTGGTGGCATGAAGTTAAGAAACTGGCCATGCTGAATTGTTAAAGCACAGTTTATCTTCAGGAAGGCTTTGTTACCCTAGGGGCAAAAGAGAAAAGAACACTGTATTTTTTCTGATTCTGTCCAAATAAGTTCTCTGGGGAATCAAGCTCTCTTGCTGTCTCCTACAGCATATGCAATTTTCTTAGGGATTTAGTTTTACATTTAGTTCTGAACACCAGATATATTCCAGAGAATTATAAACAGGCACCCAATCAGCAGTAACAAAAATCAAGACACCATTTATACATAAGAATTGTTGCCTTTGAAACACTGGAGCCACAGGGTATCTCACCCTAAGAGCACACAGGGCAGTCAAGACTGCAGTCTCCTGATCTGCAGTGCTAACAGGGATCAAGCATATACCTTCTTCTCCCTGGATAAACATCCAAAAGAGTCTGCACATTTCTATCCCAACTCTCAGAGTTATAAGTCTGCATCTCTATTCCTAAACTCTACCAAAAATGATGTGGAAGACCCATTTTGATTACCTCATGTGAAAGAGCAATCCATTACTGCAAGTGTGTTCTTATTCAAATATGCAGGTACGGAATGACCTTGGCAATGGAAATCATACATTCGACTTTATTAGTCTAGACATGAGTGAACATCTTTCTGAAGTCAACATCAGGGACTACTCATATGTCAACACCACAGTATTTAACTGTGTGTAAGGTACTATACTAAATCACTGCTTTGTGCCACGGCTGAAATTTGCTTTGACATTTTGAGAGAGAAAGATCACACTCTTTTGCAGAAAAACCCTTTTATTTTAGACCACTTAAGGTGGTCTAAAATTTTTGTCTTACCACAGTCAGAGATCAGATATCAAACCCACATATACAAAATGTAAGAGGAAGGCTAAAAGTTTAACTAGGTTATGTTCTGAGATTGCTGTTAGGATGAAGGTGCAATATGACTTCAACATGACCTTTTCCAAAGGAAATTCCACTGAATTCAATGACAATCCACAGTGAGGTCAGAGCAGAAGAAGAGCAGGGTCTAAGTCCACTCATTTTATTCAGCAGTGCTGAATGCAGTTTACTGTAAGTGTTAGGAATTTTAGCAGGACAATCCTAAGAGCCCTTGTAAAAGACAGGTCTGAGCTACTGCCCCTTGAGGAATCTCAGCACCCCAACAAGTTAGAAGATCAGCCAAAATACCATGATATGGCAATCACAATTCAAGACTGAATCACAAAAAATAAACTTTAGACTACATTCATATCACCCTCTGTAGGTGATCAATTTAGGTATCACAGCTACCAAGATTTAGGCACTCAGTCCTAACAGAGTATGTCAAAGAATGCTCAAAACAGTCTAGAGACATTTCACCACCTTTGACAGACATTATCCAGTCACTTGCCCCAGGGGCTAAGCTTAGCTGCTCACTTGATAATGAACGGGACATTTTTGATTACTGTGCTTTCCTGTATGACAAATACCTTCTTCAAAAACCTGCTGATTCTCACAAGTTCTTAAAATTACACAAAGCCATTTGATTCTGGTAGGAGAGCTGATGCCAGTGCTTCAGCAAGTTCTGAGGATGATCAGCATTGGTACTTGTGCCAGTCAGTTCTCCCAGTGTGGCTGGGAATACCACAGGAAAACTTTGCTCCCCTCTCAGTTCCCACAACACAAAGGACAGATGGGTGCTTAGATGTGAAGTGGACCACAATCTACACAGCAGAGCCACTGCAGCTCATCCACTGAAGAGATACGGGCCAGCAGTGCCTGAGCCCTATAGGGAAAGACACCTGTTTTTTGTCAAGTAGTATCAATCCATCTTGGAAGGGAGGGTTTTACATGGCAGTCATGTCCAGCACAAGTATAGGATTCTTTTGGATTTGTCATGTCTTGAATACTGACACATTACCTAAGCAACAAGCAGATGGAAGTTTCCTCCACTGTCTCTTTGGAGCTACTCATATATGACCTGTGGGAGGTGCCAGTGATTAACTGGCCCAGATCCAGCAGTGACTTTGCAACAGCCACATCCACCATCACTGCACATGTCAAGCCCATCTCTTTATTTTGTTTCTGGTGTACAAAGATTTGATACTGTCTATCCCTGCTTAGAAAAAAATGGGACCCTCACCATGAGAAGCAAAAAAAAAAACCCCCCCCCAAAAAAAAAAAAAAAAAAAAAAAAAAAAAAAAAAAAAAAAAAAACCAACAAAAAACCCATAAAAAACAAGCCCTCCGCAAAATGTGATGTTCTATTTTTTAAAACCTTTAAGTACAGACACCAGCCAGTTTGTTGTGTTTCTGTGATCCTGAGAAGCAATGTCTATGTTCCAGTATGTTTTCCCAAGCATCTGTATTGTAAAGATGTTTCCTTTGAATACACACAGAGAGATCAGAAGGGCTACACCAGCATTCCCATGGGAAAGTTTAAACTTGTGAAACAAATGTTTTCATTGGCTGTGCTAAATTGCAGTTGAACTATTTTTTTTTTTTAAACCAAGTGCAATTTACAACCCACATTATTACTGCTATTTTGTCAAAAATATGTGATTTCAAGAGAGTAAAAATGGAATTGGTCCTAAGGGTTTGCAGTTAATGGCTGAGAGACATACAGCAGCATTGTTACTTGTTCACAGATGGATAGCTAGAGCACTTACTCTAAATGCTAGCAGTGGTTAAATGTTTAAACAAACAACTTCTAGAAGTAATTGACTGTTCAATCGCTTTTACTTCTGGATAATATCAACTCTCTTGTTTCCAGTTTTTCTGCCTCTCTTCACAGACCCTGATGGTACTAGATTTGTTCTTCCCCTTAGAAGTCCTGATGCACTTGTATCCATTATAATCAGTCAGATTAATAATTTTTTATGCCTTTGACGGCAACCGATATCATCATATTAGAGTATTATCAACATTTTATACACCATCATGTAAATAACAATAAACTTATTCATGTTTTACTTAGAAAGAAAACAGTATGATGCTTGAAAAATTAACCCAATTTTTAAGTCCCGTGTCCTAAGAAAATCAATGTGATAGTATACTCTGCATAATTTTACATCTTTGTTAGCTTTCCATCTTAGTGTGGCTGAGATGGACTTTTATAACCAATTTTGCAGAGGAGTAATGATCACAGTTATGTTGTGTTCTAATAAGCAATGAAAACAGAAGAGGCAAAGAAGATAAAAAAGGGAGCCCCCATTAGTGGTACCCCACAAACAGGAAAGACTGCAATATAAGCTCCTTTTTTATTAGACACTAGAGAACTGAGGCACACAAGAGGCTCTGTAAATATCCCAGCTGTGGGAAAAGCTTCAATTGAAACTTAGATTTTACTGGACATCAGGGAGTCCAACCATGAAACTCAAATCCATAGTAAACTGGGCTTCATTAGTTTCACTACTCATAGAAAATATGTTAATAAATAGAGATTTATCAGAGATTTAATTCTATTTTTAGTTCCTCTCAAGTGTACATGCAAATGTCAATAAATGCAGTTGGTGCACACACAGCCTGCAGGAGATAGTCTGTTTGCAAGAACAAAGCACTACAAATTAGGAAAGCTTGGCACTCTTCCTGACTATTCCACCAGCCTTCAGTGTGAGATCTCAGGAAAAAATCAAAACATTCCCATGGGTCAGGCTTCCTCTATCCATATATATTTATGTTTATACAGCACTTTCGAGTCCCAGCTAAAAGGTGCTCTATGAAAGCGAGGAAGTTCGGCGGTGCCACTAACATGACACAGCTCACTTTCCTACCAAACACACCTGACTCTCAGATGTCTGTACTACAACATTCATTGTTATTTCTACAGCAATTTAACTTACTCAGTTGTAGAAGCCCTCCCTCAAATGAAAAACAAAACAGTAATTTCTCAACCAATCTTTCCAACTCCAGTGAGGAGACCTACCCCATTAAAATGCAATGCAGTTTAGAAGACTATAAAAGTGTAACAACATATTAAAAGTTACATAGACAAATTTTACTATAAGGGCAGAAAATTATACAAGATCCAGATTTTGAAAATAACTCTCTTAAAAAGAAAAAAAAAAAGCAGTTTCAGAATTACTTTCTTAAAGGATCTGCTGAGGTAGCTGTCCAGGAGGAATAAAATCTACATATTAAGAATCACCTCAAGCAAAGGTTTTACCCTGCCAATCAAAGCTATGAGACTCAAACACTTTCAAAATGAATGCCATCTCAAAACTCTAAAAAAGCAGATCTTGGATATCTTAAAACATCTCTCTGTGCTAAAGTCTCTTCTAAAGGCCAATTTTAAAATCACTAGCGCTTTTTTTCTTTCTTTTTTTTTTTTTCTCCCAGTTAGCCAACATAAAGAAGGCAGAGGGGTAATTTGATCGCAGCTATTCAACCCAGTGAGGTGTGTGTGTGCGTGTACTCAGCTCTCTCCAGCATAGCAGTGGAGCTGAGCTGCAAACCCAGCTAAGGAAGAATTGCAGTTAGGGAGTCTTGTGGTCACCAGGGCAAGTGCTCTGCCTATGAGAGGTCATTCCAGGATACATGGCTGAAGTCTGTGCTCCTGCACTGCTGAAAGAGGGATTTCTGCAACACTGACACACGATTTTCCATGGAAAGGGTGTGGTCAAGAATAACACCGTGGTTCTTAAGTTAGCTCACTGCTGCTCAGCATAACCCTTTCAAAATGTGGAAAGAAGCAGGAAGAGAAAAACACCCAACTTGTTCCTATTTCCCTTCCTCTGTCCTTTCAAACACCACCATTCCACTATCATCATAACACCAATTTATAACCTACAACAAAGAAGAAGCCAGGAAATAGGCTTAGTGGCACGTCCACTTTGTCTCTCTCTTCTGCAGACACCATCGATGGAAGCTCATAATTAACAGGAAGTGTTTCAGTGTTATGACTGTGACAGAAAAAGCAAGGGTTTACCTAAAGTAACATTGGCAAAGCCACTATTAATATAGCACATAGTCATTTAATGAGGTAATCTCTACACCATCATAGCGCTTTTCTGTTTGCCCTGAGACTGACGTCTGACCTCAGCAGCCACCAGAGAGGAAAACAAAAAGTCCATGACAACACGGCTAATAACATACAAAACCCAACTGTTTGTGTTGGTCTTTTATTGACAAAGGTTACACCGCAGCTGACTTCCACCACAGAAGTTACAACAACAAATCAAACATAACCTAGACACAAGCTGAATGGATGTTATGACAGAGTAATGGAACTGAATAATGACTTTAACAGTTCATCAAAATTATTCTTTCTGGCAGTGGTAATATATCTGCCCAACTCTGGGCTAATGTTATGATTTTGTATTGTTGGCTATTCGTGAATTGCCTATCATTACCGTGTGAACAAAAGCCACAGTCTTTCCATTGCAATGGGCAAGCACCCTGCTCACTGATAGTTCTTTGTATAAAACTGATAATTGATGTGTTGAAATGTTCCCAAAGCCCTTCATTACATTTTACTGTGTGGGACCAATGGATAATCAGAGGGGAATTTGAGCAAAACCCAAGAAGTCTGCTGAGGCAGCAAGTGCTAATGCAATTTTTTACCACAATATATAAATAACCCCCTGAGTTCCTCTAGTAAGCACATGTAGTAAAAGGAGCATGTAAAGCTTTTATCACACAACTCTTGTGTTGCTTTAGAATAGTTAATCAAATAAAAGATTCCAGAGCTCTAACTAATGAAAATCTTCACCCTACATTTGCTTTGGCAGTTGGACACCAATATTATGTTACTAAAGCAATTGAGCTTTAATACAAAAATGAGCGAACTGAGGGAATTGTGCTAAAAGACGAAAGATGAGTGGAACAAGATGGTGTTAAATTTCCACAGTGTGATTAGAGAGATATACTGTTTTGCCCCTTTTTTCAAGGTCTCCAGATTTCTCTATCAATGTGAGAACATCTATGAGGAAAGTGCTTACAAACTAACATTTCATCTGCATCTTATCCAGCTATGTTTGCCTTTACAAAAACTGCTGTTTCCACTTGATGGCATGTAATTAATTTTTATCTGAAATTACTTAATGTGCTAATTCAGGTTGCTTCCTTGTCTAGATTCACTGCAGTGTTCTCCCAGGCACAGCTATCTAAGCACTGCAGGTTTTTTGGTTGTTCAGATCCTATTTATGTTAGGCTTTCTCTATCTCTCATAATAAATTCCAGTTGTGTAACTCCATGATGGGTTACACAATACTAACCATGATGTGTTACAAACAAGACTGGTTAAAGGGCAAGCTGTTATTTTATGTCAGAAATAGTGGTCTGGTCAGCTCAGACTTCAGGAGACAAAGGGAGCTTGAATTTCAGGCCTTGGAGCTAAATGTGCTGCTTGGAAAATGTAGGTATAGTAAGTTGTTTTAAAACTAAATGTTTGCAATCCATTCAACTAAATTCTGATGGGCACCAAAGCGACTTGAAACAATATACTGCAATTTAGGTTTCCTGCTGTGTTTTGGCAATATTTCAGACTTTCACATGGAAAAAGTAGACTTTGTAGACAGTAGATTTTCCACCAGACAATGGTACTCCAACAGGTCTTGTCAGTAACTAAAATGTATTCTGTATTTCAGTGTATACGATACCCTTCCCCCTCCCTCACTCCTCCTGTCCCCACATACACAAGAAGAGACAAAACCAGCAATACTGACAAATAGTAAGGGTAAGAGATGTGTGAATTGCACCAGATATCACATGGCTTCCTTGCATTTCTGTTTTCAAAGTCTCCAATAATTTCTTCCTTCAGCTAATTAGTTATCTAGCATATAGGGCATCATTTCTCACATCAGACTGTGGCTCCAAGGAAATTTGCCAGACGCTCATACAGAACCTATTGTTCTGGAAATGCTTTTTCTTTTTTCTAGACAAAGAATAGCCCTACATGACAGGTTTGCCTGAAAGGTGGAAATGCTATTGGGCCATGGAGAAACACGACCGATGAGCTAGTCAGTGTCAGTTTACTATTAACCTTTGTGTGAGGGGAGTTGAGAGGTTCTGGCCTTGATCAGCTTATAGGGATCACTAAACTGAGTCCAACTCATTTATATATGTCATACCCTACAGGAACCATGAATGCAACAGTACACACATGGTTACATAACTCTGGACCACTAATTCCTTTACTTTAAAAAAAAAAAAAAAAAAAGTTATTTTAATGGGGCATTGGAAGCTCAGCTTCCCAATTGACAAAAGAGCCTTCAAAATACCATACAAATGCAAATTCAGGGCACGGTTTATTTCTTGCATCCACTGATTAAAGGAAATCTGTAACTAACCAACTCCTGGAGCAGTGGCTTTAAATCCCAGTGATAATCTGTATCAGTGGAATTAACTGTTTCACTGCCCACAAATAACTCTGGTTATAGGATGGGAGCAGTCTGGCACACAGAGGTTAAAGAAACCAGAAATTAAACTTCTCTTTCCCTTTGCCTCCCCTCTCTCCACTTCCACACAGAGGTTTAAAGTAACTTCTGCCCAGAAAGAGGAGAGAAAAACCGAGATTCATCTCATTCACCTTACCAAAAATCTATCACTAGTTAAAAATTTTAAAATAACAAAATCAAAACAGCCCCACCTATCCTGTAAGTTGTTCAAAGCACAAACTAGCCTCTCCTTACCAGCAAAATCCTTATGCTTTACCCAGCAGTTGATTCTTTCCAGAACAATAACTTCGAAGAGGCTGGAAGCCAAAGTTTCAGCTTGGTGGCAAATAGGGCATAACAACAAAGACCTAAAAATTACTAGTTATGCCAATCTAACAGGTAGAAGTGAGAAATAAAATCCTTTAAGAAATTTTTACCTCCTCAAAAGTGAGGCTCAAGCTTCATCTCGTATTAATCCTAAACATTCTTCAATACTTTTTCTTCAATATCCTTACTAGACTTTACATCCAGCTTGCTTAACCCAAGGGAGAAATGTCCTAAGCCAATGCATTTATATGAAAATATTATGGTTGAGTAGATCAGTTTCCAAGTGATATAAATTGGCAGTAGCCATTGTGATTGTTGGAAAATTTAATAAAAAACGAAGTTTTATTGTGCCAAAAAGTCCTTATGCCCAGAATCATGTCTGAGGAAGTTCTGTTCATATAAGTGGAAACAGCGTATTATATCCAGTAGGGCTTGCAAAAAAAACCCCAAAAAACCCCCAAACCAACCAACCAAACAAAAAAACCCCAAACCAACAAAACATTTACATGATAATTTCTGTATGCGTGACACATTTCACACTAAAAAGGGAGAATGGAGGACTATCTTCTGCCTCAGGATGCTACAGCATGAAGGAAACAACACAGGTTATTTCAAAGGCTTTCAGAGATTTCTTTGAGTGGAGCACATCTGTCACTGTCCCACCGACTCCAGTACAACAGAAACAGAAGTTACAGCATGTCAGTGTCCATGGGCAGAGAAAAGGAGAAAATTATGCCCAAGGGTTCTAAAAATGGCACTGACTCAAAGTATTTTTATTACTGAGTGACTATCTGGGTACTTCCAAAAATATGGCATGCTACCTGAAATCTGCATATTCCTAAAGGCTGTGAAAATTCACAAGGGCTCATTATGACACAGGTGTGTTTTGCTGAAGTAACTTGCCTGTAAGCACAGCCCTGCCTAGCAATTAATACTCTGTGATGTGGCAGAAGGAAAAAGTTCTTCACTGTATTTTTTTGGGGGTACAGGTTGGCTATGCTAGAAAAGCACACAGTAGGATGTTGAGATGGTTCTGCCAGCACTTTCCCCTTACAGTGACTTCCCCACCAAATGTCTGAGAGGCTTTAAAATGATAACAATTTTAAAAGAGAAAATGCTAACATTCATTGGAACAATAATACTTGTGAAATAGGAACAAAAAAATAACTAAGCCAGAGAGAGGGAAGCAAAAAATATTCTCTACAGCTACTGTATTCTTGCTTCATTCAGGTGTTCAATGAAATTGGTGACTTTGAGGGACAACAAACTCTACCCAGTCCTGACCCCTCTGATCACCACAGTGAGTGTCTGCACACAACCTGTCTCAGAGCAGAGACCAGTCTCTCTTCCCTCAGCTCCCCCTTGTCATGTCCCATGAGCTCTCAGACTTCAACACACATGGGCTTGAAGAAACACAACACAAACCAAACAGCTCCTGTTTGCCACTGGAGCAGCACACTACGGTTTGCACCTACCAGTCAGTCTTTATCTTCCAGGAACTCAAGAGAGGATTCAAGTTACTCTGGACTTAGCTGTGTGAAATGGGAATGATCACCCCTGGCAATTCAAACCACATGTTCCTGTTCAGCTACAGTGCCTTACAACATGGAGCAATCGAGCCTCTTTCTCTTATCATTCTTTTCATTTAAGAGAAGAAGAACTTCAACAACAGTTGAGACACTATATTTCTGTGTTGTGCAACTAAATCAGATTTTGAGGCCAAGTTAAATGCAAAGGTGTCAGCACTGCATGGGCTGGAGTTACAAATACATCCCTCCTTCAAGTGTTCTTCCACACAAGCACCTGCTTTGTGAGACTGGGGACTTTCCCATGTGCCCTCCAGGCAACACTGACCAACAATTTCTTTCAAAGTGTCCAGTTTCAACACTTGTTAGGAGTGTGAGATAGCAGCATTGAAATAAACGGGAATTGGATGATGAGCATCAAGGAATATTGATTGGGATGTCACAGCTACCGGGAATTAAATTTTAACATAGAGACATAAATAAAAGCATCTCAGTCAAGGGAATACCATGGTGTCAAAGTTAAGCCTTCAGAAATGAGGAAACACTCTTTAAGAATATGCATTTTCATACAGCCTGAGGCAAATATTCTACTGAAAAATGCTGAGTGATTCTGCTAGTAAAGTCTTAATTCCACACATAAGGTTGGGACATACTGTGAAACTCCAACTTCTGAGTTATGGTATTTGAACCGCTGATGTCCTTTTAATGCTAGTTTTTATATGTAATAATTATGCATTTTCCATCTATGTGCATTTGTAAAGCACACACAAAAAACCATTAGTTTGATGTAGCTGCCCAGATTTACTGCAGCAGTAAAAAGAATCTATGCAGTAAAGAGATATCTGGAAGAATTTCAGACTAAAAGAATTTGTTCACTATAGGCAAGAGAATGGGTTTCTGCAAAGTGAGGAAATCCATTTCTGGTTGGAAACTCATTTGGGTGTGGAAAAATGCTCTTTGAGAAGGGTAGCAGTTTTACATATTTCTGCAGTTCTGACTACAATGGATATTGGAGTACAGTGCACCAATGTCAGAGCAAATAGGAATTACAGGAAAACCAGAACATAACAGAAACAATATATCATATCTCACTTGAATATCTTTTGTATTACACAATGTACTCTAGAAACAGTGTTTTCACTTCAAATGCAGCATTTCTGGGCAACATGCTAAAAAGAAATACACAACATTTACAAGCACATAACTAGATCTGCTATCAGATCCCACAGCAATTGTGACAAGCTGAGAGTCCTGGGAGGACACATTCTGCCACTCCAAGAAAGAATCAAGCACAAGACAATTGATTTGTCTCATTTGAGTCTCCACAGAGCTTCTATAATGCAAAAGCTCATCTGAAAACAGAACCACAAATGTGTGCAGACAATACTTCTCATATAAGTAACTTGTATGAAAAAGAAATCACAATAGGGCAACATCAAAAATACATAGTGAAACTGGAAGAATCACTTAAATCCATCAGTATTAAAATGGAATATATACAAATTCCTTCAGAATTTTTTGTTTGCTTTTGCTTTGAGTCTGCAAGCACAATTCTCAGGGCCAGGGACAAGAGGCGTGACACAGGCTGCAGATGTCAGGTCCTTGTGACAGGACTGTATTGTTTCACTGAGCATCAAAAGAAACTTCTGTTCAGTGATAGCAGCTTTAGCCCTGACATTACTTAATACAGGGAACAAGACACCCTCTTCTTATGATACAAAATGTGTGTAACAACAAAGGGCCTATCATGTTTTCAAAGGAACTATACTGACATCTTAGATAACGTTACATCTGTGTGCCTGTAACCTAACCTATACAATGTGAATTTGAAGACTACAGCCTGTGGCAGTAAAATAAACAGTTTTGGCTCAGAAGCGCTGTCAGGTTAAGAGACTGACCTTACTAAGGTGCCTGATTCAGCAATCATGGTACTGAAAATATATCACCAGGTTTCACTGATATCCCTAACAAGCCAGGAAAACAAACATTGCATAAATGAGAATTCAATTCAGAAGGAAGACAACATCTAATTTCTAAGGGAAAAAATCACCTGTTCTTCTGATAAGAAGGTCTATTAGTGACTTAACACAAGACCTTTCCAAGGCCTTTGCCTCTCTTCGTCAGCTTCACCTTGGAAAGGAATAGACAATCAGAAGAGAGGCACCTGTACATAATTTACTATGCATTCAAAGGTAAAAGCTCAAGTTACTAGAAAAATACAGAGGGAAAGGACCCACCATTTTGTTTTATTCCCATGTTTTGCCAAAACCAAAGAACAGTCAAGTGTAAGAAAAACTATCCTACAACAATTCAACCTTTTCCATGACTTTGGATAGGTCATGTTTGATGGCACCTGCCTGGGCCAGAGTGATTCCCACTGAGGCACTGTCCAAGCTCCTGTGCAATCTGGCTGACCAAAACAGGGAGGTGTGTGAGGTTCTGCAAGTCTACTCTGCTGGACTTGCTTGGGAGAGTGACAAAAGGACTACAGCAAGACAAACCAGAGGTCATGACAGCTCCTTGGTGTCTGACCACACTAAAACATCCCAGCATTGTGAGCAGAAGCTGCCCAAGAAACGTTGTTTGAAAGGCTCTGGTCCCAAGGGGTTATACCTGCTGGAGCTGCCCTGAGAATCACTGTGCAGAAACTACATTTTGGGCTACCACAGCCTCCCGTCCCTTCTGAGACAGAAGCAGCTCCTGCTGAGCTCTGTTCTCTTGACTGAGGTAAGTAGAAGGTATTCATCTCCGTACTATTAGGTCAGATGCAATGAACCTGCAGGCTGGAATTGGTGTAGAGCATAAATGATGAAATTTGCTTTTCATTGCAACAGAGTAAAATTAGGTGGGGAGGAGAAACATCAAAGTGCTATGCTAGAGCTGCAAACGAGACAACCTTACACTTTAAGGGAGACAGCAGGGTCTGAGATGATACTGATCTAAGCAACTGCCATGTCCAACTCCTGAAGACTCCATTTGTCATGTCATTTTGGTTTTGCTTGTATTCCTACCCTCCTTGCTTTCCTCTGAACTAACCACCAATGAGAGGATATGTGGATTTAGGCAAACAAAGCAGAAAAAGATTTTACCTCTTAATTTGCAGAATCTACTTTGCCTTCAAATACATATAATTTTATTTGGTTTAAGAATGGCCTAAGTGAAGCAATTTGGTCCTGTAGTTTTTCAGGTTAATTATGGTTGGTCATGGCTATGGCATGCAAACATACCAGATTCACATAAAATCGCTGTATCAAACTGAGCTCTTAGAAAACATATATTACAACTCTTACTATATTTTGAAAGAAGGCTGTTTTTTCTCTGAATGAGTTATATTTTCAGAAAGCTGCCCACAGTTTTCCTGTTGCTACTTTTAATTAATGACTTCAGTACTACTCCATAAACAACTGAAAAACAAACATCCAAACCCCAGAAGAATATAATCACTTTTCTTCTACCAAAACATGGTCTTTTGTTTAGGTCCTTCCAGGCCACTAAAACTCTTTTTGCCACAATTCCTTAGTAAAATACCACAAGCACAACCATGATTCAGCTACCAAATAAGTGCCCTTCCTGGAAAAAAAAAAAAGCCCCAAACAACTTCTGTGTCTGAGACCTGACACTCTTAAAATGGAGATCTGTAAGGGAAAGTAGGTATCTTCATGTTATGTCATAAATCTATAATATTGTTATTAAAAATTATTTTTCCCAGGGAGGAATGTATTGATGAAACACTAATGATAGATTTACCTCCCGTGAATTTCAGATTATTTCAGTGACCAGTAACTGAAGTAAATATTAAACAATTCATTGCAGAGAATAGCATTTAGCACAGTAAAACAAATTTATCACAAATAAAAACTCTTATGCTAATCTGAGTTAATCTGCAGATCTGTGAGACACAGAAGCTGATGTCAGTACAAGTACCTAGAGGCCTGAAGTTTTCCTTTGATTCTTTGGTGGCTGATATGAATTAATTTGACACATACAGCTGGTAAGTACACACTGAAAAACTAAATAGAGAAGTACAGAAAACAGTCAAATATGTTTAAATATATTTATTAATGTAATTTCAAATATGAGTCATGAAAGACAAACTAATAAACACAACACACACACACACATTGAATCAATAAAAGTAGTTATGGCTTTTCTTTAGGTTTTTATCCCTAAATCACTGGTGAGAACATCATAAAACCTCTTTGATTCTTTGGAGACCATCATTCATAGTGGTACTCAAAAAGTAACAAATCATTCTCAGAGGGAAGTACCCTTGTAACATCTTTCTACAAGAATTTTGCATTTTTTTTTTCTGTCTTCATGCAAGACAAAAATGAAGTAAAATTTATTGCTAAATATGATGACAATTTTTTTCATGATATTTTGAAGACTGTTACCCTTTAATTAAGTTTCAACCTTTTCTCTGGCACTGGATGTTATGCTAACATACAACCATCATAATTTAATTTCAAGAAGCCCTAATTGCAACACCATATCAAGTCATGTTGCAGTTGTCATGAAGTAAATCAAAACTAGATGTTAAATTGTCTAATTAAAAATACTTTGCCACCAAGGCACTCAATTTCCAATATCTTTTGAGAGTATTTGGCAAGATACATTGGCTGGGGGAGATCCCAGCATTTATACAGCACTTACAATCTGGATATCAGAAATAATTATATTTTTAAGAGCCCAGATTGAATTATACTATTTCAAAAGCCTACATATCTAGAATCTTTCCTATCTGTTAGACAGACTAAAAAGAACTAAAAAAGAAAAAAAAGAGAAACCAAAAAACAAACTAACAAAATAATCCTATATTCCTCCTTGAATCATAAGTAGAGAGTTTTCTTCATTCATCTCTTAAACGATAAGCAAATTCAGGGATTTAGTGAGTTTAAAGGAGATTTAAAGGCAGACAGTATATACAGCTAAACATCCAGACATAGAACAGCCTGAGTTAGACACAAACAAGGAGCTTGAGCTTCAGAAAGGATATTGATTTTCCAGCTAAGGCCATGACTCAGACTGCACAGTGGGAGTGATTTGTTCTTGGAGTTTGATTATTGCTCAGGCTGCCTTCCTGCATGTTCCTGCTTTGGAACTCACACGGTTACTGATGGAAATAGAACATTAGTCCAGAGAGAGCCCTGTTCTGAAATTGTGCAGCAGAATATCTGTATTCTTATTTGGCTGAGGCAAGAGGAGAAAGGCCAAAGTATACATTTTTAATGGTATTTGAATTAATATCTACTAGAAAACCCACAGTGGGGTTGCTAAGAGGGGAAGCCAAAACCAGAATTCAAAGGGTATAGGCGAGTAAAGCAATGAACAGAACTGTTTCCCATTTCCTAAAATGTGTAAAGCTGAGGGAGAGGAAATCAACATAGTAAGATCACAACTAAGAGCATAAAAGTGAGGATATGAATGGTTTGATCTATGACTGTTCTCTGCAGTGTACCAGTGCTGCTGTCACAGAAAAGGCAGTGCATGAGAAGAACACATGGAGAAACAGCCAGCAGGCGTGGATGGTGGCCTCAGCTTTTTCATTCAGAACAGCTTAATGGCACGACAACTTTCAGAAACACTAGTTTAAACAGTAATCTACTCTCTCAAAAAAGATAATGTTTCACCAGCCCAGACAAAAAGTGCCTATTGCTTTGCTCACCTGTCATTCATTGTGCAGCTTTAAAATAAAAAAACAAAACCCTCCACACAGAAGAAACCACAAAGCAGAATTGCATATTGCATACACATGTCAGGAAGAGGTGGCATGACTACCAGATGTTTAGGTCCATCTTAGTAATCAGACACCACGCAGACTTGAATAATAGGTAAAGACCCTTTCTCCCCACAATGACATATGCTTCCTTGAGAGACAACAGATCAGCTCAGCTTTGGTGAAAGTGATTCATCACTTTATAATGACAAAGTAGAAACCTCATGAGGAACACGCTGCTCTCCTTGTTCTTTATTTTTTCCATGGGTGAAGAACAAAGTGGCACAATTAATTATTAATTACGAAGATCTTTTTACATGTAGAATGGTAAATTATTGTGCTTTGCTAACAATACCTAATTTGTTTCTGAGTAAGACTTCTGAAATATTTCAGTATTTTTCTTCATGTTATATACAAAGATTTGAGACATTAATTGTCCAGATGTTTCCTTGGGTTTTGTTCTCTCTTTCTCACATAATAAAAATCTTTCAGCACATTTTTTTTCCCCAGTAAACCCACAGTCCATCTGTTATACTTTCCTGGAGACATAAAACAGCACTACATGTGTGTTACAATCATTCTAAAAAATAAATCTTCACCATTTTCTTTACAAATAAGGTGAAAGATTCCATTTTTATTTGTAAGGTAATGTCTTGATATGTTGCCCTTCGCCCTAAAACACTCTCTCTGTTCACTAATACCTTCACCTTTGCTTCTAATGTCATGGGCTAATATATTCAAATTCTAAGTCAGACCATCAAATATTCCTGTCTATTTCACACAGAAACTCTGGAAAAATACAGCAAAGCAAGTCCTTAACAGCCATCTCCTATTTAAACATGCTCAACTGCTTTAGAACAGTTTAGAACTAATGTGTCTCAGGCTGTCATGAGTCAAGTGAATAATGATACTGTGCGATTTTATTTCTGTATGTATTACAAGAAGCATTTGTTCGGTAAACTGAGCAAGTGAAAACACAGGTTAAAATATGAGAAGTGTCAAAACCTGCTTCCTAGAGGGCTGCTACAAAATGACAGTCCTGAAGTAGAACTGATAAGGAATGTTTTAGCTGTAGCCATGCAAAATTGGTAGTTTTCAAGCCTGGTTTCCAAACATATTTTTGGGAAGCAAAATTTCAAAGCTGCTGTTGACCTATTGAATACTAAAAGAAAATAAATCTTAGAAATCTTTCTCGCCTCTAGTCCTTCAAAGTCCAATGTTTAAAAAAACTCCACACAACCAATCAAACAAAAAAAAAACCCAACAGGAGGACATTTAATAAAGTTAGACCATGTCACAAAAACCTGTATCAGCAAATATGTTGTGGTCAGAACTTTCACAGATTTGAAGGAAAACTGTGTAACAACGTTCTGACTAAGCAGATGAAACTTGAAGTGTGGTCTAGTATTTGCTGGAAGATTCCAGAGTCTTGAAGGTTCTGTAAGTGTCAAACAATTTTGCACAGGGCTAAGTCAAAATTGGTAAGAGTGCAAGAGCACTGATGCATCTTTTTCAGAGGGCATTTCAGGGTTTCCTCAAGTTTGCAAGAATCAAAACTCTTTCAAAAGTCAAGTGCTAAATGCAGCAATACTGTAAAGAAAGCTGGTGTGAGGCATTACCAGTAGTACCCAGCTGAGCAGTCTTCATTGGAAGCAAAGTACAAGGTGTGATATGTTATGGTTTCAATTGACTGAATCTCTCTGAAAGTGACCTGCAAAGACAGGGGATATCAGGGAGGGTCACCTAAGGAGACTTGTGAAAGGGAGTGATCCAAGACAGGGATTTGAAGCCAATGTGTTCGAAATGAACGTGCACCACACCCATTTTTTGGGTGTCCCAAAGGAAAACTTTGATAAGTGATTTCAGCAGAAGGCATCTTAGATGGGGGAGGGGAGAGAAACGTGTCATTTGAGAAGACTCTGAGACTTCCTGCCCAAAGTCTTTTAAGTCTTTACCAGAAGTGGATGCTTAGAGCCTAGTTTCTTCAAGAAAAACCTGCCCAAAATATGTGGGAGGCTGACTGTAGTGACCAAAGAGTACCAGTAGCTGGCAGATGCATAGTACTGGGGACATGTCAAGAGCAGGTACTGCCCCAGAAGGTGCAGCTGCAGCTGATGTGGGAGACTGAATGGAAAACCTCAGTAGGGGCAGACTCCTGGAAAGCTGTGGGACAAACAGCTGGAAGAAAAAGGGCAGCAGATTTATGGTGTATAAGGCTCAAGGTGAGAATGAACTGAGACTATTAAGGGTCACCTCTTCAAACCAATGCTTTTCCCAGGACCTCAAGTTACAGCTGGGTACAGGCACACAGACCCTGTAGAAACACATGACAGAAAAGATTTCTGGGTACTCTATTTATCTTCTTTTCTGCTGTTGAAAATGCACGGGCCTGGGCTTTTTCTTCAAATAAGATAAAAGCCAGACTTTCCCATACATGAGGAATATGATACTTTCCCTAAAATAACAAGCGATGCACATCTAAGTAAAACAAACCATCTGCATTAATTAGCAAACAAATAACAAAAGACAATTAGTTTAAATGTTTACATAAACACTATTTCATGTGTGCCAAAAAAAGATCATAAAAATGCAGTTAATATTAAGAAGTACTTCAAAGGGTAGGCAATGAATGAGCTACTTGAATTTTTATCATAATTAAAAGTTTAAGAGCTTATTTATATTATCTTATACCTTAACTTGCAAAACTACATCTCGTTCAAAAATGTTCTTCCCAGCATCAGTTGAATCCTTTGAGAACACAGGGGCTTTTCTCTACCAAGTTATAAAAGTGATTTTTTTTTCCACATTTCAAGATACACAAATAGTGATGCTGTAGTCATCAAGCACTATCCTGTTTTTCTTAAGATGCCTCCCTTGCTAGATCATTACTGCCACTGTTCTGCCCTTACCCCAGCTGGTTTCAGCCTCTGTCCTCAACAAAATGACAAAAATGTGCTTTCAGATACCAAGGAATACCTGAAATTACTTAAATATAGCCAGAATTTAACTCAAGATCACCAGTTACAATCCGATTTTAACAACCACTTGTAAGAAGATACTGTTTTCAGTAAAATGTGATTTAGTTCAATCAAGCAGAACACTCAAATCTATAGCCATTCTTGTCAAAGATGAAACATGGAGGTATTATTCTATCTCCTTGGTTTTCCAACTGTTGTCTGAAGAAGCCTGAAGTCTGTAGACTATTTATAAGAGGCTGGGAAATATCATAAAAGAAAGCAAATTTATTTACGCTGTGCCTATTTGTGAAATTTCTAAAGAGGTTTGCGTATGCACTGGAAAAGGTTTAGGATGCATAAATCAAAAGATGGTTGTAAAACCATTAATCATGTCATCATTTTCTGAAAATCTGGTGGTAACCAGCTCTTGGAAAGTAAGTGGAGTGTTTCAGAAGGGCATTTTTTCTGAAAAGGCATGGGAGAAGCATTAAGGAACAAGGCAGGAGAAGAGATGAACAAGCTTGCTTCTTCCTTGCAAGCACAGAGTTCTTCCTCTTGCTCTTAGACAGCAGAAATAAAGAAAGGGTGAGAAAACAAGAAAGAAAGTTGTAAGTGGGTCAAGGAGCAGAGACCTAAATTCATATGTAGCTCAGAGCTCAGGCTGATTCTCCTTATCTTGGACTTTGGACTCTGTCCTTTGGACTTATTGTGAAGTGTTTCAAAAGGCAATGTCAGCATATTGTATCAACTGAAGACAACACCACAATGCAAACACTGCAACTTGATATTGGGATGCCAGACGGACCATGGCCACTTTGTGGCACTCAGCATGTTTAATCAACACTGCCAGTTCTCATTTTCTTCAAGGCTGAGTAGGATTGCACATTCAGACATCAACAGAAAACCCAAAACAAAGCAACCAAGCAAAAAAAAACAAAAGCAAAAACAAAACCAAACCAAAACAAAACCCAAAACACAAACTCCCAACCAAAACAATAAGAAAAACCTGGCCCAAAAGTTCCAGTGAATTACACAATTTTTTTTAGAGTACCAAGACTGTCATTCACATTCCCTCTCTTATCACTATGAGCTAATTATTATCTCTGCCAGCATGTGCTGAAATCAAGAGGAAAGAACAAAGAACGAAAGAAAAATATATTTCTGATAAAGGCATTCAAAATGACAGTCACTTATCAATGTCTGTACTGGTGCTAGAATTCCTAAGTTGGCACAGAAATGTTCATTTATGTATACTGACACAAGTTCAATCTTTTCATATTATTATAGAAATACCAATATATAAATGCCTACCAAAAACCAAAAAAACTCAGGCAATTGAAAGCTTGATAGAAGTGTTTCTTCATTTTGGACTTCAAAGTTTGATTACCCCTGTAATCTTACCCTGGCTTTTGTTGACTCTGAAGGGAAGGTGTAACATTAGCTTTTTAATAATACTTAATAAACATGTAGCAACATCTATTATAAATGGTGGGTACCATATGCAGAGCTGGGTGGGGTCATTCTTTACAGCAGCTCACCATATGGTATTCCTGTGAATGTGGCCCTGACAGAAGTGATCTATTGAACGTGACTTCGCTGCTGTAGTGTTAAATTACTTTCCTTCCTCTTCCCCCATTCACTTGCACCAGGAGTACAGTTGATTCACCTATTTCATGCTGCAGGACCATGTTCTCCAGCTGCCTCAATCACCAGGATTTAATAGACTCTGTTATATTATTCTCCTTGCATTTTGTTGCAGTGTGAGCAGAGGAAGGAACAAAATACATGGGTTATTGTTTAAAGGATCAAACTAAAGGAGTGAATCCCATGCCCTTCTCTCAGCTGCCACTACTATAAGGAGGCTACAAAACTTTTACCTGATTTAAGATTGCTGGGTCAGAGAGGATGATTAGAATTCAGTTACCACTGCATTTCTCCTTTTCCTTTCGTGTGTGCAGAGCATCCAATTTCACCGGAGAAGCACAATAAGGTGCTGCATCTGGACCAACATCATTGAAAGAGAACAGAGGAGCAAACAAACGACTTCTCTGTATATGACCTGCTTATACAGCAGGTAACCTACTCCCCTTAATTGGAGCTACACATTAGCACATGAAAACCACCTGTTTCATGGACAGTGTCTCTAATAAAGGCTCAATTCCTGTTTTCTGTCTTCCATATTCTCCTCAACGTAACAATTTAGGGGCTTTCTGTCAGCCAAGAGACACGGCCATTGTAGATGGTCTCGATCTACATATGTTTATTGGGGTCCACATGCCTGTACTGACTCGACTGGCTGGCTCCTATCAAACACATTTTGCTTTTGGTTCAGTAGGGGCCTGACTTCAAGGTCCCCTGTCCCTGTCAGTTTTGGTTGAAATTTATCATGAGTTCAAAGTTTTGAGGAGAAAACATTAACAGACAAAAGACAGTGATCTCACCTAAGACTTATTGCCCTAGGAAACCAGACTAAAAGATAAATAATTATACCAATAGCCCTGGATATTTTACCAAGGTGTGTGTATGTTTTTCTCCATATGTCTCCCCTAGGTTTCATAAACAAAGCTATAGAAAATGTTTGATTTTAATATATACACAAATAACTCCCTTAATAGCATGTTTATTAATCGCTTTGTTAAAAACCCCCAAGTTTTAGAAAGCAAAAGACAATTTATTGGACTAAAGCTGCTTCTAAACTATGAGAAAAAGTTTAAACCATAAAGAGACAAAAATGTTCAGGTATCCAGGTATCTCAATTCCATATCATATTAATAAGAAAACTAAGAAAGTGATATATAACAGCTGTATCATTGCTGTTCCCAGTACTTTTTTCCCTCAACCCATTAAGTTATACAATATTCCATCTTAGGTACTTCTGAACATTTACGCAGTGTATAATTTTATCTACCTGAGAGGTTCCAATGAAATCAGTGAAGCCATTCACAGGAGCAAATCTATGTATGTGGTTGGGTGCTTACAAGATCAGGGGCTTTGATAATGAGCATTTTATGGCAGCAACTTTGTGCTATTTATTTTGACTGCTCAGTCACTAGCATACTGCAAGATGTTAATCGGAATATATATTAAAAGATAGTGGGAACCAGTCTATGGATTACCAGGATGAGTCAATTAACTAAAGTATAAATATAAGACTTCTAGAACCATCCCACAAGTAACATTGCTTGTGTGTCAGAACCCTTCCTCGGGTGCCTGCCTTGTTTGTGTGGCTTATCATTTCTGGGCTGAGATAATCTAACTTCTTTGTGCAATATCAGTCACTAAACAACAAGAGCAAGAATGATTAGCATGTGTTAGTGGAAGGTTATTCCACACACAAACTTCTTGTGAATAGTTCAATGTGTATTCAATATATGTGTCTTTGGTATACCATCATTCTTGTGTATTTTATTTTCAGAGCGAAAGAATTTTTCATGTTGGTGAAGATTTCATTGAATCACAGACCGGTCCGGGTTGGAAGGGACCTCAAAGCTCATCTCATTCCAACCCCCTGCCATGAGCAAGGACACCTTCCACTAGATCGACCTGGCTGTTCCAAGCCCCATCCAACCTGCCCTTGGACATTTCCAGGGATGGGGCATTGCTTTATACAGTGGGCCCTTGCCTCGTATGCAGACTTAAATGTTTTTATAGTGAATTAAAAAAATAAATAGATACATATATAACAAATATATTTTTAAAAAATGTATAGTGAATTTAAAAAGAATAGTAACAAGATCTTTTTTCTTACAGGTAAAATATTTTTAGAGAAAAACTCCTTGCAGGCATATATACATATAAGTTACAAGGAATTCTCAGATAAGATAGAAAGGTTGCCTGATTAATTCAATTACTTGATTGCCATTGAGTTCCATGGATCAAGATATCACATAAAAAACAATTAATGCAGCGTGTTTAACTTTGCTCTGCCTCTTGAAAAGAACAAGAAGAAACAATCAAGAGGGGATAAAAGAAGAAAGGAGATCATTCCTACTGTCTGTGCAATGTAACAATGCAGGCACATAGATGAGAACAAAATACACCACACACAGAAGACGACAATGAAGCTGACTTGAAGCTGTGATCTCTAAGTGCCTGTCCCTGTATGAAAGGACTTTGAAGTGTTTACATTTGTGGTGAGCAAAGTGATACAACAAAACGCATCAGAAATGCTGGAAACTACCTGACAGACAAAGGACCCCTTTTGCTGAACCAGCAGAAGTGACAGTGGGAATTTTTGCCACTTAAATTCCACCATGTGGGTGCAGATGAAGTCTCACACTAGAAATGAAGACAGGGCATGCATGGGAAACAGAGAGGCCGCTGATGAGGGGAAAAAAGTGCTGAGCCACTGCTGTTTTAGCCAGAGCATTGACAGCAGAATTGCCCCTGGGAAGTTTGGCCACTGTTTTTGCTATCTTTATTCTGAGCAAACAGAAACCGAGTATAATGCATATACAGGATAATAGCTATGTGATCCATGTGGGATGAATGATGCACTACAGGCACTGCACTGATTCCTCTTTTCACATGAGTAAAAAGGCAATGAGAGAAGATCTGTATGAGTGTTCACAGATATTAATTGCCATCCCCATCCTCTGCTGGCAGCACTCAATGTGACTACTCAGTTTATGCCAGTGGTACTCCATTTTTTGCAGGACTCATACACAGAATACAGTGATGATGAAAACTATTATGGATGCTTCAACTATATACAGGAGATCTACTCAGGTCCTTTCAAGATTCTGTGCTTTGTTAATACAATTAGAGAGTAAAAAAAGAATTGGCAAGAAATATTATATGAACAGGTTATTGAAATTGTTGTAGGCTTTTTCCATGCTATAGTGGTATGTTCAGAGAATCTCCTACACATTCCTTACTGCAGGAGGCTTGTTGCATGACTGGACTCAAAGGGGGCTTTTCTTTCTTTGACCAAGAATTTTAGTTTTCATTTTGTCCATCTTTAATGTAGATGCTATGAATAAAAAAACCTCCACAAACAAACAAAAAAAAAAAACCCCACCCAACCAACAAAACAAACCCCAAAACCAAAACAAAATAACCCCAAAAAACCAAAAGAGAAAATAGGAACTGCCTTAAAAATCTGATTGGAAGCACAAGTTTGCATTAATACACATGCCCAGTGATAGTGGAGCTGTTTACAGCATTCATGTGCATGTTGCTGATCCACCTTATTAGAGAGAAATGCATCAAAATCACTTGACATTGGTTTGAGGCAGTGCACAGCTTGAGCTAGCATTCCTTAGCAAAAGAGAGAGGAACTCCACATAGCACCTGCTTCCTTCTCCTCTACCTTGCCTGAATCTGAAAACAAACAATCTTCTTTCCCATGTGCTTTCTTTCTGCTTCTAGAAATGTGGTAAAATTGAGCCACACAGACGAAACAAAAAGGCTATTCCCAAGCATACTGCACCTTAGAAATCTGCCATTAAAATTAAAATGGATCAACAGATGTCCTGAGCCAGACTTTGAGGACATCAGTAGTGTCCTCTTTGCCAGACTTGAGATGTTTAACCAAACTTGGAATTCAGTGACAAAGACTCAGACATTTCTCACTCTAGTGGGAATAGCAGCTGCACTTCTCTTTGGTCCCAGATTTCTCCTCTTCTCAAAGAAGGTAAGTTAGAATGAACAAGAAGGCAAACAATATTTCACTAGTCCAAGCTCCAGGCAAAGTCTTGAGCCCCAGTTGTGAGACTTGATCATTCCCCCAGTTACTTTCCATTTTCTGTGAAATCATGTTGCAAATTCTGCTGTGATCTACCAAGCAGCCAACCCTGCCCCAGAGGATTATAAAAAAGGAGAAAAGCTGTGTTATTGCACTATGGATAGAAAATATGACCCTGAGATATTCCTGGCAAGCAAAGTCCTGTCCACCACCTGCCATGTATCCTCTGTCATGTCATTTGCATGTGTAGACTTGCACAGTAGGTTAAAGAGTGACTTTGAGTCACTGCATGATTTTGAGTTCTGAGATCTTCCTTCAAGTTTCTGAGAGGTGAAACTGGCCACGTAACTCTGTACCAGAGTCCTGGCAAAGGGTAGGGGAATTTGAATAAGATGCAAATTGAACATTGAACTTCTTGTCCTGTTATTCAGATCTAACACGGCAGAATGCCCAGTACCCAAAGCATACTCTCAATAGTTCCTGGGAGCATCAATCAAGAACATTTAAGATCACCCATTGGTCTATGGAATTCTGCCTCCCTCTGAAGGAAATATTACACTTTGTCTCTTCAGAACACTTTCTGGATCATTGCAGCCCATTGTATTTGCTGCACATATTCGCTGCCTGAGATGAATTGACTCCCATCTTTTTCATATGTGTATGTCCCTGGTTTGAAAGGAGAGATTTGAGGCAATCAAACCAGCACCTAAGTAAATCTATTGAAAGAACTATCCAAAATTAATTAAGCCTAAACTGGTAACTATGGGAATCCAAAGATACAGAATGATGTCCAGTACAAGCTTTTAAACATTTTGAAACACCCCCAAAAAAATAATAACTGTAGCATGTCTCCTACACAATGCTCTCTCCCTTCCAGATGACTATAAACTAGAAGGAGGAAAAAAGACTAATTTGAATTGGATTTGATTAATATAACCCTCAGCTTGTTGCCTGTAACTGATTCCTACCTGCTGTTTTTAAAATGGAGCTTCATGACATGCAGCCAGCTAAAGAGCACGCATGACAGCACTTTTGGCTCAGTAGGAACACTAGCTGTACAAAAGAAAACATAAAAAAACCTACAAGTAGTTTTCAACTGGATCACAGATTCAACACCCCACATCAGTTCCAGGAGAGGACTGAGGAAGAGGCAGGATGCTGAGATAAGATGATGAATGTGCTCCTTACAGGAACCACATGCATTTAATTTCACACCAATCCCTTTGGATCTGCACTATTGGTATGTTTCCTAAGGCCTTTCCACTGATATAAATACAATAGCGCATGACATGGGATTAAAAAGAAATGTGTTTTAAATAGAGAGGAGAAAGCTTGGTGAGAAGAGTTATTAAAGCATGGATTAAAGAGATAAGTATATAAAAATAATTTCTGATGTAATTTGCCCAGCAACCTCATTACAAAGGAAGAAATCGAGTAGGAAAGAAACACCTGCTATAATATTGCTAATTCTTCCTCTAATCACACTGTTATGTGTTTTCTTTTTCTTCTTCAACTGTAAGTCACTTGGGGTAGATTTTTCTTTTATTGTGTGTTTCAATAATTTCTGAATCTGATGGGAGTATAACATCATACAGAAACCTCAAAAGTGTTTTTCAAAAATATTTTTTGAAACCTAAATAAATTCAAAATCTAAACCTAGACTCTGAGTAAATTTAGTATAAACAAAGTATAACAATAAAAGAAGTAAATATTAAACTCTAAAAAAATCATGGTAGATTGTTTTGAAATAGGGTGCAGATCCCTAGAAGAGCTACTCAATATCAAACCACAGCGGCTAATGTAGAAATAAATGGGTTATTACCAGAACTTGCCAATATGTGAATACCAGTCTATTAGTTGTGTGTATTCCTCTTACGGGATTCAGAAGGGGAAAATGTGGCTTTATTTTGAAAAATTCCCCTAAGTGCATTGCAAAGTATATATTTTTGGTTTTTTCTCTTCTTCTTCATTTTCACACTTTCCCAAACCACACTGAGAACTACCCAGGGCCCTCCTACATTTCTCCAGCCCCTTATCCCTCTCCCAAGTGTTCAAAACTTCTGCAGCTAGTTTTCTTCCACAGTGCTGCTGCTGCAAGTCTCCTCCTCCACATGCCTGGGAAATACTGAACAAACCAAATTTTGCAACACTTGTTGGCAATACAAGTAAAACAGTCAGCATTTCTAGGCTCAAAAGTAGCAATTTGTTTTAATGAAAGAAATAGGAAGCAATGCTTGCAATTCACAGATTCTTTTCAAAGTTCTATAAATCAGCCCTACTCGACTGTTTCATTTTTTTAATTATAGCTTAAATGAATTTAATAAAAATAAACACCCAACTTCTAACCAAAGTCACGAGAAATCCATCAGCACATCCTAGTTTTCACCCTTTCTCTCACTGTTCCTCCATTTTGGGAGCATATGGCTTTCACAGTCAAAGACAGAAGGAAGACAGAGAGATGGGAATTAATAGAGTTCAGTTTTACTCCCCTTTACTAAATTCCGCCCATCTGCTTACTCTGCTCCTTAGCTACACAATTTAATGAAACTACAATATTTTAAATGCACATTAATGTTATAGTTGCATAGAGCTCTTCTACTTTAAAAGCAAAACAACCTGGTAAGTTCGTAAACTACAGTGTAAGATTTCGAAACCAAATGGAGATTTATCTCACAATGTAAATGAAGTATTTACACAACAATATATAATTCAAATGAAAAACAGACATGGATTTAAATGCATATAATGTAAATACAAAAGTTAAATATTTTTCAGAAAGCACAAACGGGATGTAAATAAGCAGAAGTCACTTAGATGTACCATAAGTGTTAAGGGTATGCAGGATAGTGTATTATTTCCTTATGTTTTAAGTTGGGTTTATATAAAGCAATCTCTATTATTATCAATTAGCATTTTGATATGTTGACTGTTCTTTTCAGTCAGAGGAAGGAGTTGAGCCAAGAAAAAAAATGCAGCATTCCCTATTTATTTGTCCACATTAAGGAAATACCCCTTAATGCTGTATCAGCAGATGAGGCAAAACCACAAGTCACAATCATTAAACAGACCTCAGAGCAGAAACATCTAAAACTTCTTAAAGTGAAGTTTACTAAATCAGCCACCAGATCAATCTGTGCCAAGTGTCAGTAGCAGTCAGGACCTAGAAAGTGGAGAAAGCCACAGGCACTGATGTCAGGTTCAGCACTCACAGGGAACTTGGATTTTTCTCAATGGCCATGGCAACAACACTCAGAAAAGAAACTTCTCTGAAGGCACCAGAAAAGTCCACTACCAGTCAGTGACTGAGGTTTTGTAAGTCCATCACTAAGAGAACACTCTTAGAACTTATTCAGGAATCTATGGTTTAAAGGGACAAGATTTTGAACTTACTGATCTTTTGAAGACCAGACCCACATATTTGCAGTCAGTTTGGCTTGCACTGCTTATTCTCCCTCAATATTTCAGGCTTTAAGTTGCTCTGCAAAAACCATGGGAACATGGACAAGATGCAGAAGAAGTAGAAACTTGAAAAGCACCAGAGAGGACTCATTTTGCTCTGAAGCAGCCCTCAGAGAACAACAGATAAGGACTACCAAGCCAGATCGAAGGTAATGGATCACATCACATGGTCATATTTGACCATTCCACCCAGGCATGCTGCAAATTTCTGCCTTCCACTCACCTGAGTAGGGAACCAAGAAAAATCTGTGGAAAATTCACAACTAAAAGCTTCTAACAACTAAGCTGCTTCTTGATTTTTGNGTTGGGGTTTTTTTGTTTGTTTGTCATTAGAATGTTACAAGCAGCATCTTTCAAAATAACATTCAAGGTCTGAAACCAAATAAAAGGTAATGTTATGACATCACTTACATATACCATAAGGTAAAGGAGACACAATTAGATTCTGAAGAAACCTGTAGTTATTTATGGTAACACTGCATCTCCTTTAATGAAATTTTAAGTGTAAAACAACTTTCCAAAATGATTCCTTCCATCCAAATATTACAGAATTTGGCACGGAAATAGATACTTTCTGTTCTGTTGTGCACCTCATGAAGAATGGAAGCTGCATAGAAATGCTTTGCATTGTTTAAACTGCCAACTATATTCCCTTCTGCTCACATCTTACACTCAAAGCACAGTAATACTTCTTGTATTGTGACATGTGAAAACACATGACACATGGTTTTGCAAACTGGTCTGTGTTCAGGGGATCCATGAATGGTGGATACTTTCTTATAGGCTTCCAAAGACCCTGATGACACTATCATACATTGTTAGAAACCTGACAGCTCTTATTCCTCCACTAATTTAGTTCCTGAGGGGAAAGAAAATTACCATCTGGGTCAGACCTGGCTGATTAGTGAACAACTCAATTGGCAACCTCAGTCCTGAACAGCTCCAGCAGCAAGAACTCAGAGAATAAAAATGTGTGTCCTGAAATGGTGCCAGGTCAAACTAGGTTTAGGCTGGCATGAAAATATGAGACAGAAGTTGTACTATGTCTAAAAGTGCTTTCTTCAAGAAAAAAAGCTGAAAATGACCAGCTGGACCAAAAAAACTAATATATCCACTGCACACAGTATGAAATTACTCTATATTAATAAGTAATGAAAAGTGCCTTGGATAAATAGCATGTGTTTTAAAAAGTAGTTCTTCCTGAGGACTGCAAGTGTTAAAACAAAATTGCTTTTTACAGTTTGTAAGTTAAGCACACAAATAGCAAGACTGCTTCCAGTATCTTGGCACACACAGTAAGTTCTGGTGTTACAAATTCCTAACTTACCTAATGTCTTCAGTATATTTAGGTCTTTGTTGTATCAGCAGGGTAATCATTCCTGCCTTACTCATGGCACTGTTTAAGGACTCCTGGCATGCATTTCTTTGGTAATAAGCACTTCATCTTGTCAATGACTTCACTTAAAAATTAAACTAAAAATTTGTAGCTTTGCAAGATCTATTTATTTTTACAGAGCATGAAAATTAACAACTCTAACGTATATAAATTCTTTTATCTGCTTGGGAAAAGTACTGGTCCAAACTGCTGCACCATTTACATGTCCCAGGTCTGGCTTCAAATGTCAGGCGTTTGCATATTTGGACTTGCACTATTTTTACTGCACTTTTCTTTGTCAATGCCAACTGTGAGAGATTTTCTTTGGTCAGCTGGGTACTCCAGCCAGGAAATCCCCTTTTTTTCAGTACCAGTGAGATAGCTGTCAGTTAGAGGTTTGGCATGCTTAAGATTCTGCTTCACTACCCAAGATCCCAGAAAAATAAAAGATATGGAGACAGGCCCATAAATCACAAGGAGAAAGAAAACATTGGTATTATACTAGGATCCCAGTAACATTGCTGAACTTCAGAATCTGGCAGTCATTATGTTACAACAGAATTTTCAGAGGCCATAAACATTCACTCTGGACTGAAACTTGGCATGAAGTGATGCCACTTGACTGATCCACGTCTTATCCTAAACTCTGTTTCTCATTCAAAGGCAGCACTCTGCTCATAACGGGTTTGTGAGGTTTGTGCCACTGCTACAGCAAACTCTAGTGGCTGGTTAAAACCAGAGCTCTGGGGAGAGGAGTTCCTGCACTCATTGTAAGAAAAGTTACTGCCATCCTCTTTTTCTTCTTTACCAAAAAACAACCCCAAACCAAACAACTTCTATGCAACTCCTCTTCCCTCTGGATGGACTCACATGTTATTGTGCACTAAATCAACTTCTGGGCATGTCAAGTTAAGTTTTACAACGTGCTTGTTTTATCACCCTCTGATTAGCCCAAGCTACTCCAGCAGGGTGGTACTGAATTTCAAGATGCAAGTGCCTCTCTCATATACAGTGCAGCCCATGCAAATTAATAGACCCACATCACACGTTTTGGAAAGTTAAGCAGGAATTTACAAGATGCTTGGCAGGACCCTGTTTCCACTACAATCACTCAGTGTACTTTGAAGGCATAGGAATACAGACTGCTTGACATTTGTAGACTCATCATAAAATAAGTAAACTGCCTCTTCTTTAGCAGCTATGATTTTTTTCTGAAATTATTCTTGGCTCCATTATTTCTAACTATGAAGATTTCTCAAGTTTGATGAGGCTATGTTTTAAAGTAAGTCTGATCTTAGGATCACTATTCCCCAAACTTCTGATATGTAGGATTTATTCCAAACTCCAAAGTGGCAGATTATTAGTTTTATTAGTTTTTCCTACCTTTTTCTGCCAGCAGACTAATTTGGCCACTGCAGTCTAAAAAATCTCTAAAAACTGAAGGATGCTAAGCTTTGCTTTTTTTTTTTCTTTTTTTTCCCCCCCTTGCCCAGTTTTTAATCAAGACTGAAAATATTTTCCTTTTTTCCCCTTCCTTCCTCTTTATTGTTCTCTCTACCAGATACAGGAAAATTTTCAAGTCAAAAATAATCTTGACCGAAGGCACCAGTCAACTGTACGAAAATCTAAACCAAAATCTTCAGAAGCCTGCACAAATTCTTGCGTTGAGGCTATCAGATCCAAAATATTGTCTTCAAAGACTGGCATTCCACCCTGACATCTGGGATATGGGGATTGCTAATTAAGTTCTAAACAATATACTTTTATCCTAAGAGGTCCAAGACTTCCAGCTACTTTATATTAAACAGATCCATTTTGTCAGATTGACACTTCTTGATGGTGTTATTTTAATGGACCTTAAAACAGAACTAAAGGTTCTGCTCCTCTGTGTGAATGAGACATTCTCATTCAATGTTCCAAATACTCCTTGCTCTTCTCTAGCTAGAAACCAAAACTAGATCATTAAATAAAGTGTCTACACATGTGAAGATTGAGGTCAGAGGTAGATCTTCACAATATATCTGCATCCAGCATTTACAGTGAGGCCATTTTGATGGAGCAAACTGAATTAGGTCATATCATAGTGAGTTGTAGTTTAGGATTATATTGTACACTGTTCAACATTAAATTGATCCTTAAAAATACACTCTTCAATCAAGTATATGGGGAAAAGGTCTGCAGAAGAAAAAGAACAGCATCCTGCTTTTCCCAGAACATCTTAGTACAGCACCTGGTGGTTTTTAGGAGGTGGGAAAAGCAGGAAACAGTACCCATTTAGATATTGTTGGAAGTGTCAGCTGAGATATGGAGGCACTGGAGAAAACACCCAAATTGCACAAATAAATCTAGGGTGTTGCTGTTTAGAGGGGAAGATGTTCCCTAGAAAGTAGAAAAAGACCTAGACATGCTGAAAAAAAAAACTTGGATTCAGTGATAAAGCCTTCAAGTGTGTCAGACCAATGTGCTGGAACCAACTGAGGATTAAGAGAGAATTAACCCCAACATAAAAACGTTTGGAATGAGAGATAAAGTTTAAGGAATAACATAATAAAATGCTTTAGAGAGATAGACTGTAATATAAATTAGAAAGGGACAAGTGAACAATTACCCACGGCTGAATGATAAGATCATTTGCTACAAGGCTTGTAGTTACTTTGTGTATGTAACTGCAACCTTCAATTCACATCGAGGCTAGAAAGCTAATGTGGCAATATTAACAAATGTATAACTAAGCTTGAGAAAGCTTTCATTACACTGAATAAAAATAGATTCAGTTTTATTCAGTAAATACATATGACACATTTGCAGCCCTTTGTGGATTTACCTTGAAACTTTACTCCCAAAGACAAAGGATAGACTCTATGGCAATAGCAAACCTCCAGGCTGATGCAAAAAAAAAAAAACCAACAAACAAAACCAACCAAAAAAACAAAACAAAAAAACAAACCCAAATCCAAAACTTATCAAGGTACAAGCTTTCTCATCTGTCCACAATTCTGGAGTTTAAGGATGTCTTAAGAAAAGCTTCTCTTAGGAAATGCTGGACTATACTTGCTAGTTGTCAGAGCAGAAACACCTTGGAGAGGGATGAGGTGGGTGATGGCAAAGCATACTAATAAATGAAAGGAAGATGAATCTCAGGGTGGGTTATTTTTCTGTTTGTTTGTTTTGTTTTCCAATCTTAAGTATTTGTATTCAAGTTCTGATTGAGGAAAAGTAAGGTTTTTCTTTTTTTTTTCCCCCTGTCAGTAAAGGGAATGTACAATAGCACAGTTAGGTACATATGTATAAAGAGAAGAACACCCGTCCCAGTAAAACATCTGACTATGTGTTACAGTCTTAAGGACTTTGGAATGGACTGAGGATAAGCTTTCAAGCTTAACTTTCTATTTCCTTGCATTTAGAGGTTTAAACACATATTCTTTCCTTCTGCAAATTAATAATATGAACAATTTGGCTAGAGGCTGACTTATTTAATGTTGAGTTTGGGGCCTGATTTTTATGAACAGCTAAGTCCTTTGCCTGCTATAACACACAAGTTCAACACCTCTTTGTTGTGGAATATTATTTAAATGGATTAAAAATAACAGGGATTGCCTTCAGGAACCAAGGGTCCCTTTATAAACCAGCAATACATAACAATAGTGTTTTCAGACATTGAAATCTTAGTGGAGGTCCACAACACGTGATGATACTTCATAATTGTCACAGATGCCTAAGAGTCTTTAGGTACATGTCCATATCTTTAAGTACACTTTAAAATAAAATGTACTTCATTTATGATTGCTATCTCCTTTTGATTTTCAAAACACAATTCAGACTGTGCAAAAGGTATCATTTCTCTATGTATCAGAAGTTCTGAAACTAGACAGGAAACAGTAATATATAGAACAGCTTTCTCAGAATAGTGTATGACTTAGAAATAGTCATGATGTGACATCAGAGTTGGCCCATGAAAAGATTCAGCAGTCACCTCTGTGTGGGGATGCAGCCACCCAGAGCAGGGGAGAGGATGAGGTTCCTTCGTGTAAAGATGGGAGATGGCTGCTTACTCTGCTCTTTTCTTACACAAGAAAAAGGGTTTGCCTAGACAATTATGACTGGATACTGTTACTTGGAGTAACTCAGATCTGGAGCTCTGGAGAATGATTGACTGACAGTCAGAAAGGGAGATTTGAGGCAAGTTAACCATATGTTCAGAAGACAAGAGATTTATCATCTGTCTCCCCAAAGGAGGCCAAACTAAGGTTATTGAGTCTGCACAGAAAGTCAAATAATCACAGTGACATAAAAACTGACTTAATTGTTACAAAAGATACAGATGATTGCTGGTTAGCAATTAAGTAAAGTAAGATGTTACATATAAAATACTTAAACTGTAACTATTGTGAAACAGAAAAGGATCAGAAGCTGAAACACAGACAGAAGTGTTCTACTAGCAAATCCAAAAAAGTTCCCAAATTTCTAGATTGAGATATTTTATTCCTAAAGTCTACTTCATGTCCTGGCAGCTGAAATAATACTTCCTTGCTAAAAGCATGATTTTGAGCAAGCAAAAGACAACAAAGAAATACGAAGCTGGCTGGGCTAATCCCATTTTGTAAGCTGAAATGAATCAAACATGACTCACTGAGCATCAACAACACAAAGGATATTGGTCAACTAAACCCATCAGTTTCTTTTTAAAAAGTTTATCTTTTCTTTTATTCCTGTTCCCTTAAAAAATTCCAACCCCACAAAAACCCAAAAAACAAACAAACAAAAAACCCAACAACAATAACAAAAAAACAAAAAAAAAACAAAAAAAAACAACAACAACAACAAAAAAACCCAACAACAACCAAAAAAACCCACCACAGAACATTTATTATTAACATATAGCACTGAAATAATCTTACTATGTAATTGAGCTTCTACATTAAAAACTAGTTAATCTAATGATTTCTCTACTAGGACATATGTTCTTAACTTTGAGCACAGTGGGGAGGCTGGGCACCAGTGAAAAAACATCTGACACCTTTCTAGTGAAGCAAGTGGGGAAAAGGAAGGCTCAAAAAGCTGACAACATTCTCACCCACATGAAAATGAGACCGGATAGACCACATGTTTTGGCTTGCAAGAGAGGAAGAAAAAAAAATACTTCCTAAACCAAAGGAAAAATAATACACACATACATAGGTATGGAAACCGTGTAGGTAATGAGATGTGCATTCCCACGTACTTCAAGATACTTATTTGTCTGACCTTGAACTGTTATAGTTTGCCCCTGCATAGCCACAAGAGGCAGGAAGCCTTCTGGCACTAGTATTTTCTTTGTGGATATTTTTGTGCACGTTTCAGGAAGAAACAATACTGCAGAAACAGATTCATCATGGTAGAAAACTCCTTGAAGCTTTTTCAGCTATTCTGCAGGTAGCCAACAATTTGTCATGCATATGTCAAGGGGTGTAATGAACCCCAATGGCACAACAAACCTAGAAGATCAGCATTTAGCTAGAGATTTAAATCAGTAAACACCTACTGGTGAAAAAAACAAGCTGCTGTTGGCTTCTACCAGAGTTTTTTCACCTGCACTGTGAGTTTGACTTAGTGTTACTTAAAAATTGTTTCCTTTTTGGGGTTTTAATTGCTACGAAACCTCTAAAAACTCAACTACTGCATCTGTACTGGACATCTCTCTCTAAGTACCTGTTGTTCAAATGGGCAGCAGTTACCTTGTCAGAATAGAATGGCTACATTTTCCTTCAGTTTAGCCTGTTAAATCCTTGTCTAAACCCACAGCACAGCATCTTGATGCACTGCAGTGGCAGGCAGGCAGTCTCTGCACTTTGAGCCATATCAGGTGTTGAGCAGTTGAACAATAACTCCTGTACTGGAGCTGTGCTGACTCCTGGGTGTCCCACAACCCTTGTGTGATCAGAAGAGAGCCACCACTGTAAGCTAAGACTGACCTCCTGGGTGCACACCCAGCCAGCCCAGGCTTACAGTGCACCAGCGAAACCCTGGGATGGCAAATGTCATTCCTCATCCATTAATGCCCTTCAACACTTCCAAAGTATATGGACTGCTCCTCATGGTTCTCAGCTATACATCTTGTAGACTGGGCACATTTGGGATAAAATATGACACACAGGACACAACAGGCAGCAAAGGGAGTACCTCTAACAAAGAAGTACTTCACAACAGAAGAAAGAACGGGACAGAAATATAGCAAATGGCAAATTTTTAGGCATTTCCATTACAACGGTCTGAACCCATGACAGGCTTCACTGCCACAGCAGAGAATGCAGCCACATGATGAAAGAGGATAAAAGGCAACACTGAAATTATACCACAAGCCCTTAGGTATAATATTAATATTCCTCCATTAGACACCTTTATTTCTTTTTGGACCATGTTCCTGGAGTGTAATCCTACAGGTTTCTGGGAAACTGATACTAACACCTAGTAAGCTTTTGACAGAGAGCATGGGCCAAGAATGTATCAGGTGCCCTAGGATGCAATGAAAAAGTGTCAAAATGTAATCAAAAAATGCTCAAGAGTAAAATGTTAGGTCTCAGCTAAACAGAGAAAGAAGCAGCTGTTCAGGAATGGATTAGAGTCCAGAACAGGAGAATGGAGAAAATATACAGCCAGCTTTTTTTTCTTTAAAACAGACAAAATCCCCCAGAGTTCAGACTGATTTATTTCAACTATTTCTACTAGACAAACTCCCATGTGGCTTTGAAACTGGATAATTTACCTTTTTCTGGGTCATCACAATGATATTCTTCCAACACATTACTTGGTGACATTTTTAAAATGTGCACTGAAAGAAAAGAATCAGCCTAATAGTGGCCCTCGTATTGAGGTTTCTTCAAGGTTTGGCACACCATCCCATTGTTCATCACTGGTGAGCCTGGTTTTGTCCCTTTTCCTCTTCCAAAATAATTTAGAGCTCTATCAATGAGCCCTGTTGGCTCCTGTGCTACAACACTTTTCCCCTTCTGAGATAAGTGCATCCTGTCAGGTTTCAGTAGAACAGGTATTGAATAGATCATCCCATGGGCAACAAACCCAAAATTTTTCTGCTTACACCAACCTTGGAGCCATGTATTGGCCTGATGGATCTGCCTATTCATATCACTATTACTCCTTTTTAGCAGAAAAATCAAGGAAATTTTGCTCCTGATCCCTCCACCAATCATCCCACAACCCTGAAATCTCTCTTGATTGCCCTCACACTTCTCTTTGTTGTTTTGTTGCTCTCAGTTTGAATAGTGGATAGCAATCAGAGGGCCTTACTAGACTGAAGAGTTTTCCAGTAATGTCCCTTATCCAAGCCCCTGGGAGATAGCAGACCTCCCTGTGAGTTGAGTCTGACCTGCATATTGGGCCCTCCCTTCCCCTTAGAAGGGAGTCTCCTATTACAACTACCCTCCTTTTCCTCTTAACAGAGGAGGTTGTGATGTGGGGTACAGGTGGTGCTGCTTCAGGAGGCCCCTCTGTCTCTTGGCCCACCTCATCAGTTGTCTGGCCTTCTAGTTCCAGAGCCTCGTACCTGCTGTAGAAGGTGTCAGTTCTACTCATCAAATTCTGAGAAAGAGCCTTCCTCCTGGTATGTGCAGTGATCTGTTTTCAGCCTTCATTTTTAACAGACCCTTGACTAATTACTCTGCAGGATTCCAAGTTCACTTGCTTCTCCACTACAAAGGAGGTTCAAGACTCCCAAGGCTGTCATGTCTCTGAATATAATTGCTCTCTCTCTTGCTCGTTCACTCAAATACTACATAGCCTCTTTGTTCTTCCTGTACCTCCATCTGGTGACACAGCTCTTCTGCCACAGCACACCTTCTGCAAGAGAGCTGTTTGTCAGCCATGGGGTCCACAAAGAGGCAACCTGTGACCTGGAGAGCTGCATCAACCAGCAGGTCTGCCTGTCTGGAGGCCTCTAACAAGGTTGGTACAGTGACTCCAAGCTACAGGGGATTGAGCATTAGGGCACATCAACACCATAACTGAGCAAGTTTAAACTAGTACATTAATAAGACTGGGCTGAAAGGATCTCATAGTGCTCTTCCTTACTGGCTGCTGAGCTGTTTAAATCTCCCTCAGATGCTCTCGCCATCACCCTCTCCTTGCCTGGTTGGCTGCTGAGGGATTCCAGGTCCTGGCAGGGCTCAAGGCTCCTGTTTGGGTTCCTGAACTCGGGAATCCCCTGCGCAGCTGGATCTCACCCCTGGACTCTTCCTGCACTGACTGCTGCTGCCTCACCAACTGAGGGCCCCTTTACTCTTCTGTGCTCAGATCAGTAAAAATAAGGAGGTCTTAAACACAACCAGCAAGGGTAGTTCAAATGCCATGCTTAACAGACTTAATGTCTTGATAAAACTGCATGGATATGCATAAAGGCACAGAGTTAAATTTCAAAACATTCATGGTTAGATGATTAAGCAGAAAATAAGGTATCTGATAAAGAGCAGAAAAAATCCCTTTACATTTCAAAATTGTATGCAAAACACAGCTTCAATCCCAACTGACAATTTTTTTTTTTTTTTTGAACTAGTGTTACCCCACCCTGTATGTGTTCAGAGCTTCAGAAAACATCCATTTTCCTAAGGGCAGGAGGCTTTATACAAATGGCATTTTCTAGATACAGCCTCTGTCGGTCTCCTCTGAAAGACCTTCAGTACAGCCTGTTTGAGAGCATCTCCTATGAACAGGAAGTTTTCATGAGATTTATACTAAATCCATCTTGCTATAGCATACGCCATACTTTAAAACTTGTCTGCCAAGAAAATGGTGTGTATAGCAGTTCCTACCTCCTTATACAATTTTGTGCATGTTCTCAAAGCCTCATAATGATTGTCAAGCTTCCCTTCCCTAGGCAGGAGAGTGGGTTTCTCACAGGTCCTATTGCCCAGCTTGCTGGCAAGTTTCATTGCTCTCAGTTAGAATCTTTCTTTTTCTTGAAACAATGTTACCCCAAACTGGACACAGTACTCCCACTGAGGCTTTATGGGATTACTTTGTGTGCCTTGAAAGTTACATTCCTGTTTATACATCCCCAGATGGTATTTGCTTTCTTGCAAGAGCGTGACATTGCTTACTAATGCTGTGCCTCTGTGCTGAAATAACATCCCTACCCTTCTCTATAAAGCTGCTCCTGTTCCCCATCCTTTACGTGTGCATTTTATCCTTCTTGCATCTGATCCTAAGTAAGCTTGTCACTAATAATTTTCATTTTTTTTTTGTCTCAATAATATTCCCCATTTTACAAGATAATTTGATCTTAACTCAGTCCACCCTACCCACAGCAACCTACTCTCACAGTACGATTTCCCAAGCAGTTCTGCAGATCTACACAGCACTGCCTGAGTCACATTTCCCGAGCTCATCCATGTCACAACAGACAATGTCAAAGTGTGGCTAAGATCAGGAGAAGGTTCCATTTTCCCTTGTCAAAAGCAAACTGCTGTGTCTTTTTCTGAAGACAGTTTGAATCTCGGAGAGTTATTTGCACTCACTGGTGTAAAAGCCACCCACCATCACTGCTCTCTGCACGTTTACATTGGGCGCCGGGAGAAGGGCCATTTGTACAAACTCCTGACTCACTTTTCTGGATGCTTATTGCTATTTGTTCACTGTTGCTTTTGAAAAATTGCAATTCAGCTTTGAACGAAATCTTTTTCCACCTAATTAATTAGTGAAACTAATTAGCACTGACAAGTGAGGGACAATGGGTTTGTTTCATTAACACACATTTCTAACTGTATTGCCTCAATTAAACTGATGTCATAACACAACACTACATGAAAGTGGCCTGAATTTCAAAGAGCTGATGTGAGGACTTGGAAGGGTTATTTCAGACCTGATGGCGATGCAATAAAAGAAATGTAATGTACATAACTGCTGGTAGAAAATTGGATGGGATTCACATTGCACTTTTTGCTCAGCAAAGGCTTGGAGCATACATAAGAATATGACGGATTTATTTTTCAGGAGAAAAAATAAATAAGTGATTTATTATTCCACTGCTAACACCAGTATTTTAAAGAGGTCACCCTCTCTTCATATATATGGTCACACAAACCAATATATACTTATCTGCTGGAAGCATTTTCTAAAGTATTCTCAATAAAAACAAGAAGTTTTAAGAATGACAAAAGTTTGAGTTGTCACATACTGACAGAGAGTAACTGCCCTGCATTCCTTTGTCCATTTGCAACAGAGTCAAATTCTTTCAGAATTAAAAATTTAAGAAATTAAAAATCACTTAAAAAGAAGCCAAATGTGCTATTGCAAAGTAACTGCAACTGTGGGAATACACTTCTGCATTCCATGCTTAAATAAAACACTGACTACCCAGGAAACTTTATTATTTTTCTAATTAAAGTAATATGGGTATAAAAGGAAAGCCCACCATTCACTAGTGCCATGTAATGGTGCACAGAATAAAAACTACACTGTGGCAAGAAAGCTGTAATAAAAACAGTCACCTCTGTTGGCAAAACCTGAATTCTAGCAGGCAGCTTCATTTCTACAGATAGAAATCTGTATCTCCATATGTAGCACAAAAGAATCCCCAGACAGAATGTTCCTGACTAGTATTTTAATAAAAAGTTTTAATTTTCAACCATCTTCCCTTTTGCTACTGCTCCAAGGTTATTCCATTTTAATGACAGAGCTGTCACTTGCATACAACTGGCTACAAAGACCTTTCCTTTTGGTGAAAGTAAAAATGAAATCACTACATATTTTTTAATCAATATATACAGAGACACACTTTCATTGTGAGACCTCATATTTTTTACAAGGAGGGAAATCACAGCACGCCACAGTGAAACTGCTAATACTTCTCCAGGTGCTGGACAAAAAAATGCAAGTAATGTGAAAAACCTAAGCAAGCTGAAGAAAAAGAGGGCTTAATTATTACCAACATCTCTCCCTAAAATCAGTTGTATAACTTGGCATTTTTTTGTCATAAATGCTAGAGAAAAGTACAGCTCAAAACTGAGTGTATGGGTATTAAACATTAGTTTAAACTTCAACTCACAATCACAACCAGGAAACTTTGCCTTGCATAGTGTATTGTTTTAAGAAAGGTGAATTGAATTAAATTTAAAAAACTCAAACACATTTATAATGCAAAAGTCAAAAATAAAAATCAATTAAGTTGATATTTGCAAGCTTAAATTCAGAATTACATATGCTTAAAGTGCATCAACTTAGCGAACAAGTTGGTAAAAGCTTAGATGCCTATTTGAATCAGTTTAAAATGAAAAGAAAAATTCAATTTGTTCTTTTCAGGGAATAAAAAAAAGAAAATAAACCATTTAAATTTTAAACAGATATAGCAAGAAAAAAATAAACAGCCATTTTCCTCTCTAGACACCGGCCCATCTTTGATCCAGCAGGCATGAAAAGTACATTCATATATTGATACCTGACTTAATTGTACCACATATTAATTTAACATCAAATTTCTAAAGTTGAAAGCTGGCTAAAATTATAATTAGATTTTTTTAAAAAACCTCAATTCAACATTTTCTGTTTACCAATGAACTCAATTCTTTGGCCTATTTCAATTTAAACAGGGCATGACTGAAATTATCAATCTAGTATGAAAATAGCATTAACTGAAGAAGCAGCTCACGGCCTTCACCTTTGGGAATTAATTTTAATTTGTATACTTAATTTTTAAATTTCCATATTGCAGCAGAACTTTGAAAGCAGAGTTCAGACTCCTTGCTCAAGCCTGTTCTCCACTCTCCCTTCAGCAAACATAATTCCACTAGAGAATTTAACACTAAAACCTAAGGAAACACCACAGTTAAGTTCATTCCACCACCCTAACTCTCTCTTTTTGTGCAGTCTTAAGTTCACAGTCATGTGTCTCAAATGCAGTATATTTTTACAGACTGATTTTTGCCCCCTCCCCCCATCTTTATTTAAAGGGTTTAGGACTGCTAATTGTGACAGACACTAAATTACTTTCAGCTTAGAGTTTTCTGTCTGAATTCCTGCACTGCTAAAAGTGTGGACCAATCACAGAATGAACGGAAGAACAATTTAAAAGAAATCTTGAAGGTGTGCCTTGCAAGAGGGAGGTGAAGCCCTGAATCTTGACCTTTTATCTGCACTGAATATAAGTTGTTACAAAACCCCACATTTGTTTGTAGTCTCTGGATATCTGCCTTCAGCAACACTGGTGTCTTTACTCCAGCTATGCATCAACAAGGGGTTCAATGAAGGTGAGCAGCCCCAACGGCCCCACCAGCCAATTACCCAGCTTAGCCAGATGGAAAAAAGGTTGAGCACCTGCAGATCCTCATGCTGGAAAGACTGGTCCATATTCCCACTAAAGAATGAAAATTTTTTGGTGAAGTGCTGGGGATGATGAAAGAGGTTACAACAGGAGGTTAAAACTGGATTAGACAATTGGAAAGAGCATCTCAAGAGCATTTACTTCTCCTGCTCCTCACCAATGGGATGTAGTAAGGCTGAGGTGGACGAGGGACAGGACTTAGCAGCTAGAAATGCTTTTTCCCTACTGCTCTTGAGGGTCATATCACTCCCCACCATGACTTTTCACACATAATGAAAAGAAAAATCATCTTTAAAGATTAGTCACAGTAAATGTGATTCAGTCAGCAATTCAAGAAGACATAATTGTTGCACAGATGATCTCTGATCTGTCAGGCACACATTAACTCACTTTTTTTCTGCCTCTAGAAGGTTATTATATGCTCCTGCCATTCAAGCAAATGTTTCATTTTTATTTAACATGGATTTTGGGATAGGATAAGGCTAAGCAATAAAAAAATGATTGCAGCAGTAGCCAAGAAAATAGCAACTCTATAACTATTGTAAGAATGTGCAATCTTAGTTACAATAAAATGAAGAAAGAATGGGGGTGGTACAGGGAACAACCTGCCCCATGTGATTACCAGCTGGAAGAGAGAATCAATCCAGAACAGTGTGTTGAAAAACAGCTTCCAACACTAGGAAATTATTGCAATAATGTCAAGAAAGGCCTCCTTTGGGAAAACATTTCCTGCACCCACAAATTTATATCATTATATTATATCATATCACATCACAAACATTTGTATGAAGTGACACAAATGAGTAATTGCAGCAAGTGTCAAGTGTTGGTTTTGGTATGACCACTATGAACTGAATGTAATCTAATTTCACTCCTACTGTTTTGTAATATGCTCACAGCCCTGATTAGTGCTCTCTGAGTGACCTGGCATACTTCAGCATTCATGAAATTTCTAGTATAATGATTCACTTCCGAATGTTTCTGAGTTAGCTTTACTGCCCACTCAACTTAAAAATACATGTATCACTTGTGTGCAAATCCCTTAAATAGTTTTTCCTCCCCATAAACAGATTTTGAATATTTTAAAAAAGAAAAACACACTCCCCTTCCAACTATTCTGTTTTTTCATGATTGATTTTAAGTATTACTGAAATTATTTTTTCTGAAACCAGATCCTACTGCATGAATGCTTTAAACAGTAATCTGTCATATAAAAAGCAGGTTCAGTTTTTTTCTCTTTCAGTAGTAAGATGAGAAGGCTGCCTATCCTTCTGAAAACTCATCTTTTAGCATTTGATTGTCGATAATTTTTCCAGATTATGTCTAATTGAAAATAAATGTATTCTTCTACACCAGAGTTTAACCTGGTGGGGCCTTGGTATCTTCCTTCCAAGTGGTTGGATGTTACGAATCATACTCTGTGCTTTAGGGAGGGAGATCAGGCACTGACTCTACAATTCTCCTGCGGGGTTACAGCTGCTCATCAGCCCTCCAACACCAACTCTTTCCTCCTGATGCCAAAGCTTAGACAATTAGAGACCTCCGTGCCAGAAGCCACTGAACTCAACACCATGGCACACCGATGCTTTCCTCCTCAACCATTTCCAAGGAGAATTCAGTCAAAAGTCACTTATTTATCCACAGCATGAAACTTCTCCTTTATCTTTTTTGAAACCAAGCACTATTTCTCAGAACACCCGTTTTCTCCACAAGGAAAAAGCAGCACTTTTTTTCACCAACAACACAATGAAACTGTTCTTCAGGGGAGATAATCAATATGCAGTACATTCTGTTCTCCAGTGTTATGTATGCAACATTTTTTTAGTTCACTGGAAACTGACTTTCTACATTATATAAACTGATTATCACCACATTTTTCATGTTCTAAGTAGAACTAACAAGAGCTGAAATTGCTTAGATAAATTTTACATTTTATTTCTCTGCATTTAAATCCAGTTAAAAAAGTAAAGGCTCACCTCTCAAAATATAAAAAGGAATGTATGTAAAATGATATAAAAATTCTATTCCATATACATGAAAATAGCTGAAAGCCCTCATGCATTATTCAGGAGATGAAAGAGAAGGAAGAAGAACATGGAAAAGGACATGGGAAAGTATAATTACTGCACCGCTTTGTAAATGAACTCTTTCAAGCAGCCTAACCTTAGCTCAGAACACTCTGTTGGACTGGTGCTCTTATGAACGGGAATCTGCTGCAAATTAAAATCTTGTCCACTGCTTTTGAAAATGAAAAATGTGAGAATATTTATAAAGTGGAGCCACCTTCCTTGCCTTTTTATTGATTTGAAAATGAGTCACATCTCAAATGCTTCTTCCCATGTGTCATCCAGAAGACCACCCAAAGTTACTACGTTTTGAGCAAACTGACAGTCCTTCAAACCTGCAGTAGTCCTCTGCACTCATCTCCTCCTGAGCCAGTCTATTTAGCTCTCAAACACAAGTGCTAAGCAGGACAAAGAATCACATGCCCCAGCTTCTTATATACACAAAAGGAAAAGGGAAAAAAGATCTCCTATTTTCTCAAGGTGCATTTATTAAAAAAGATTGGTAAGAAAGATAAGAATTTCCACTGAAACCAGAACATGCCCTCCAGCCTCTCCCAAACGTTCAGCATCATAAGCTCTGCTGCTATACTGGCAGAGGCCACAGGCTTCCACTTTTGCTGATCTCCACAGCTGGTATAACTCTGAGGCACTAACATTATCAATTAATAGAGATCATCGGGTGACAAGGGAATTAAATCTTAATGGTTAAGCACTTGCAAAACTACAATTACCTCTTATTTCTGGACTATTACTCATCTAGAAACACATACATGACAATCAGGTGGTTAAGAAGAGTTATACTTCAGAAAACCCCACAACATATTCCACTAGATTTGTTTCCAATAATGGAATTTGTTCCATTCCAATAACAAGTTTGTTTCCAATAAATGCCTACATTGTATTCCGAAACCTGCTAAGACCAAATTAAAGATTTGTTTATATTTTCTGCTTTCCCACTAGGACATACACAGAACTGCCAGTAAATTCATCAAAAGCCATTTCCTCTCTTTGTTAAGTTTTCTCCTTGACTCAGGTTTTCCCATTTGCTTGCATTCAGGGATAGGAATTTAAAACAGACTTGGTACTTGAGAACAGCTGCACACAGAAAACCTCTTAAAACACAAGAAGGAATCACTGGTTGATAAATCCCAATTGAAAGTAGTTTTATCTGAGAATATTCTGCTTCCATTTAATATATTTGTTATGTTAATACCAACTTTCTAGCTCTAAACACTGTTCCTAGTAAGCTAAGAAACAAGGCTGTGTGCATTTTATTCCTTTAGAGTCAAAGAAGTTAACAGACAGCAGTTTTAAAGGGGTTTTTTTTGTTCCAGTACATTCTGTCCCCCTGACGTGGGACTATTAAGATTGTTTACTCTCTGTTGTGCAGGGAGAAATTAGTATTTCACACTGGCTTCAGGTGATCCAGCAAAAATCTGACAGGGCCTTTGTATCAGAAAACCACCAATGTTAGAAATCAAAAAGTGCTACTGTGAAATTTAGCCCACAAAAGAAGCACTGTTCAGTACTAAGAACATACATCACTGTTATCCACCTACTCTCTGAAAGTCAGAGTTTAGAAGGACTCTCATCTCCAGAGGTCTTTTATTTCAAGTTAGAAATTACAAAAGTAATATTCAAATATAAAGCAGTCTTCCACTCAGTTTGCAGAGAAAGACACCATTCCTGTGCTAACCACAAAACCCTGGTCACTCCAAGATCATGTGTTGCTCTTTAAATCCAGGCAGAACAATATATTTTCAGGGGAGGGGGGAAATTGGGTGTGGTTTTCTGTATCTTACATGACACAAAAGAAAACAGCATATCTCCCCCTGGCTGAATCCTCCTGACACCTCTCCATCCACAGAAATCTGATTTGAGTTATATCTGCTACAAAGCATAAATGATGATGGTAACAACACATTATACTTTTTTCATGAGATAACTTTTGATTTTATGGGTAGATGTCACACCCTCCCTTGCAACTAAAACATTCCTACCCTGACTGTTGCTCACAGAGAACACTTTCAACATCCAGGCAAAGGAGCATCATTGACTGTTACAGTGGGAGCATGATAATCTACCTGGCTTTTTACTTCTCACATAAAACCCCAGGAAATAAAGGTGCCAAAGGAAATCGGCTCTGAATATTCTGAGACAGTATTTAAACAGGAGATCTTATGATCCTGTCATAAGATTTTTAATAACCTGATATGCAAGTGCAAATATTGCACAAGAATGTAGGACAATCAGAAAAGAAATTGAGAAGCAAGATAAGGGCCATAACAGGTAATGGAAATTGTTAGTGTGTAAAAAGAGAGATTAAAACCCAAAGTGTTTCCTTATCCAGAGTGAAATATTATGTGTATGATAGGTGTATATAAAATCATATACAGTCTGACGAAAGCAAAGCAGCAGCAATTATTCAGTGTGATGTCCAGGACAGGATCAAGGAGTAGTCAGTTCAGCAGTGGCTCAACAGGACTCGGGAAGGCATTGCTGTGAATGTTTTTGGGGGAGCCAAACAGAAATGGAACAAAAAGGGGCAAATTTCAGAAAATAGCTCCATTAGTAACATCAAACACTTTTACCCAGTCAATAATTACATTCTTATTAATTTGGGTTATTTACTCTATATCACACATTTAGGCAAGACTGATGTATGTGAGTGTTCTAAACCATTCTTCCCTAATATGTTTCATGTGTTGGTTCACACACACCTTCACTGGTGATGGTTCCTGCTGTGAGCATAACTGGTTTATCTGTTGCCTAAACACTTTTAGTTTTTATCGATCTAATAAAGATGCCTAGTATTGACTGGAGGGGAAGAGATTCTCTGTATATACATCTGTTACAACATTTAATTTCTGAGATTGTAACTGATTGCTTAGAAAAAATTTGAGAATTGACTTACAATCTGTTATCACTAACAAGAATAATATGAGTGTTATTACATTCTCCTTGAAATAAAACCAGGTACGGTTCAGTTGTTGCCTACAGAGAGTATCACTACTCATTTAGGTTGGACCACTGGAATGCAACTTAGTTCAATTAAGAGTGGCTGAAAGGGGCCTGGGGGTTTGGATTGACAGGAAGCTCAACATGAGCCAACAGTGTGCCCAGGTGGCCAAGAAGGCCAGTGGCATCCTGGCCTGTATCAGGAATAGCGTGGCCAGCAGGAGCAGGGCAGGGATCCTTCCCCTGTACTCAGCACTGGTGAGGCCACACCTGGAGTGCTGTGTCCGGTTCTGGGCCCCTCAGCTCAGGAAGGATCTTGAGGGGCTGGAGCGGGGCCAGAGAAGGGCAACGAGGCTGGGGAAGGGATTTGAGCACAAGTGCTGTGGGGAGAGGCTGAGGGAGCTGGGGGGGTTCAGCCTGGAGAAAAGGACTCAGGGGGGACCTCACCCTTCTACAACTTTCTGACAGGAGGTTGTAGCCAGGTGGGGCTCAGACTCTTCTCTCAGGAAACCAGCAATAGCACAAGAGGGCACAGTCTTAAGCTGTGCCAAGGGAGGTTTAGGTTAGACGTTAGGATGAAATTCTTTACAGAAAGAATGCTCAGACACTGGAATGGGCTGTCCAGGGAGCTGGTGGATTCACTGTCCCTGGAGGTGTTTGAGAAAAGACTGGATGTGGTACTCAATGCCATAGTCTAGTTGTCAAGGTGGTATGAGGTCAAAGGTTGGAATTGATGATCTCAGAGGTCTTTTCCAAACTAGTTGGTTCTGTGTAGATTTGAAGACAGTTTGACTCATTTGCCATCGTGTTCCATACGACAATTTTCCTGTGTCATGGCAACAGTCTTGCATTTATGGGACTGCCTGCAGGAAAAGTGTCCTTTGACCCTCTGGGACAGAGGCAGATTTGTAGGTCTCAGTCTTCACAGACTTTAAACTCATTTCTACAGCTGGTTTACTGTAGAACTAGCTTTATTTGGGGGGGGGGGGGGGGAAA